>CM071678.1:13549110-14149110 GCA_036553675.1 Solanum okadae | reverse complement strand
ACTAGGGTAAAAAATAAAATATGTTACACAATTTGTCTTTCATATGTTGTAATGACCAGTTTCATAAGGCTTATTGGATAGATTGTTTGTGGAGTATATCATCATAAACTACTCTACATAGAAACATAAACTCTATCAATATATTCATGAAAACTACTAACTATTGAAATATAATGTAACTTATGCAGAAATTCTCACATAGAATCAAACATGATGTGAAATAAAGGAGAAACTACATATAACTATAGTAATATTGTATTGGTATTGTAATTTATTTTTGTGTTTTCTTGTGTTGGCGTGTGTTGCCCGTAGTGGGTGTAGGGTGTGTGGGATGTGTTTTCTAATTGTGTATTGCTGTTGGTTGAGGGAGTATTGCTGATTGTGAGTATTAGGTGTAGGAATGGGTAGTATACATATGTTGTTTTTTTCGTACTTCTACGTGTGTGTGTTTTTCTTTTCCATTTTTTAGTTTTGCAGTGGTGTGGGGTAGATATAGGATGTAAGATGAGGTAAGTAGTGGTGTGAGAAAGTGGGGTAGTGTAGGTGTAGTGGGGAGGATAATGGGTAGTTTAAGATTTTTTATTATTATTATTTTTGACATAATAAATATATATAATAAAAATATTAGCTAACTATTTTGGACTAATAAAAATTATAAGAAAAATTAAATAGTTAATCGAAAAATATAATGAAGAAACTTTAAGTTATTTATTTAAAAGAAAACATATATTTTTGTAAAAAAAAATTCTTTTGATTAAAAATAAAACTTAACCTAAAACATGACTTTATTTTTATAGTTTTCAAATATATTAAAATAAACTTACTAAAATAAGATTAAATCAAAATATTTAATTTAGACTTATAATAAGTATTTAAGAAATAAAAAATTGTGTAAAACCTTATGTTCGATAAAAAATTACATGTTTACAAAGATTATAGTAAATAGTGTGCAAAGGGTTTCATATATTTTTTGGGGGGCTAAAACAAAAGGCAGTCTTATTTTTGAAAAACGAAAAATTAATAGTATTGTTTTTAGAAAATAAAAATTGGTATTATTTTTGTGAAATTAAACACGGTCATAAAGTCCCAAACTATAAAAAAAAAAGATTAAAAAAAATTACTGCCTTATAATGTTATTCTAGCTTTTTTGGTTATAATTATCGTTACTTTGGGTAAAACAAAACTTCAACTCCATAAGACTTTTATTTTGGTTATAGAGTCCAACACAAATCTTACTTTGAATTCAATTAAATATTTATTAAAATTGATATAATATTAACATAATAATTTTAAGGATAAACTACTTTATTAGACATATATCACTAGCATACATACTAATTTTACCTCTACTTTCAAACAATTATATATATTATTACTTTTAATTTTTTATACCATATATTATTGAAGATACAATGAATATTCATATCCCTTAAAACTAGGATTGATATTATCTTTACATTTATCAAACTCTAACTCTTCCTCTTCCTCTTCCTCTTCCTCTTCCCTTGATCACTCGAAATTTACTGAGAAGAAATACCCCACTAAAGATGTTCTATGGCTTGTCAACACACATAAAATTCTTAACTTTTGATTTTCTCACTCTCAAACAAATCTCACAAGAATCCACCATTTTTTCTCGAATTCGACATTGATGATGGTACTGGTTTCATACCTTGTATACTATCGATCAACCAAGAAAGTTCGCATCACTTCTCCCGTCGAATCTAGGCGCAGTGAGCAACACCAATGAATCAAAAGGTGAAGCAAACACCGCCGCGGTTAGATGCTCTGACCAGCCACAAACGTAATCAAAAAGTTTCAATAAGCGGAGATTTACACATTTATTTGATATATTATTGATGTATATGATACATTATTGAGATACGATTATATGTATCTAATTTTTATCAGTGTATCTTATTAAGTGTGTATGTATCTAATGATTATATTGGAGATTTATGTATTATTGGAAATTTACACATATATTTCACACAATTTGTTCTATCATGTATTCGAGTCTTGTCATATGTATATGATCTTCTATCATGTATCTTAATATTATCATATATACTTTTTATGCTATTACAATGTGTCTAACTATTTTCATATTTATCTGAGATACATGTTTTTGGATATAACGTATGAAATGGATACTTGAAACGTCAAATTATATATAGAAAAGATACATGAAATAATATTGGATCATATAAATAGATACATGAAATTAATATTAGATCATATAAATAGATATGAAGGTATTTGTATGATACTCATGTATCTAAGTGTTTAGTTTATTGGATACATTATATATTGATAATAGATACAACAAATTAATGAATTTATTATTTTAAGAGTAATGAAATGAAACTAATTAAATTACCTGACCAAGATATACATGTTTTTGTCTCTTCTTAATAATATTAATAATTATTATGTCAGAAAATAATAAAATGAAATTAATTAAACATAGATACACTTCTTGATTTCCGCCTTATATTAAGGGATTTAATGAATTTAAATTTTCAGAATTAATTGTCCATGTATTTTTAAAATCTTCAATTACTACTCTAATAAAAAAAATTCATTACAACCAATTAATTTAAATAAATAAAATATGTATCCCGATTTTATAATTCGGCAGATACATGCATCTCGCAGATTCAGACTCATGTATCCTAAGCACGAAATACGGTGGAAAAATTACTTGAATGGGTACCTTTTACTAAATAATTATTAATTTTAGCGATACTTTTTATTTATTACCATTTATAGCAATACATACCAATATTAGATAAATCTACAATATGTATTAAAAGTGAATTATGTATACAATATATGTTTATTATAGCTATTTTAAAATATATTTATGCTAGTTTGGTAAGAGATTGACACATTGTATTACAAGTGTAATAAAATGTGTGATAAATCTATTATCCATCAATAAAACTTATATTATGCGTTTTGTAAATTGTTATTTGTAATATGTATTAAAACTGTATTATAAATGTATTCAAAGTGATCAAGTGAAAAAAATATTATTGCTATAAATGGTAAATATTTTCTTAATATAACATATTTATGTAAGTTTCCCTAATATGATAATATGATAGAGAAAGTAATATTTGAAACTATCAGAAATCTTAGTAATTACGACATAAACTAGGGATTTATGTAGTTTACCCTTATTTTAATCTATGATTTCACTTTTTGCTCTTCATTAAAAGATTCTTTAATATAAAAAATTGTCATTTATTATTTTTCTAATATTTAAAATCAACAAAATAACATAAAAACTCCTAAATCTAAAAGGAATCCAAAGTGACAAGTTTTAAACGTGACTACATAAAATGAAAAGTTTTATAACCCTAAAAATATAGAAAAAAATTGTTACTATTTTTGTCAAATAACTGTTAATTTATCCTAATATTTAGAATTTTGAAGTTAATTAAAGTTATGACTATTTAATCTTTACATATTTGTAAGATGTAATATTATTTCCTCATAATTATTATTTTACTATTAACTTAATTGAATTATGTGATATACCATATATGTATAAATAATAAAAGAAGAACGTTTGACGTTTAGAAAAGAGTGTGTTTTCATGTACTTTAACTTTCAATTTCCATGTTAGAATTTTAATTTTATATTTTTAAGTTTTTTCATTTTCAATGTAAATAGAATTGTTGGAGTTGTTTTTGACACATTCATTACATTGAATTAAATGTGTAATAGACACTTTAGAATATGCAAAAAAAAAAAAAAAAAAAAAAGCAAAAGTATTTAATAGAAATAATTTATCATGTGTTCACGTGTTTAGTTGAAATATGTCATAGTTTGAGTATCTAACTGAAATTTATTAACAAATTTAAGAAATTGTCAATGTATTCCACCTAACATATTTATATCTTAATATAATAAATATCTATAATTACAAATTATATAGCTAATTCATACGCGTTCAAAATATATTGAATTCAATCATTGTATCAATATAATAACATTCATTTTCATTATTTGAAATATTGCATTTTAATTATTTCACACATGCACACACGCATGCACGCGCACTCACGCACGCACACATGCATGCACGTGCACACACTTCGTTGGTTTTAATTTTTTTCCTCGCCAATTAACGAATGGACTTTGTCTATTTCTTATGAAGCACTTGTATTATTCTTTTTGTCAGTTGTCACTTGTAATTATGAACAATTGTAGCAAAAAATAAATAAATTGTATTTAGCTATGAATTCTTTTCGTAGAAAATAGTTGACTTATTCACTACAAATTTTAAGTCGTCACTATTTAATACCTAAAATATTTTGTGACAATTTTTTATTGTCACTAAATCATATGTTGATTAGAGACAATAAAGTGATTGTCACCAATTGTTTATATTATTAGTGACGAAAATAAATGTCACAATTAAATTTAAATTTTATAGCTAAAACTTATAATATTTAACTACGAACTCTAATTTGTCGATAATGTAACAACATATTTTTTGAGGCGAAATTTTTTTGTGTCCAAAACGTGATGTAATTTAAGACAAAAAATAGTTTGTCACGAATTAGATATATCATTAGTGACGAAATAATGTGTCATGAATAACATTAAGTTCGTGACTAACCCTACTCAATAAATGGCGCCAATGCATTTTTTGGTGGGAAACTTTAGTTGACAAAACTTTGCTACGAAATTTTATGTTTTGTCACTAAAAGTATGTGTCTCATATATTTAAGCACGAAAAGTAATTTTTGTCACTAAATATGAATAATTAGTGACGAATCTCATGTCGTAGCTAATAATTCCGTAGCTATATATCATATTTGTTGTAGTGTCTCCAATCTCAAAAGGCTTGGTTTTTCTGGTAATGATTTCTCTGCATCCAATATTTCACCTAAATTTGGTGGATTTTCTAACTTGACACATCATGATTTATCATATTCAAGTTCTACCGGTCTAATCCCTTTGAAATCTCCTACATCTCTAAATTACGTGTTCTTAATATTCGGAGTTATTATCCATATGGTCTTAGATTCGGACCTCAGAATTTTGAACTGCTCCTTAGGAACTTAACCCAATTAAGAGATCTTCAACTTGACTTTGTGAATATCTCTTTCACCGTTCCTCTAAATTTCTCTTCTTATTTAACAACTCTAAGGCTATCATATACACAATTACGTGGGGTATTGCCCGAAGGATTTTCCACCTTTCTGACTTAGTATCTCTTGATTTAACATACAATCCCCAGCTCAGTGTTAGGTTTTCTACGACAAAATGGAATAGTAGTGCATCACTCATCAATTTGCGGCTCAGTCATATGAATTTTACTAGTGAGATACTTGAATCATTTGGCTATTTAACTTCACTGTATGCCTTAGACATGAGTTTTTCTAATCTCTCAGGTCCCATTCCTAAACCTCTATCGAATCTCACCCACATAGAGACTTTGATCCTTTGTAATAACAATCTTGAAGGATCGATTTCCCACTTCTTGAGATTTGGAAAGCTCTGGGAGTTATCACTTCGAAATAACAACTTCGATGGCCAACTTGAGTGCTTATCCTTTAACAGAAGCTGGACGCAACTTGTAATCTTAGATTTTTCATCCAATTTCCTAACTGGTCCAATTCCATCCAACGTAAGCGGATTGCAAAACCTACAATGGCTCATCTTGTCATCAAACCACTTGAATGGGACTATACCATCCTGGATATTCACCCTTTCTTCACTAACTGATTTAGACTTGAGTAACAACAATTTCAGTGGAAAAATTCAGGAGTTCAAGTCCAAAACATTGTCTTACGTTACTCTAAAACAAAATCAGCTGGAAGGTCCTATTCCAATATCATTCCTAAACCAGCAGAGCCTAGAAGTTCTTTTCCTTTCGCTAAATAATCTCAGTGGATAGATTTCTTCAACTATTTGCAATCTGAAAACATTAGCAGGGCTAGATCTTGGAAATAATAATTTGAAGGGAACGATCCCACGAAGTCTGGGTGAGATGAGTGCAGTTGGAGTTTTGGATTTGAGCAACAATAATTTTAGTGGGACAACTAAAACTACTTTTAGTATTGGAAACCAACTCAGTGTCATTAAATTGCATGGGAATAATCTAGAGGGGAAAGTCCCACGATCTTTAATCAATTGCAAGTATTTGGAAGTTCTTGATTTAGGTAACAATGAGTTGAATGATACATTTCCAAAATAGTTAGGAACTCTACCAAATTTGAAAATTGTAAGCTTGAGATCAAATCAGTTGCATGGTCACATCAAAGTTTCAAAGGGCAAAAACTTGTTTGCCCAACTTCAAATTCTAGATGTCTCATCCAATGGGTTTAGTGGTAATTTACCAGCAAGTCTTTTTGAGAATTTCCAAGACATGAGGATAAATGATCCAAACGTGAGAACCCCAGGGTATGTAGGATATACATTTACTATTTATGAGTCTCCTCCGAGAACCCCAGGGTATGTATGAGATACATTTACTATGTATGAGTCTCCTTCGAGATACCCAGGGTATGTAGGAGATCATTTTTCTATTTATGAGTATGTGATCGCTATTAAAGCAAAGGGACGGGATCTTGATTCCATTCGAGTTTTTCCTAAAAACATAATCATCAATCTCTCTAATAATAGACTTGAAGGTTATTGATGAGTCCACAAATTGGACTCATTTAGGGCTATATTTTAATAGAAATTGTGTCCTCAAGTGCTTATTTTATCTCAATATTTGATGAAAACCCTTAAGTTTTAGGTATTTGAAGTTTGAAGGAAAGGATGGACACTATGTTGCAAAAAGGAACGAAAAGGCAGAAAAGAACGAAGAAATGAAGGCCTGAGGATCGCCGAGTCCACTTGGCGAGTCGCCGTAGGGTCTTATTTCGCCTTTTGTTCCAGTGTGCTGAGCCCTGAAGGAAAGGATCAAGTCGGTAAAAAAAGGAGCAGTCGACGCATCACCGAGAAGTTCCACGAAGCAGTACCATGTCGCCCAATGACCCAGAGCATGACGATGTTGAAGGCTAGTGAAAGACGGCGATGAACTACACCAAAGGGCGAATCACCGAGTTGATCGGCGATTTTGACTAACGAAGCCGAATGATCTGCTGCAGCACAAATCTGTGAAAACTATAAATACTAGTTAGAGTTGTAGTTTTAAGAGTCGAACAATTATTATAATTTTCATATAGAATAGTACTTTTTGATATTTTTGCTCTATGTTTGAGAGGGTTTTGAAGACTTGAAGATCCAAAGGGTTTCATCTTCAAGATTTGGATTTGCGTCTCTTGGATTCTTCAATTTTGGCCTGTATCAAGACTTAAATCTTCATACCCAGTTGAATGCGAGCTCAAATTGGTATAAATTTCTATCTCTTATACATGTATGGCTAAAATACCCCAATTCTTGGGGTGTGATTTAGCGAATATGGGTTAGGATAATTGTTGGGTCTTGTTTGCTGATAGTTTAATCGTAGTTTAATTGTGATTTCGTTTAGTAGTTGTGGATGAATTTAATGAATTTGTAGTTGCAAATACAAGTTTATTTATGTGCTTTTGGCTTGCTCGAGAGAGAGGTCGTAAAACTAAAACTACTTAATTGATGGCTGGTGGGAGTGGGTCGACATGAGCTTCATCTCAAGAGAGTGAATCCTAGTCTCATTCCCACATACTCAGCTCGAGAGAGTGAGTGGGTTAAGGCATAGGCTGGTCTTCATGCAGCAAGTGGGTGTCCGAGAGGAACGCATTTGAAACGGGGTAAGTTGCTCGAGAAAGAGCTTATCCCCCTTAAAGTTTAGCCTAGTCACAATTATTCTATGAATCTTCTATCGAAGGGGGAAAATGATAAGTGCTAACGCTCCCAGATATTTTGATGATCTCCTCACAAATGCAGGGACCTGGTCCTCTGCAGAGTATGCTCGTCCAGTGTCATATGTTGTACCGCTGTAAAAGCTGTCTGCGTCAGAAAGTTGGTGAAGTCGCGGTATACTTCACCAATCAGAAGTGACGAGGTTGTTTGTACAATGGATAATAACTCTTCATGACTAATATATTCCAAAACACAAACAACAAATTATTCATTCATTCAAAGTGAGATATTTCAAGCTTTAAACAGCAGGGACCTGATCGATTGCTTCAAGTGCTTCCTCTACCAGCTATTACTTTGTTTGCTTGTAATCGTGCTTATATTGTAGGAATCTTTTCACTTTGTTAGAAACATTTCAAGCTTGTGTGAATCATTGTAAGAACTTAAGTTGTGCGTAACTTAGTTCTTACGTCAAAGTCTGTATTAATCTATTAGGATTAGTATAGTGGGCAGCGTTGTATCTGCTTAGGCTCGTCTAAGTGATATGAGGTATTGCTTAGTGTGGAGATTAGTAGGTTAATCTCATTTTGTAAACTGATTCTTACTTTTGCTTGAGAAGACTAGTAGAAGTAGTTTGAAAATTCGTGTGAGACAAGCCGTGGTCTTACTCCCTTGAGCAAGGAGGTTTCCACGTAAAGTTGTGTGTGCAATCTTTACTTTCAGCATTCAGTTTACTTTTTGTTATTGTAACTGTGCTAAGGACTTGGTCCTATCTAGACTAGTGGACACATACATTCCAACAAGTGGTATTAGAGCTTGACTTTTTAGTTTGGTTAACACCAAGAAAAGAAAAGATCCTGAAGGAATGGCAGCTTCACCCAATATGGAAGAAGGTCAGTCATCTACCAGACCACCCTGCTTTAATGGACATTACTACGGGTGGTGGAAGAATCGCATGCATAATTACATCAGTGTTGAAGACACTGAGTTATGGGACGTGATTCTTGACGGATAATACATTCCTACAAAGGAAGTGAAAGATAGGGATGTCAAAACCAGAAAAGAGTAAAATGAAGCAGATATGAAGAAGATAAATAAGAATTATAAGGCAAAAAAGAGTCTAGTATTGGAATCAGATAAGACGAATATAACCGAATATCAGCCTGTGACTCAGTACGAGAATTTCTGTATGAAGGAAGGTGAAACCATCTTCGAGATGAACTCAAGATTCACTGCTATAACCAACGAGCTGAGATGTCTTGGTAAACCTAGTCCTTTGAGCAAACAGGTTCGAAAGATTCTCAAAGTGCTTCCCAAGTCTTGGGAAAGCAAGGTGAATGTTATAACTAAAGCAAAAGATTTGAAGACACTTGCCATGGATGAACTGATTGACAATCTTCAAACCTATGAACTCAACAAGCAACATGAAACAACCATGAAGGAAGGAAATAAGGAGAAATCCATCGCTTTGAAAACTTCTCAAAATGATGTGACTGAAGAGGAGGATGAAATGACCTATGTCACAAGAAGGTTTCAGAAGATCATCAAGAAACATGGAGGTTTTCAAAAGAAAGCTTCGACTAACAAAGTTGCAAATGCATATGATCTTTGTCACAAATGTGGAAAACCTGGTCACTTTATGAGGGATTGCCCCAGTCAGAAGCAGGAAACTCAGGATTTCAGACTTCGCAGAAGGGACCATGTCTCAGACTATGCCAAGAGGAAAGTTCATGCTGATCAACTAGTGAAGAAAGCTCTGGTAGTGTGGGGTAACACATCAAGTGAGTCTGAAGAAGAGATAGACAGTCTGGAGGATGTCTCAATAATGGCTGTAAAAGATGATGAGACGGTCTACAACTCCATTTTTTCTCTAATGGAAAAATCTGATGATGAAGAGGATCTAAATGAGGTAACTCTTCTTGATCTCAAAAATGATCTAGATACTCTTCCTATCAATAGATTGAGAAAACTTGTTGCTCTATTGATTGACTCTGTTGATGAACTAACCTTTGAAAACCTGACGACAAATAAAATGTTGAGTCTATGTGAGGATGAAAACTCAGCTCTTAACTCTCAAATGTCTAAACTGAGTGTCAGGATAGGTATCCTAGAGACTGAGAGTCTGGAACCCAATGAGCTAGGGACCTGGTACCTCTAAGGGTGGGAAGCAAAAAATCAATAACTTTGAGGTTGAACTAGAAGAGAAACTTAAGGCCTCTGAGTCTAAGTTAATTGCCTCTCTAGAAAGAAATTCTCAACTAATGAAGGACTTAAGTAAGATCAAAGAAGAACTGAACCACTCTCTCAAGTGGACTGACTCTTCTAAGATCCTTACTAACTTAACAAACCAACAGTTCAATAGCAGGAAGGGGCTAGATTGTAGAAAGATAGAGCCTCCTTACAATCCACATAGTAAATATGTGTCAGTCTCAGACAACTTTCTGTGTACCCACTGTGGCAAAAATGGTCATCTGAAAGAGAAGTGTGAGAAGCTGATGAGAGTAAAAGAAAGTCAGGAGAAGTTTCTTATGTCAAGAAAAGTTGTTGAGAAAAAGAAAAGGGTACCTGGTCCTGGCTACCATTTTAGCAAGAATACTTTACCCCCATGGTTATGAAGGTTTCTCATTAAGCCTTTTGACAATTTTTGGGAACTTCATCGAAGTGGGTTCCTAAGTCTAATAAGTGATTCTTGTGCAGAAGAGAGGGAGCAGTCAGTGCTGGTACATGGATAGTGGATGCTCAAGGCATATGACTGGAAACACTCTAAACTTCCTCTCTTTGGAAGCACACCAATGTGGTGGTGTGTCATTTGGCGGTGGAAAGAAAGGTTTTATCCTTGGAATTGGCAAGATATGAAGAACATCAGATCACTCATAGACAGTGTACACTATGTGGATGGTCTGAAGTTCAATCTCTTAAGTGTATCTCAAATTTGCGACAAGGGAAATGAAGTCAAATTCATGTCTAATAGGTGTGTCAACAAACTGTGCAACCAAGAAAATTGTGATGTTTGCAAAAAGAGTCAAGAATATGTACACTGTTGATCTTGATTCTATTGAAGGGGACGACCTTTCATGCCTGAGTGCTCAAGCTGACGATGCAAATCTTTGGCATCAACGACTAGGTCATGTAAATTCCTCTTTACTAAACAAGCTTGTTGCAGGGGACCTGGTCCACAGATTACCAAAGCTGAAATTTTCAAATGATTAAGTTTGTGATGTCTGTGCAAGAGGGAAACAAGCACGATCATCCTTTAAGGCTAAGAAAGGAGTGAGCACAACCAGACCTTTAGAGCTTCTCCACATGGATCTATGTGGACCTGTCAGAATTCAAAGCAGAGGAGGTAAGAAGTATATTCTTATAGTTGTTGATGACTTCCCCAGGTATACTTGGAATATGTTTCTGCGGAAAAAGGACGAGACTGCTAGAATTCTAGTTACCTTTGCCAAAGCTATTCAACTGAAGGTCAACTCCAAGATTGCTAGTATAAGGTCTGATCATGGCACAGAGTTTGAAAATTCTCAAATTGAAAGTTTTTGTGCTGAAAATGGAATTAATCACAATTTCTTTGCACCAAGAACTCCTCAGAAAGTGGTTGAAAGGAAGAATAGGACATTGGTTGATATTGCAAGGACTATGGTGATTGACTCAGGGTTTGCTATAAACTTCTGGGCAGAAGGTGTCAACACAACATGCTATGTTACAAATAAATGCCTTATCAGGTCTATGATGATGAAGATTCCTTATGAATTGCTGAACAACAGAAAGCCTTCAATTGCTCATCTTAAGCCATTTAGGTGCAAATGTTTTGTATTAAATAATGGAAAGGATGACCTGGGCAAGTTTGATGCAAGGAGTGATGAAGGGGTGTTTGTAGGATACTTCTCTACCAGCAAGGCTTACAGGGTGTTCAACAAGAGAACTCTATGTGTTGAAGAGAGCATGCATGTGACTTTCGATAAGTCTGAGAAAATTGATGCTCATAAGGGAGACCATGAAATAGAGGAGCTGATCAAAGAAAAAGAGGACAAGGCAATCCAAAATCCTGGAAACCAACAGGTTACAGAAGAAAATGGTGCAAATCTCACATGGGTGGGTACCTGGTCCTTCTGTCACTACCCAGGCGACTCCATCTCAAAGTCTAGAAGATGATGATGTTGAATCTGATGTTGATGCAGAAGAAGAGTTGAGCAGAAAGTTCGGATGGAAACACCAATCTTCTCATCCACTGGACAATCTCATTTCCCCACTTGACTCTGGAATACGAACTAGATCCAAAACAAGAAATCTAGTGGCATATTCAACTTTCATGTCATCCATTGAGCCAAAGAACATCAAAGAAGCCTTACATCATGCAGATTGGGTAACTTCAATGCAAGAATAACTTCATCAATTTGAGAAGAGGAAAGTTTGGCACCTGGTCCCCAGACCTCTCAATAGAACTGCCATTGGAACAAGATGGGCCTTCATAAACAAACTTGATGAGCATGGAGCCATTACTAAAAACAAGTCAAGGCTAGTAGTGCAAGGGTACAACCAAGAGGAGGGGATTGACTATGATGAGACTTTTGCTCCTGTAGCCAGAATGAAAGCCATTAGAATCTTGATAGCATTTGCTGCTCACATGGAATTTAAGCCTTTTCAAATGGATGTCAAGAGTTCCTTCCTGAATGGTAATATGAAAGAAGAAGTGTATGTCAAACAAACCTCGGGCTTTGAAGATGCAAAACTGCCAAATCATGTGCTGAAATTGGACAAGACTTTGTATGGGTTGAAACAAGCTCCCAGAGATTGGTATGAACGCCTGTCAAAATTCCTTCTTGCAAATGGGTTCAAAAGAGGTAAAATTGATAATACATTATTCTTAAAATCCAGAGGTAAAGAGTTGTTGATTGTGCACGTTTAATTTTATGTGGATGATATCATTTTTGGAGCCACTACAGATTTATTGTGCAAAGAATTTGCTGATTTGATTAGTGAATTTGAAATAATCATAATGGGGGAGCTCACCTTCTTCCTAGGCCTGCAAATCAAACAGTTCGTTCAAGGTACCTCCATATGCCAAGAGAAATACATAAAAGACCTGCTCAAAAAGTCTAATTTGATAGAAGCAAAAGTTCTTGATACTCCTATGAGCACAAGTGTGAAACTTGACTTGGATGAAGATGGAGTTGAGGTTAATCAGACCATGTATATGGGAATCGTTGGGTCACTCTTGCATCTTATAGCAAGCAGGCCAGACATAGTCTTCAGTGTAGGGATGTGCGCAAGGTTTCAAGCTGCACCAAATAAGTCACATTTAAAGGCGGCTAAACGAATACTGAGATACTTGAAGGGAACTCAGGACCTGGTCCTCTTCTACCCAACAGGTGACTCACTTGATCTAATTGGATTTGCAGATGCTGACTATGCAAGCTTTCTTGTTGATCGAAAGAGTACATCAGGCATGACACATTTTCTTGGATCATCATTGATATCTTGGGAGACAAAGAAGCATAATTCAGTTGCATTGTCAACAATAGAAGCGGAATATGTAGCTAATGCTTCATGTTGTGCTCAGCTTTTGTGGATTAAGCAGCAATTGGAGGATTTTGGTGTTCTCACAGATACTATTCCTCTAATGTGTGACAACACCAGTGCAATGAATATGGCCAAAAACGTTGTACAACATAAGAGGACAAAGCACATAGATGTGAGGCATCATTTCCTGAGGGACAATGTTGAGAAGCAAAATGTGGTGATGAAATTTTGCAAGACTGAAGATCAACTGGCTGATATCTTTACAAAGCCCTTGAGTAAAGAATGTTTCATTAAAAACAAGATGAGGCTGGGGATGCACAAGACTACCTGATTCCTTGACAAGTTTGCACAAAAAATCTTCTATTTTGATGATGTTACGGAGGGCAGGTATCTATACTTGTTTAATGTTTGTCACTTAAGAGTTCACTTCTGGTACCTTAATGTATGTATACACTCATGGTGTGTTTAGCTGAAGGGAAGATCTAATCATACATGCAGAGTTGCAAACAGAAAAGGGGACTTGGTCCTCATAAGGTTAGTATCACTTACGCTACACTATCTGTTTGTCAACATCACATGTCTTTCGCCCATTCATCGCGTCAGTTTCAGATATCTTTTCGCTTTTAAACCAAAGGTCGCTACTGTTGGGTACCCGATGCCTTTTTGGTTTTATATACCACTTCTCTTAGTGAATCAATTACAAAATCTCTTCAAACAATTCTTGTTGAAATTCACTAATCCCCTTTCCAAAGCTTTTCTCTTTTTCTCTCAAAATGCCTAACTCTGATTCTTCTTCAAAAATCCCTATCTCCCAAGAAGTTGAAAACCCTATTTCATTCAACTCCTCCTTTCCTACTCCAGAAGAATCTCCCTCGACTCCAATTTGTGGAGTTAGTGAAATGGATGAATCCATCACTCCTCTGACTGAAGTCATAGCCTCCTCTGTTCTTCCTTCTGAGGTTTTCTTGGCATGTTCCCCTACCCTAGTTTTATCTGATGAAAAATCACAGAACTCAGAGGCGCAATCTGTGGAAAAACCTAGTGTTGAACCCCTCTCTGAGGAAATGGAAGTTTGGTTCTATGACTATTTCATCCACAATGTCTGAGAGACTTTTTGAAGGGGATTTGCCTGAGGGAAAGGGTCCGAAATCATGTATTCTAGTGGGAAGGGCGGAATTGGTGGTCGTTCAAAGTCTGGCCTCACTAAGAGGAGACTCTTAACCTACTCTACTGGAGCATGAGTTGAGATCACCGGATCAGGTCCCTCACAGAACTCAACCTATGTTTGACCAAACACCCAGATCCTTTGACATTGAGACTGACAAGGAAGAAGAAGAAGAGATTTCGTTAAAATGGAGCAAAAGAGGGGTGTGAGGAGCAAACTCTTCTAAAATAAATGTTCCTGATTTGGAAACAGTTAAAGGTACTTCTGAGGATGACACTACTGCTAAACTTGCTGAGCGTACAAAAGAGAGAAAAAGAAAAGGAAAGGGAAAGCTGGTTGAGATTCACTCAGAAGGGGAAAACAAGAAGTATGGCACAAGAAGTTTTACTCAAAAGGTTATGGGAAGTGCTATAGCAGCAAATGCCATTCAAACAGAGAGAATAAGGAAAATGAGACAGGAAGGGTTACTACCTAAAGAACGTACATCAACTCATGTGCTTGTTGAAAACAGTGAGACTGAATCTGATGATATCACTAGGCATGTCGCGAAACGAAAAAGGGAAGCTGAGGATGAAAGGGTTAAATCAAAAGGAAATCAGAAAAGAGCAAAGAAATCTCCTGTAAAAAGGGAGAAAGTGAGAAAGCGGGTGGATGTACAACCCGTAAAGGGACCAGGTCCCAGGGTTCAAAATCAAAATGAAGAAAAAGAAATGACAAGGGAGGAGCGGATAGAGAAAATAGAGCACCAAAAGGTTCTGAATGGCAGGGTCTTCGACCCTGACATTCCAACCAAATTTGGTATGTTAAACCTGTTTGATGTTGTCTCCATTCAAGGTTGGAACCATCTCTTTGAACCTCCAGTTCTGTACTTGCACGAACCTGAAGTGCGTGAATTCTTCTACAAAATGGAACTTAGAGAAGGTGGTGGAATCACAACTACTGTCAGGGACGTTGAAATATGTCTGGATGAAGAAATACTAGGGATCATTCTGGGGGGTGACTGTCGTAGGAATTCGAACAATTAAAGGATGTAAACCATCCAGTGACTTCACAAAGCTTGCCACAAAACGAGGAGATGTTAAACATGCAGGGCTACCTAAAAAGTTTCTCAAAGGGGAATATAGGCTGCTTTTCGAGTTCATCAACAAAGTGTTGGTGCCTAGGACTAAAAAGAGAACAGTAGCATCTGATGCTGATCTTTTTCTCATGGAGAAGCTTGATGAGCTTAAAGAAATTAACCTCCCTGTCATCATGCTAGAACACATGCACAAAGTAATGACCTGGAGGATGGACAAGCATGGCATTCCGTATAGGTATCTACTGAATCTTGTATTCAACTATTTCGAAGTGCGTTTGGGAAAAGGGGTACCTGGTACCACCAAGTAGATGTTCACTATTGCTACTCTACTGGAATGTGAGTGCATTGCGGGACAAGCTAGGGGCAGATCTCAGGTGGCAGATGTTCTAGAGCAGCAGGCTGCTCTTAAACGGGGAGTGAATGATCTCACTGAGATTCTAAATGACAAGGAGGTTGAAATCTCTAGACTCAAGTCTGAATTACAGAATGCAGTTTCAAGGGACCTGGTACCAGTGACGGTAATGAGCAGGTGTTGCAAGAGTTGAGGGATGAAAATGCAATGTTGCTGAAGACAAATGCCTCACTCAGTGAGGAAATTAAGTCTCTCAACAAACAACTTATCAAGGCTCATGAGGATGCAAATGAGCGCATGTCCATGCTTATGCGCACCCTCAATCCCCTTCCTCCTTCGTCCTAAAAGTGTCTTGTTTCCTTAGTTTCTCTTTTTCTGTCTAATCCTCTAACTCAAAATTCTTGTGGCTTTATGTTGTTTTTGACTGACTACAGTGGTCATTGCTTGTGATATAATGCTATTTCTGTTTCTTCCCTGATTCATTTGTGGTTTAATGGTCTCTTTATTCTTACATACACATGTTATGTGTGGCCCAAGGCCCTGAATTCTTTAATGTATTTCATTTAACTTGGATATGTTTACTGCTTCACCTTTTCAATGATGTCAAAAGAAGAAAGTTTGTTGTAAAGTTGATTGGAATTGGAATTAGGGGCATTGAACTAAGAGGGAACTGAACCAAGGGGGAATATACTAAGGGGGAACATTGTTGTTATTATGCACTGAACAAAGGGGGAATTTGTTGTGTATTTGAATAAATGTTTTTACACTCGTGTGAGGCTTCATGTAGGTTGTTTGTCATCATCAAAAAGAGGGGAAATGATAAGTGCTAACGCTCCCAGATATTTTGATGATCTCCTCACAAGTGCAGAGACCTGGTCCTCTGCAAAGTATGCTCGTCCAGTGTCATATGTTGTAAAACTGTAAAAGTTGTCTGCGTCAGAAAGTTGGTGAAGTCGCAGTGTACTTCACCAATCAGAAGTGACGAGGTTGTTTGTACAATGGATAATAAGTCTTCATGGCTAATATATTCCAAAACAAAAACAACAAATTATTCATTCATTCAAATTGAGATATTTCAAGCTTCAAACAGCAGGGACCTGATCAATTGCTTCAAGTGCTTCCTGTACCAGCTGTTACTTTGTTTGCTTATAATCATGCTTCTATTGTAGGAGTCGTTTCGCTTTGTTAGAAACTTTTCAAGCTTGTGTGAATCATTGTAAGAACTTAAGTTGTGAGTAACTTAGTGTCTTACGTCAAAGTATATTAATCTGTTAGGATTAGTATAGTGTGCAGTGTTGTATCTGCTTAGGCTCATCTAGGTGATAGGAGGTATTGCTTTGTGTGGAGATTAGTAGGTTAATCTCATTTTGTAAACTAGTTTTTACTTTTGCTTGAGAAGACTAGTAAAATCAGTTTGAAAATTCCTATGAGACAAGTCGTGGTTTTACTCCCTTGAGCAAGGAGGTTTCCACGTAAAGTTGTGTGTGCAATCTTTACTTTCAGCATTCAGTTTACTTTCTGTTATTGTAATGTGCTAAGGACCTGGTCCCATCTAGACTAGTGGACGCATACATTCCAACATAAACGTTTACCTATTAAGACCGTCCTTGATGATATGGTTAATTGGCTAAAATATCCTTATGATGTTAACTCACCAATGGATAAAGATTGCTCAAAACATTTGATCATTTAATCCAAAAACAAATGAGTACCTCAGGATTTCTCTTACTAAAAAGTCGTCACTCCTTGTTAATGGAAAATCACACTTGTAATTATATATGTTTGAATCTAATCTGTGATATAAGTCTGCAGTAAAAAGTTGAACTTAAGACAGACTAGTATTACAGGTTGCTGCTTCAATGTTCTTCTTAAACACTTCTTGATTCTCCGTGTCTAGCATGGGTGTTATCGCTTCCTAAAATAATCAGAATCTCTCTCCATGATTCGTCGATCACTTCTTCAACATGCTCTGCTACCAAAAGATCTTTGTACTTCTTTTCTTTGGATTCAAAACCGGCAAACAAATATCTTTATTTAGGTCGGGAAGAAATTTTAATAGATTTATTAAAGTCATGTGCTCTATGCTAGTGTTACGATGTCATCACAAAGAGCTGGAGAAAATTAGGAATCAAGTGGCTTCCTGAGGAGACCTTTAGATCATAGCATTCGGTGTTAAGAGTCTCATATACTGATAGTAAGATGATGTATGATTGTGAGTTCTGATTTATTAATTTTAAAAATATATTTAATTGTTTAGTGTTGAGATCTTAATTAATGACAAAATCTATCAGTGAAGTTGTGCACGCTTTAAAAGCTGTGATGCCTAAAATAAAGCACCGGTAAAGTGTACATGGTCTTCACTGAGTTAGGGCTTTAATACTGTGCGCCTACGGGTCAGTGGTATCAGCTTGATAGTTATATTTTGGGGTGAGTTTCTGCCTTGAGTCGAGCGGAACCATTTCAATGAAGCCCCAATTTATGCAAATACTGTGCGCAACAGCTCTCGTTGATTCAAATAATATTTGTCTATCCGAAGAAAGAGACTGACAGATTTTTCAAGAGAGTGGTTCTAATCCCTTAACGTGACATATTGGTTTAGTTCTTAGTAACGATGGTGACTCACATCGATGGTGATGATGAAGTACTCACATCGATTGGTTCCTCCATTTTTCAAAGTAGTATATGATGGGATGAGTCTTTAGCGGTTAAGCTGAGGAAGTAGACAAAGCATACGTTCCATTTATATTGATGAGAGTACTCACACCATTGGAAATTATTTTCTCCATCTTGTTGAGTATTTCAAGTGGCATGGCATGTATACCAACCGTGAAACATCCTCCCCATACTATTCCATGAGCGTCTAAATAAAACCAAAAAATGCAGGGCATGTACTGCAATAGTAAGAAAGCTTGACAGTGTAGTGTACAAGCCAATTTCCTTTATAATGAAAACCTGTACTCCCAAAAGTCGCATTGCTTTGTTATTACCGGCCAAGGTAGACTTCACTAAGTATGTTACTTCATTATCATCAATAAGCTAAATGAAAAAAAAATATTCAACTGGTGAAACTTTTCACTCTAAAACCAAAGGAAATTGCTCCAAGAATATATATCTCAACATTTTAAAAAAGGGAGTACATTTGCAATACACTTGGCTGGCACTGCAAAACATCAGCAGCTACCGTTATTAACAGCAACTGGAGTCTTCGCCACGAGAACAAAGCCTTCATTTCGGTAGCCACCACCAATAGCATTCACATCCTCTTCAACCTTAGCAGTCAAATAAGGCTTAGGAAAATCGTTAACATCAAACTTGTACTCCATCCTCATCTTCTCAACATCAGCTTTGGTGAGGAAGGTGCGCTTGATTGGAGGACGGTTACGCCTCTGGTCACAAGAATAATACTTGATATCGAAGACGGTTTCAGGATCGGATGTGGGGATGATGGCCTGAGATTGGGTAGTGGCGGGACAGAAGATTCTGTACTCCGTTGCCTTGGGTACAGTCTAAATACTCGGGGCTTGTTTGAGGTCCGGTGAACTCCCATGGCTTCTTCATGAACCGTTTTAGGGTTTGGATTATCGATTTCCCTGACGAAGCCATTGAAGAAATTTGCTCAATCTATCATCTATATACTGAGACAAGCCTTTCCAAGTATTTTTACCTGATTTATTTGCACCTGATCTACACTTTGCATAAAAATAATTGTGTCTGTTGTTAAAGGCTGCTTACTTAATCCCTGACACTCAGTGATACTCAAAATGCCTTCCAGAATATTGCAAAAGGGAACGACACTTTCTACATAACTATAACTGCCTCTGATGAGAAGTTGCAGTACTTTGGTCAAGTATGTACCTAAAGTTTAAACACATGATCAACTCTATTGGTTATCATAAGAGTTATATGTTACTTAGTATTGCTGCCTCATTTACTTTTGGTTTTGGATGGGGAATCAGTAAAACCAATTTTCTTGATACATTAGTTAAGGTTCTAATGATGCAATTTTAATCAACCAAAGTTTAGTATCTGCATTCGATTATAATGAGTTGGATTTTCACTTCAAAGATTTACAATATATTTGGAATGTTATGATGCAACTTTGTCTAGTCAAAGCTTTAATACATAGATGAATTTGCGTGAATAGAATCTTATCATAAAATAAAACAGTTCCTAAAAGGTTATAAACAAGATACTTGGGTGAACTAAATTTTATCAAAAATAAAACAGTTCCTGAAATGTTATCAACAAGATATTTGGGTGAAACAGAAGCAAAGGGTGAAAGGACATACTAGCACTCACGATGCCTTCCAGTTTGAACATAGTTACCCAAAGGGGACACGACTTTCAACATAACTATAAATTCCATTGATGTACCTGACTTTAAGTTCACAACGAGTACAATCTCCCCATCACGGGGCATGAAGAATGATGCAAATCTAGGCTCTATAGTGTTCCATATCGAGGGAACGCCAATTATATGTCTCTCCCATTCTCTTTTAGGAGTCTTCTTTAAAATCCATAATTCAAAGTATCCTGACTTGCCCATTTTCTGTAATCTATACACCTAATTGACCCTTCACCTCGAGCAACTCATAACAGTACACTAACTCAATTGCATTCCACAATGCAATAATTTTGATTTTTTCAGATTTAACATCAAATGCAGCTATAGATATGTCATCGGCTAGAGCAAACTCATAGATGAATCCACTAATGCAAACACTGGGCATACGATACGGAATACAAGCGAAAATGTTTTGAGTGTCTCTCCATGATTTGTCTATGCCTAAAGTGAAAACCCACTATTTTGTGTAACTTTCTCGAGCATGATATGTTGTCAAGAGAACTCTCTACTTGTTTTCTTCCAGCTCAAAATCTAATGAATATGTATTCCAACATTTACCTTCATTTGGGTGGGGCAAATATCTTACTTCTTTTGTGTTGGGATTGAAAATTGCAGCAGATCGCATATATGATGATTCGCAACCGAAAAATAACCCATTAACGCAATTCAAACTAGATTATGCAGGGACACAATTGTCAAGATTATTAAATTTGTCAACTTGAAGAACGGAGGCAGATGCTTTTCCATCTTTCTTTCGAATTACAGACTGTGGAAAAGCACTTAAAACGCATTAACAACTTAGCAGGAAGCCACGAGAATATTTCAAATATAGTGTTTCTTGAGGAATTAATACTATTTTGCCAGCACAATTCATAATGTTTTGAAAGTTGAAGGTTGACGCTAAAAGTTTATTGATGTTCTTTTTGCCTCTCTGTTTCCTTCTAAGACTCTTATTTCTTTTTGTTTTCTTTGCACATTGGAATTTGGAACTAGGACTGCCAAAATATACTCATATTAAATACAGTGAATGTCCTAGTACTATTAAAGATTCAATCAACACTGGGTCTGCTTGATAATATCACTTTTCTTTAAAAACTTGTCAATCTAATAGTAATTCTTAAATAAAATAAAATCAATAAAGATATATAGCAATGAAAAATGAAAAAGTACTTTGGTTCAAATATAATGATAAGAACATAAACAAACATAAATTCAAATCCAAATGATAATGTGCGTTACCATTTTGTCATATGTTGTTGTGAATAGAAAGAGAGCTTATAGTTACATTGTATGGAATTGAACAAAATCAAATATATTGCACTTTATAAACTATTCAATTCAATTTAGAGTTGTGGAAAAGATTTTATAATATTAATATAGTAGTAATTGTTCTAATGGCATTGTTGTGATTTATTAGACTTTAATATATTATAAATTTCATTCTCTCCTACATTGTATGTAAGCACTCATGATTTAATTATTGCTCCTTTAGCTTCCATCATAAAAGCCACCAGTCACTTTTGTTGAGAAGTGAGGAATTGAGCTTACCAGACCTACATTAATGGAGGTCACATGTACTGTTATGAAGTAAACTTAAGCAGATGAACGAAATTGAGAGGATTGTTTGGGAAGAAGAAAAGTATCTTATTTCAAGTAATGTTATATGTATATATACACATATATAAATCAAGTATAAATATCTAGACTATCTAACTACCTCAACTGATTCTGTACACAATGCTTAATTAAGTTCATCCATCTAACTAACTCAAACAGTATTAACTAACTGACTAAGCTATCTAATATTACAATACCCCACTTGTCACGCCCCGAGACTACCCCCGAGACGCGGACACGGGACCTAGGACAACAAGTGATCACAAGCTAACCCTGCTGGCATGATCATGAGCATACTAAAGATAATAAACTGATGTGGAAGCTAAGTCATAAATAAAATGAAAAGATGGGGAATACCCATATACTATAATTGAGATAAATGAAAATTGATGACTTTAATACAAAGAAGATATTAGCTCAATACTAAGTTGAATCTAACTATGTCTGAAATAAGCCTCTAAACTGACTAGAGATGTTGGGACATGCCCCAACTAGGTCTAGCAAAGCTGAAACTAAAGACTAAAAATACTGAAAAGAAACTCATGACTATTGTCCTCGGAGAATGAGGACTCACCACTAATTCTGCTTACTGGAGATTGGGAACCGATCTAAGCGTGATCTGGATGCTGAGAACCTGAACCTACATCACGAGAAGACGTAGTGCACGTATGCGTCAGTACTTGAAAGGTACTGAGCATGCATGATAGAGTAAAGCTGAAATAACATATAACTGAATAAAGCAATAAAGCAATGAAATAATCTGGACATGATATAGATACTGAATACTGAGCTAACTAAATGCAGTGACCAATTTATAACATGCTGAAACTGAATACTGACTATACTGACAAATGGTCAATGCAATAGAATCTGACTGAACTATGGGAGCTACTAATAACCGACATAAAATCACATGAGCTAAATGTGGAGTCCGATGTATACGCCCCATCGAGAGGACCCAATATACCCTGCTAGAGGTATAGAGGCGTGCTGGCGTGATTACTAAACTGATGTTGCCCACGGAGGGGACTTACACCTACGTGGCTCGTAGTTCTGGGACTATATGGGTATGCTGAACCCTAGTCCAACTCGGTATTATGCTACTCCCAATAAAATAAGTGGTTAACTGGTTATGACTGAATTTCTGTAAAATACTGGATAGCTCAAAACTGAACATGCAAACTGAGAATGCAACAATTAATTTGATAATGATGCATTAATAACTGAGGCATGTATAACTGAATAACTAAGATATCTGACCTAACATGTGTAATTCAAGAACTAAAGAAATACATAGCTAGGGTTCTGAAATTCATGCGAGAAACAATGTAATAACTTGATAATCTGATTTGGAACATGTTAATAACTAATTCATGATGATCTGTTGTAATTCTAGAAACCCTAGGTTTGTTCATAATCATGGAATCAAGAATCTGACTGAATTCTTGGGACCTAATGGGCAAAAGGAACCCACTAGTGAAATCCCACATACCTGGTGAGAAATTCCACAGAGAAATCTTTCGATTTTAGGGATGGAACTGAATTCTTGACCTTTTTCTCCTCTCTTGATTCTAATTTTGTAAGTTTGATTAATGATTTGACTTAGATAAGTTCTAGTTATGTTTCTAGGCTTAAACTGACTAAAACCTCATGATTTAGGGACTAAACGACGTATCTTAGGGGTCCAACGAAATAGGAAAAGACCAAAACACCCTTGACTTAATTGCTATCGGAGTGACCGACAGATTGGACTGACGGGCCGTAGGTCAATCGATGGTCCGTCGATTGGAGTCGTCGATCGAGTCTGCCCGACAGGGATTCACTAAAACGAGCATAACTTTTTACTCGGAGATCGGATTTTAGCAAACTTGGTGGCATTTGAAAGATGATTCAATTATCTATCATATAATAGGTCATGGGACACATAATTACTTTTGTGCTAAAAGTTATGACCATCTGAAGTTGACCCATCAAAAACTTTGTTGCAACTTGCAAGCAGCATATTATTTGTAATGGATAACTCATGTATTTGCGTATTTAATCTCTTTTGGTAGTAAATAGTAATAATAGACTAATTGTAAATTAGTAATACTCCCTTTGTCAATCAAATAGAAAACATGGTTCGATTTGTTATTAACCGTGGATTATAAAATTAAAGTGATAAAACTCTAATCGATTTTGAAATCATAAATATTTTTAATTTATTTCAACTAAAGAAAGATTTAAGAAGCAAAAATTTAGTCAATTTTAATGTACTAAGTATTAAGAGTTCTTACCTATTATGAATAAATAAAAGATTTTTTCTATCGTACAATCTTTTAAATAAAAAGTAAAAAGTTTAATCAATATTTCAAACAAATCTTCAAGCTTTTCATAGACATAGTTAAGTGTACATGCAAAACACGTGTGTATCATGTTAATTAAATAACCTCAAACTTTCAAGATAAAAAATATCCTTAAAAATATGTTCCTCTTTAATTTTAAGTATACTCTTCTTTTAAGATTAAAAAAAATGTATCTTATGCTAGGAGGAAGGTAAAAGTGTACTTTGAAAATGTTCTAGTTCTATTGATAACTAGTAAACGTATCCCGCATTGCACGGATATTTTAAAATTTAGAAATAAATAATACGAATTATTATTGAGTAACAAAAGTACATGTATAATCATATATAATATTTTAATATTATATATACAATTAATGTTGATAAAAATATTTACCCTAATATATGTGCAATCGAAGAATTTCTTGGGAATCCTACAAGATGATACGTTCTTCAAAAACACTAAACAACTTGTGCTAATTAATTAAATTTTAAATTTATAGATCAATCTAAAACGTAGTATTAAAATAATTGACTATACTTTTTAGCTAAAATGTAAATATAATTTACAAAGTATGGTACAATCTCTTTAGCACACTCATTTCTCGTTCAATCATGCAAAATAAGACGATTTTTATTTAATCAAATAATTGCATAAAATAAGGATGTACAAAATAATGAATTCTGGTGATCAATGTTTTTAAAAAAATACTATAAGTAAATTAATTAATATATACCACATAAAAAGAAGTTATCAAATTACTATATCACATAAAATAAATTATTTTTAGTGCAAAAAAAAAAAAAAACAACAACTGAGAGATGAAAAAACGGATCATCTTCTATTCCTTTAATTTACTATAAATCTCTTCTTCTATTTTATAGATTTTAGATTTGTTTAGAGTTTTAAATATGTTTTTGTTCTTTAGTAAATATGTATATCTTAACATAGTATTAAAATTTCTATATAAATAATTAATTTATTAATTTTAATATTAATTAGATAAAGTTAATAAATTATAAGTACCATCAACATGCTATTATCAAGAAAAGAGAATGTTGTTGAGATTAATAAGGTCAATTTCAAATCATCACCTCTTAAAGAAAAAGTAAAATATATTTTTTCAAAAAAAAAAAATGTTTAAAAAATTATGACAATTTTTCTTTTAATTATAAATTACAGATTTGTAATATTTAATACTTTATTTAAAATAAATAGAAATGCAACCATATGCACCATAATTTCCCATAAAAATAGTATTTATTATTAAAAAATAAAATTAACTTAAAAGATTATTTATTTAAAATAAACATTTATAAAAAAAAATATTACAAAATTATATTGCAGTAATTGCAGTTAATTATTTTAAAATTAGTGAATCAGTTTAAAATAAGTTAGTGGGATTAGCTTTAAATTTATGTAAATATTGTTATCTTCTTTTTTTTTTTGAGTTACGTTAAAAGGAAGTAGTGAATTCCTAAAATATAGGTAAATTGATTAAGATTTTTCTACTTCCACTTTAAAATTCCATACTTCATATAATTTTATTTATAAATTAAAATTTAACAAAAAATTAATATACTAAAAACATTTAATTATAATTTAACAAAAAAAAAATACAATAAAAACAAAACAAAGAGTTAGCAGAAACTCCTATTTAAAAATCCACTTTCCCTATATTCCTCTCCAGATCACACTTTACTAACAATTAAAAATAAGTTATCAAATTACTATACCAATATAAAAATAAATTATTTTTAGTGCAAAAAAAAAAAAGGTAAAAAGATGAAATAACGGATCATCTTCTATTCATTTAATCTACTATAAATCTATTCTTTTATTTTATGGATTTTTAGATTTATTTAGATTTTTTAAATATGTTTTTGTTCTTTAGTAAATATGTATATCTTATCATAGTATTGAAAATTTTAATTTTATATAAATAATTAATATATTATTTTTAATATTATTTAGATAAAGTTAATAAATATAAGTACCATCCACATGCTATTATCACAGAAAAAAGAATGTTGTTGAGATTAATAAGGTCACTTTCAAATCATCATCTCTTCAAGGAAAAGGAAAATAAAATTGTTTTTTTTAATGTTTAAAAAATTATGACATGTTTTTTTTTAATTATAAATTACAGATTTGTAATATTTAATAATTTATTTAAAATAGATAGCAATGCAATCATATGTACCATAATTTCCCATAAAAATAGTATTTATTATTAAAAATAAAATTAACTTAAAAGATTCTTTATTTAAAATAAACATTTGTAAAATAGAAATATTACAAAATTATGTTTTGCAAAAAAAAAAAAAAACATACATGTAATTGCAGTTAATATTTTTAAAATTAGTGGATCAGTTTTAAATTTATGTAAATATTATTTACTTTTTAATTTTGAGTTAAGTTAAAGGGAAGTGGTGAATTCCTAAAATATAGGTAAATTGATTAAGATTTTTCTACTTTCAATTTAAAATTCTCTAATTCAAATAATTTTAATTTATAAATTAAAATTTAACAAAAAAGTAATATACTAAAAACTGTTAATTATAATTTAACAAAAAAATAATACAATAAAAACGAAATGGAAACAAAACAAAGAGTTACCTGAAACTCCTATTAAAAAACTGACTTTTCCTATATTTCCTCTCCAGTTCACACTTTACTAACAATTTTTTTTTTAGATAAATTGATTTCAAAATTTAAAAAATAATATAACTGAAACATAAAAAAATAAAAATTAAGTGAAAAGCATTATCCGTAACACACAGTAACCATATGAATTACTGAATTGCAATACTCAATTAGAATGTTACCATAGTTAATATGACTCTTTTCTATTCTTTCTATTTTTATTTTAAGAAAATAAAACAGGATTAACTCTTCCTACACAGTTTTTTTTTTTATTAATCTCATCAAAGTTAATCTTCTTCCAATGTTTATACTTTTGGTGAGCTCAATTAAGATGGATAGATCATTTCTTGTGAATTTGGTAATATATATTTGTAACTAATCATTTTTTTTAAAAAACATATGTATTTAAGTGTTTATTTTTATTTTTTTTGAATAAAATTAATAATCGCCCTCACTTTTTGCAATTTTTATTTCTATTTAATTGAAAAAAAAAAAAAGCGTACTCTATTACCGTTTTTAAGATAACTGTAATCCCTAAATATTTGGCTTCATATATTACTATTTTTATTTGTGTGGCTTTATTTGTTTAGATTTTGGAGTTTTTTTCCACCTAAAATTTAAAATACAGATTTAGTTTTATTTTTTTAGATTTTGGTTTTGATTAGTTAATTTTTATTTGTTTTGATTAGTTAAATTTGAATAGTACTTCGTTTTTTTTATAAGCGAGTAAATGACATTTTTTAGTTGGTTACTATTTTTTTAAAATATAAAAATAGAAGTTTCTATAATAAACCTTATGTAAAGTTTTTAAAATATTTATATGTTTCTATAATAAACCTTATGTAAAGTTTTTAAAATATTTATATAATATTTTATATTTCAATTGATGTTAATTTAAATTTTAAGGTAACTTTAAATTATTTTTACAATTTTATATATCAGTTAAATAATGCTTAAAAATTATACGACTTTTATACTGTATTGAAATATATCACATTAATTTTTTTAAAATGCTTTAATTTTTATTTTTTTAATTGTAATGTATTATTTAAATTAACTACAAATAATTAATTTTAATTGTATATAAATCTAAGAAATTATGTGGTCACTTTTTACTTCTCCTATTATATATAGATAGATTATATAGATATTGACAATAAATAATTAATAAAATTACATATTTTAAAAGATATAAAAAGAATTATACAATAATCAATGTATGATTATAAATAATACTGTATTAATCTACATAATTATATACCTAATAGCAAAAACAAAAAAAATCCTATATGGGAAGAGAATTTCTATTTACTTTACACATTGCATAATCTACCTCTACAATATTGGTCAATAAATTAATAATATAAAACGAATTTAATTAAAGCTACGTAATGGTTTGGTAAAAGATTTCTAAACCTAAAGTGATAGTAAAAAGTCTAAACTAATCCTAAGTGGACTCTTTGGAAGAAGTTGTATTTCAGATCAATAATTTTACCCTTTTTCTCCTAATTCTAATAGAAAAAATGTACTAGTACTATTTTAAGAGAGAGAAAAAAAGAGAGTCCTAAAGTCATTAAACCCCAATATAAATGAACTGATAAATATACATTATATAATAAAATTGTTTTAGACCTAAAAAAAAAAATAACGTGCAACTATGAATCATAAGATGAATCTATTGATTCCAGAAGAAATTATGTTTGAAATATTTTCATGGCTTCCGGTTAAATCTTTATTGCGATTCAAGTGTAGTACAAAATTTTGTACATCTCTTGTCTCGGAATTAGATTTTGTGAATATCCATACTTGTCGTTCTATGAGCCGTCCTGGCGGAACAAAATTCATTCTGCGCGAAAAATGGGAATCAATTTTTTTCACGGCTGAGCAAAGAGAAGATGAAAAAGACTCCGCTCCTTTTTTGCAAATTGCGAGATATAATTACCTCTACCTCCATGGCCTTGCATATTATTCTCGGTTGAATTGCGTTAATGGTTTATGTTGCATGTGGGACTCATTATCTACTCGACCTGTTGCAATTTTCAATCCGAGTACAAGAGGAGTAAGATTTCTTCCCAACATAGACGGAGAATTTTCTTCTTGTAACTATTCATTAGGTTTTGAGCCTGAAGAAAAGAAGTTCAAAGTTTTTTCAAGGTACAAAGAAAGACACTGGGTTTTCACTTTAGGCATAGACGAATCATGGAGAGAGAATAAAAACATTTCCTTTGCTATTCCCTATTTTAAGCCTAGTGTCTGCATTAGTGGAGTTATATATCAGCTTATTAATGGTGCTATAGCTGCAATTGATATTAAATCTGAAAAATGTGAAACTATTGCATTGTGGAACTCATCTCATGAGTCACCGAACTACTACGAGTTGATAGAGGTGAAGGGTAAATTAGAGGTCATAGATTACAGAAAATGGGTAGGTGGATACCTTGACTTATGGATTTTTGACCAGACTCCACAAAGAAAATGGGAGAGACATATCATTCGCCTTCCCTCAATATGGAATGCTATGAAGCCTGGATTCGTATCATCCGTCATGTCCCGTGATGGGGAGATTGTATTCGTCGTCATCTTCAAGTCGGGTGGTGCTTGTTTGTGTTATGATGTCACGAGAAAGAGTTGGAGGGAATTAAAAATCATGGGGCTTCCTAAGGAAAACTACATCAAAGGCATTTATAGTTATGTCGAAAGTCTAGTTTCCTTAGGGTAATTTTGTTGAAACTGGAATGAATTTAGTGCTTGTACACCCTTAGCTTCTGTTTCACCGAAATATCTAGTTGATAACCTTTCGGGAACTGTTTAATTTTATGATAAGATTTTGTTCACGCAAATTCATCCAAATATATTGCAAATCTTTGAAGTGAAGAATCCCACTCACTGTTATCGATTGCAAATACTAAACTATTGTTTGCTGAAGCTATAATGCAGATTTCCATTAAAATTACTATGGCATGGGTGAAGTAACTTGTAAGAATCTTAACTGATGTAGCAAAAAAATTGTTTCATCGACTCCAAAACCAAAAGTAAATGAGGCCAACAGAAGAGTGAAGAAGCATTGTTGTATTGACAATAAAACAGAAGAGAGTTCAAAACATAAAGAATTTTGAAAATTAACGAATCTCACAATCATATATCAGGCCTTGTTACTGTGAGGTATAACAGCTTTCCTATTCGTTTACCAGTAATCATGCTCTCTGGTTGTAGATTGTAACCAGTGATGAGAATCTCATAAACTAGGTAGATGTTTGCCTCTTGTAGACTTATGTTGTACTGCAATGTTCACTACATGAATCTGTTGTTGTCTGAGTTCATTTGTAACATATTAGCTTGAGTTGTTTGATGTAGCTGAGGGTACAATAGTCTTCTTGTTTTCTAGCATCCTGCAGAATTGATCATACTGTTTTTGTGAGTATATGTATAATTGAGCCCATTAGAAACTGATACAGTTTCAACCTCTGTAGATACACAGATACAGATTGCACATCCGTAATAAAAGGAGTATTTCCTAATGTAGATTATAGGTTTGTGAACCATCAATTTTGTTAAACCCTTCTTGCAAGTCTATCCATACGTACATCACTAGCATCGGATGCATAGACTATGCCAGCCACAATATGAGTCCTCACAAAAAAGGTGCCTAGAGCTGGAAGTATTCTAATTCATCACAAAAAAGGTGTTGGAGATTTGGGCTTCAACTCAGATCAAAATGATGGATTGGTTGTGTTTGTGCTAGAAAGTAAAGACTGTTCAACGACTCAGATCAAAATGATGGATTTGGAATCAGTTTATTAGTTTTTGAAATCAAGACGCATGGGAATGTAGTCCAGTTTACGTATCTCAGTGAGCAGTTTTCTGAAGAAGGAAGAGATAGAGACGCATGGGAATGTAGTCCAGTTTGCTTTTATCCTTGGGGTATACGTAAGCCTTTGGATTAAATGGCAGAGAAAAGAGACATGAAAAACTTTAACCAGCATTCTCATGGGAATTTAAGGTTAAAGTTCGAGATGAAGTCATATGATGAAACTGTGTAACAGAGATAGAGATTGGAAAGAATCCCAGAAACTCATTCTGTCTCGACTAGTGAATATCACATGATCAGCAACCCACAACAGGACAGTTATACACAAAGCATCGATCGCTTCCGTCAAAGCAAGTTCCACTGAGGGGGTCCTTCACTTGGAACCCATGAATTCACTTCAAAATGCCCTACACCAATGGCTCGAGGCTCTCCAATTACAATTAACCTATCACCACAAGCTCTAAAAGACAAATCCCAACCATTCATGGTAACCTGTGCTTTATTTTGCTTGTCATACTTCCTCACCTCCATGTTAGCATAAACAGTAGCATGCAATCATTATTTACAACTGCCACCAAAGGAGGTTCTTCAGATGTAGCAGGCGTATCACCCCTAGATTTAGCTCGGACAGAAGACTTGTTCGAAAATTCAGTCCATTTTCCTGTTCCAGATCATTTTCCTTTCCACAAGTCATTACTACCTTTGATAACTCTGTTCCTCCATTGCCTCCAATTACATAAAACTTTGATAGAGTGTATGCGTCCACTAATAGTTAATGGACCAGGTCCCTTTACCGAATTACAATGCAGAAAGTAAGAATCTGGAAGTAAAACACACAGAAGAGTTTTAAGTGGACACCCCCTTGCTCAATAGAGGAGGAAACCACGACCTGTCTCACAGGATTTCAACCCAAACTCAATTAACTATAAAGGAGCAAAGCTTCTGATTACAAATCTCTAGTAATCTAGGAATTAAACTCTTGATCCCTCCCCCCTTACTGTAGAAACTCTACTACAAGCAAAAGAACTAAGCAATAACTCTATTGCCCACTAAACCAACTAGCTTCAGTCGATCTAGACTTCAAGAACCCAACTGGTTAACTCTAGCCACCAACTCAAATCTCAAGGATAAGAGAAGAAACAAACATCAACTCTAATGCATCCACACTTCAACTAACTCTAGTTGATACTTTTAGGCAACTCTACCCAAAAGAACATCAAACAAAGAAAACGAAAAAGACGCTCGACTAGAATATAGAAGATTCGACTGACTAACTCTAGTTAATGTGACTCAAAGCTAAAAAACTCAGACAAGCAGCCGATCTAATTCCTTTATAACACAGGAATAGATCTACACATGATAAGCACAGAAATATAAACCTAGAGGAAAACTAAGAACAATGATAACGCTATCAGGTCCCGTGTTGTTCTTCCGAATAATATTTCTTGAGAGAATGGCCTTGCCTTTTTGCGCTTGTGAGTTTTGTTTGGATTCAAAAACTATTTTTTGTTGTTGAAGAAAAGACTAATATAAGATGAACACAAATCCTTGGAGCAATCTCATTGGATGAGAGTCTGTTGTTCTGCCAAAAGATGTGCACCAACCACAGCAGGCTGCAGCTTTTGGACAACTGTCTTTTTACAAGTACGAAACTCTCAGTTTCGTCTGGGATCAGGTCCAAAGTTTGTTAAATCATCAAAACTTCAGAGACGGCATAGAAAAAATAATAAACTTTCTATCCATAAATACCTCAGAACACATCTTACACCGCTTTTTCATGCTTGGTAAAATCTTGCATGTTCCAGTCTCAGAATTGTAAAGTTCTACTGAGACAAGTATATGACCCCGTGAGTCATAACCACCAGCTAGAATGGTAATCTCCCCAAAACTGGCAGAGCCAAACAAACACCTTGGTGCATTCATTTGCATTCCTGATGACCAAGTGTTTGTCAATATACTATAACGATAAATGACATGGACAAAATCTCCCTTCCAAACACAAGAAGCTCTGTCCTTACTGCAAAAGACTCCTTATCTGAGAACACAAAGCATTCATTGGGATTCACTGATGGTACTTGCATCCAATGCCAACGACTGGGATAAAAAAATCTTCGCATTCAAGTAGATGGAAAGAAAACTAAACCCAATGTTCAATCACCCCATGTTGATGCCACAGTCTGTAAACCTCCCCACTCCTAATTATTAAGCGAAAGCTACAATTCAAAGATGTAATAGCCCCGTAATCAGACTAGGGGGAGTGAACAAGAGAGCTAATGGAGCTGTCTCGGCCTGTTGAAGGAATAAGATGACTATTATCTGCAGTATGTCGTTGATTACCAGCTTGGTCATCTAGAGAGACTTCTCCATTTAGAGAATCAGATTGCTTCGGCAACTTGAGTTGCACAACTTCATTCACCAAGAAGGTAATCAGCATCAGCTGCAGATAATAGTCCTCTTATTCCTGCCACGAAAAGTGAAGTGTTGAATCATTCGTGATTCTATTTCTAAATTGTGTGTTTATGTCAATTTGAACATTACCAACTGTGTTGCATATCTCTGTTTCCTCTTTTTCTTTCATTTCATATAGCATTAATTTGTATTGCTATATGGATAAACCTCTGCTTCCATTGTTCAAATTGAGATTTTTGATGAATTACACTTCCCTATCCCTGTTGATTCTCGTTTGAATTGTGTTAACACCCAATCAATTAATAAGTATCCCAATACAAGTATATGCAGATATTTACTGAAAAACATAAATGAAATTCTGAGTACTTGTACTTTACTTTGTATATCCACTTGCAGCCAATAGGTTTTTTATAATGAGGAAGTGGACCAATGGTTCATGTTTGATAACTCACCAATGCATCTATCTCTTCAATCTTTCACAGCCTCTCCATAAGATGTAGGTTCAACAACACTAGAGAAAGTAGCAAGATTAGATTGGCATTTTGGAGTTAAATGATCATACGAGATATATTTGGAAGGAACATTTTCATGCACATTTAAGGATACAAAATCCTTCATCCAACTACAGGTGGATGTTTGCCTCTCGTAGACATTCTCTGTACTACTTCAGTTGTTCAGCAGTATCGAAGATGAGGAGAATCGTTGACCTCTATGGTCCAAATTTATGATTCGGTTAATTGATTATTGATTGTAATTCCTAACCACTTAAAAATAAGATATTGCATGAAGTTATTCGACAGAAGATATGAATCAACTCACCTAGTACCTAGATCATCGTCATCATCGTCATCATCAACATCATCATCATCATCATCAACAACAACTCAGATAGACGTGTAAGAACTACAATGGTTACTTTACTAGCTTACTGCGTCTTTGTTAAGCTGGAAATTAGATCATCTAAACCTTTGTGGATGCTGGTGGCAATAATAGATATCTCGTGTAATTAGTCCAAGTACGCGCAAGCAGTGGCGGAGTCAGTATTTTCAATAAGGGGTTCAAAATCTGTAGAAATAGACACAAGAAGTAGCCGAAGGGGGTTCGACATATACTATATATACATACAAATTATTTCAACTATGTATACATAATATAATTTTCAGCCGGACGAACCCCCTTAGTATGAGGTGGTTCCGCCCCAGCGCGCAAGCTAGTCTGGACACCACAATTATCTCAGTTACCTTCAATTCTTTGTTGGTGAGAGAAATATTGATTTCAATTTTGTACTGTAAACTTGGTTATTGTGAAGTCTATTTGATACATAAAATAGGGTTTGTTTAATTCGTCCTTAGCTTGACACAAATCTCTTTCTAGCTGAGAGTTTCTTTCCAGAGCGACAACTAATTTTAACTCAGAAGTTTTCAAGTTTTCCTCTAGATCCAGCTCAAAACTACTAAGCTTCTTTTTTTCCTTTTTCAGAGGTTTCTGAGTCTGTCTTAAGTTGAAAACACTCAGTCTCCAAAGAAATCAACCTATCATTCATTTCAGACATCTATGAAACAAGAGCTACTTTTTCATCTTGGCAGAATTCCACGTTTTCACTAAGAGCATTCTTCTCTTTTGTTAATTCATCAACAAAGTCAATTAATACATAGCGAGTTTTCTTAACCTTTTAATGGAGAAAGTGTCTATGTCATTTTTAAGGTCGAGAAGTGTTACCTCATCCTTGTCGTCTTCATCATCTGTCTTTGCCATCAATGAGAAAATGGAGTTGAAGATATCCTCGTCATACTTGACTGCCATCATGGAGATATATTCATGATGTTCCGATTCCTCAGAATCACTAGAAGCATTTCCCATACAGCAAAGGCCTTCTTCACCACCTGACCAGCATTTGCTTTTCACCTCACATGGTCAGGGACCTGGTCCCTACGCTTTTCTTTGTCTCCTCTAGCGTAGTTTTTTGTATTCTTGCTTATGATTTGGACAATCTCTCATGAAATGTCCTGGCTTTCCGCATTTGTGACAAAGATCATTGGCATTTGCTGACCTGCTGGAGTTTTCCTTTCTCTGAAACCCTCCATGCTTTTTGACTATTTTTTGAAACCTTCTAGTCAAATAAGCCATCTCCTGATCATCTTCTGACATGTCACTTGAAGATGCTTTTAGCACCACATATTTTTCTTTCTTTCCCTCTCTTTTGGTTAGATCTTGTTATTTGTTTAGCTCGTACATCTGCAGGTTCCCGATCAGCTCATCCATTGTAAGGGTTTTCAGATCCCTAGCCTCAGTGATGGCATTCACTTTGCTTTCCATGACTTGGGAAGCACTCGAAGAATTTTTCTAACTTGCTTGCTTGGGTGAATGGGATTACCAAGACATCGAAGTTCGTTAGTAATGGAGGTGAATCTGGAATGCATCTCATGAATAGTTTCACCTTCCTTCATACTGAAATTTTCATACTAAGTTGTTAACATGTCCACCTTTGACTCTTTAAATTGAGTGGTCCCTTCATGGGCTGTCTTCAGGCAATCCCAAATTTCCTTGGCTGTCTCACAGGCTTAGATCCTGTTGTATTCATCTGCACCTATTTCATAGACCAACAACTTCTTTGCTTTATAATTTTTTTCGATCTTTTTTCTGTCTCCTTCATCGTACTCTCTCCTGGACTTGGAAACTACTCGAGTCAGATTCCCTTCCTTCACATCCTTGGTAGTAACATAAGGACCATCAAGTACAACATCCCACATTTCACTGTCTTCCGTCATGATATAATCATGCATTCTGGTCTTTCACCATCCATAGTACTGACCATTAAAACGAGGAAGACGAGTAGTAAATTTATCTTCTTCTAAGCTTGGTGGAGCCGCCATCCGTGCATGATCCTTTCTTGATGTTAGTCAAGTAGAAAGTCCTGCTCTAATACCAATTGTTGGAATGTATGTGTAACACCCCAGAAATATTTTGATCTAAGACTCAAACCGTTCTTCGTAGTGAGTGAGATTTTTGCAAGGAATTTAAAATTCTTGAGTGTTAAGGTCACTAGATATAGCAAAGAGAAAAGCATTCAAGTCATTCCTAAGTGTTTCTTGAGTGTTAAGTTCCAAGAAGAACCAAAGAGAAAAGCATGCAAGTAATTCCTAAGTTTTTCTTAAGTTTTGGGTCAACTTCAAACAACCATAACTTTTAGTACAGGATGAGTTAGGAGACCTATAAGATATTAAATTAAAGCCCTTCGAGTCCTCTTTCCAACTCCGTTGAGTTTGCTAAATTTTGAGCTCTGAGAAAAAAGTTATGACTGATTTACAAATGACGCGCAAAATACGGACCTCACTGCCTACTGAAAAATTATTCCGGCTCCCAGCTCATTTTATTTATTTCTCAAAGGGTATTTTGGTCCTAAATACCCTTCGGAGGTCATCTAAATTACCCCAAACGTGTAGAAAAATTAGTTTTCATAAATCAAACCCTCTCATCCCCTCCAAAAAAATTCTAACGTTCAAGGAATTAAAGAATGCTAAGGCAAGGATTCTTCTTCCAAGATTTTCCTTCAAGATCTTCAAGAAAGATGGTTCTTTTAGGTATGTAAGCTTCCATAGTGTTGGGTTTTTTCACCCACACGCCAATCATGTTAATTTCAGCGTTAAGTTCGTTCTAGAAAGTTGAAAGTATGATGTTCTTGAATTATGTTCTTGAAATTGACTTTAGTTCTTGAGTTTAGATGAGATTGTTGAGTTCTTGATGAAAGCATGTCGATTTTAGAGTTGTATATGAGTAGGTTTTTGTGCTGGGTATCTAAATCTAAAGAGGGATTGAGAAAAAGAATCGAATTTAGGCAATTTGGGGTTAGAAAATGAAGAAGGAAATAGTCAGGCGAATCTGGCACCTTGCTCCGCGTCGCGGACCTGCCTTCCCCTTTCACAAAAAATTTCTTCACGTCGCGGAGAGGTCATGGACCTCTCTGCCTCAAATGTTAATTCGCGACCAAATATTAAAATGCATCTCTGTGTCGCAGACTTGCTTCCAGACAGTGATTTCTTAATCGTTTCTCATGTTTAACTATCTAACAACACTCATAAACATCACGAGATCTTTCCTATCACAACTCACAACCTTGAATTCATAAATCAAATTCAAGGTAGAGTTGAGAGTCAAGTCTTGAGACTTCTTTCGAACATATTGAGAATGTCCCTTTGAGTCTTTTTGAGGAATCTTCTACAACTTCTAGTAACTTGTTTCAAGACTAGAGCAAGTGAGTATGAGAATGAGGAGAATGTATTCATGAGTCTACTTTATCATCACAAGATCCTTCATATCATGAACCATAACTCTTGAATTCATAATTCACATTCAAGAGAGAGTTAAGAGTAGAGTTCAAGAAAGTCTTTGAGTTCAATTGTGAATCCTTTGAGATCCACCATCGATTTGAGTTAAGTTTTGAGTAAGTAAGTATGAGAATGAGAAGATTCGTATACATGAGTTCCTTTTGACCCTTGAGTGGAGTCGTTCATGCTCATAACTTCCACATGAACTCCATCAGTTGAGTATCTTTGAGAGGAGTAGTATCTTCAAGTTCTAAGTCTTGAGTATCGAGTTCCTAACCCTTCTGAGATTATAATCCTAATCATGGGACTATTACCTATGAAGTCCATGAGTTGAGTTGTTTATGCCCATAATTCCGCATGAACCCTATAAGTCGAACAGACTTGAGATGAGAAGTATTTTTGAACCCTTGAGTTGAGTAGTTCATGCTCATAATTCCGCATGAACCCTCTGAGTTGAGTACTCTTGAAATGAGTAGTATCATTGAAGTTCTTGAGTTCCAAGTATTGAGTTCTATCTATGGTTATTGAAAACCATGCATTGAGTCGTTCACGTCCATAATTCGGCATGAACCATATTTTAAGAAGTCTTTTACAAACGTTTTAACTTTGTTTTAAGACTTAAGCTTTGAGTTGAGTAAAGAGTAAGAGTAAAGTTCATTTCTTCAAAGATTATACGGGAACTAAGTATTCTCAAGAGTTAAAATGTTTCACATTTGAACAAGAAAGGGAACATCGATTCCAAGAGAGCTTTAATTTTAAGCTAAGTTTTGAGTAATTATCCCAAACCAAAGAAAGAAGTTTTGTTTTAAAAACATATGAGCTAAGTATATTTTTGGGAGTAGTATTGAGCACCGATATGGGGATGCGAGTTCATAAAAACTCAAGTCTCCATAAACCATGTAGCCATCATGGGTAGTAAAGGATCATACTTTTTAGATGATTCCTTAAGTGCTTTTTAGCATAGACTAGCGGATCCACTTAGTTAAGGCAATATATATGATGGCAAAGTATAGGACAGTTCTGGCAGCGTGGGCAAGATGTTGTATCATCACTTAGGCTCATAGTGGTGGTTGTAGGGTAGAGAAACTCCCACAGAGTTATATTATATTTTATTATATATAAATTGAGTTGTTATTGTATTCTTCAATACACTCAGTTGATTTCTATTGTTTTAAAAGCTTTCCATATATTGCATGTGTATTGTTGCTTTATATTGAGTTGAGTATCCAGAGTTGAGTACCCAGAGTCGAGTATCATATATTTGAGTTAAGTATCCAGAGTTGAGTACCTAGAGTCAAGTATCATATCTTTGAGTTAAGTTTCTAATCTCTGAGTTGAGTATCTTATCCTTGAGTACTTCTGAGTTGAGTAAGTTGAGTAGTTTTGAGTATCCTTGAGTATTCATTGAGTTGAGTAAGCTTGAAAAGAGGTAAGTATGTTTCCTTTTTTTTTTTTATATCAAGCTCAAGCTTATGTTTATGTTTTAGAATTCCTCTTACATGCTCGTACATTCCATGTACTGAGACATTTGGCTTGCATCCTTTCATGATGCAGATACAAGTATTCAGGGTCATCAACAGGAGCTTCGTTGATACCACATGCAGTTCGAGTTAGTTATGGTGAGCCTTCTTGCTTCCGGAGGATTTCATTTAGCTTTCAGTTATATCAGTTGTTAGGAAGTCGTGGGTCTTGTCCCGATTTCCGTCTTTGTCATTTAGAGGCTTCATATATAGACAGTAGAGTTTCAGAAGTGTGGTCATTTATTTTATTAAATGTGTTTAAAGAATTAAGTTGCCCATTTTGGGGCTAGTTGAATATATAATATTATTCAGAGTTTTCTTTTGAGTTAAAGCTTGTATATATTTAAGTTTATCATGAATTTTATTCTGTTTTAAGCTTTGTATGCTTAAGTTAGTCTTCCACTTGTAGTCAGGCAGGATGAGGATTCGCTTGGGGACCAGCAATGGTTCTTGAGTGCCGGCCACGTCCAGGGTGTAGGCTCGGGTCGTGACAGTATGCGTCCACTAGTGTGCTATAGTACCAGGTCAAACGTCAGTGAAAATGCAGTAAGAGATAAAACAATCGATAATGGGAACAAGAATTTTTACGTGGTAACCTCTTTGCTTAAGGGAGTAAAACCACGACCTATCACACAAGATTTGCAACTACTTTCACTAATCACAAGCAAAAGTGAATACAGACTCCAAATACAACATAAAACTAAACTCTTAATCTCACACTAAGTAATACCTCTATTACTTACTGAGCCAAAGTAATGCATCCATTGCCCACTATATTAACTAATTCTAATTAATATAGACTTCAATACGTAAGACACACAATTAATTCTAACCGTGTTCTTACAACCAATACACACAAAGGTTTTGAAACGTTTCTTTATGAATGTGAAACCTACAATTTTAGCACAATACAAACATTCAAAAACAACGACACTTCAAGATTTCTTTTCTTCAGTCTTTGAGGTCCCTTGCCGTGTGTGTTCTTTGATGCTTGAGTTCTTGAAAAGACTCACTCGCTTTTTGAATGAATGAATTTGTTGTTTGTTTTTGTTGAATATATAAATCACCAACAAGAGTTATTGACCAATGAACAAACAACCTTGTCCATTCCTATTGGTGAAGTACGCTAACCTTCACACCAACCACCTGACAAGATAGCTTTACAGTTGTACATCATTTTGAACCTGGATGAGAGTACTCTGCCAGGGATCGGGTCCCTGCATTTGTGAAGATCATCAAAACACCTGGAATACAACATGTTGTAATCTATAAATATATTTATAATGAACTATTAAGTGCAGAAATAGAACAAAATAGGGAAGCTTGTACAAATGAGGAACAAAAATAGAACATTTATATTGGACAATCAAGAGCACAAAGAGAGGAAGATTGAACAAAGGAGTAACAAAATGGCGAATATATTTTCTTAAAGGACCAAATTATTTGTCTATTAATTATCCAATTTAGTTCTTAGTGTTTAAATTTCTATATTCATGCATTGTTCATTGGTTATATGAGTTTCATATTTTAAAAAATGGGGCAGAAAAAAAGGGTTAAAATGACTTTCAATGGATTAAAACACTTTCAATTGCTTTTAATAATTTTATTAATAGTCAACATAAATTACATAATCTACATATAAGATGAAATTTAAAACAACCAAAAAAAATCTTTATCAAACAACCTAACTAAAATTGAAAAGTCAAATTCATCTTAAACTGGATAACTTATTTTGTTAAAAAGAACTATTGCAGTAACTATGGGTGTGTTTGGTACAAAGGAAAATGTTTTCCTGGAAAACAAGTATATTTTTGACTTATTTTCTCATGTTTGGTTGGTGAGTAGAAAATATTTTCCGGAAAAGATTTTTTAGTGTTAGATTTATGAATGAAAAATATTTTTGAGAAAATATCTTTTATTTTTACTAAAGAGTAGAAAATGATTTTTGAAATTGAAATTGAAAATATTCTTTTATAAAAAAACTTAATTTTTTTTGGGGACCAGGGTGGGGCTGGCGGGGGGGAGGGAGTAGGGTGAGATGGGGTAAAAATATAAAAATTTGAAATTGAAAATATTTTTTAAGAACAAAATTAATTTTTTTTTGGACAGGGTGGGGGGCTGGTAGGGGCTGATGGGGGGGGGGGGTCGCAGGTATGGGTGGGGTGGGGTGAAAAAATAAAAAATTGAAATTGAAAATATTTTTTAAAAACAAACTTTAATTTTTTTTTTTGGGGGGGAGGGGGGTAAGGGTGAGGGTGGTGTAAAAAAAATTGAAGTTGAAAATATTTTTTAAAAACAAACTTAAAATTCTTTTTTTTTGGAGGGGGGTGGGGTGGAAAAAAATAAAAATTTGAAATTGAAAATATTTTTTAAATCAAACTATAAATATTTTTTGGTGGGAGGGGGTGGTAGGGGGCTGGTGGGGGTGGGGGTAGAGGGTGAGGGTGGAGTAGGGTGGGGTGAAAAAATAAAAAATTGAAGTTGAAAATATTTTTTTAAAAAAATAAGCTTTAAATTTATTTTATCAACAAAAAAAATTGTAATTTGAAGTTGGAGGAGAGTTTTGGAAAATGTTTTCCTTAATTTTTGAAAGGAAGTCATTTTCCTTAAATTTGAGGGAAAATGTACAAGTACCTCCCTAGACTATTATTGAAATCTCAGAGACAGCTTAACTAAACTAAGGTCCTATTACCTCTTGAACCCATTTTTTTTTGTAATTTTGTACACCTTTTCGGCTTACGTGTCATTCAAATATCTCCCACGCGCTTGAACTGCGTGGAGTCACGGAATGTGTCATATAAGCCAAAAGGTGTACAAAATTATATTAAAAATGAGTTCAGGGGGGTAATAGGACCTTAGTTTAGTTAAGGTGTGTCTCTGGGATTTCGGTCATAGTCTAGGGGGTACTTATGCCATATCCCTAAATTTGAGGAAAATGAGTTGGTTTGGAAAATATTTTTCAAAACTTTTAACCCAACCAAACATGAGAAAATTGGAAAATATTTTCTGGAAAATGTTTTCCTTCATACCAAACACACCCTAAAAGTAAATTCAACACTCCTCCTTTGCTCTATTGCAATATAAAAAAGTTGCACCTCCTCAATTTTTAGGGAGAAGGTAGAAGTACCCCCTAGACTATGACCGAAATCTCAGAGACACACCTTAACTAAACTAAGGTTCCATTATCCCTGAATCAATTCTTTGTAATTTTGTACACCTTTTTGGCTTACATGACATCCAAATATCTCCCACACGCCTCAATTGTGTGGAGTAACAGAGTGTGCCACGTAAGCCAAAAGGTGTACAAAATTACAAAAAAAATGAGTTCAGGAGGTAATAGGACCTTAGTTTAGTTAAGGTGTGTCTCTGGGATTTTGGTCATAGTCTGGGGTACTTGTACCTTATCCCAATTTTTACTTCTATTGCTTGTGCTTGATGATTGTTTTAAGCTTGTACACTTTTGTAACACATTTTAAAAGAGAGGTTCCCCTGGACATATGAAAGAGGTTAACTGTTGACTTGCTACTTGTTTCCCTGTGGAATATTAAAGGTTGAGCTTTCTTATGTCCTGTCCTCTATCAATCATCTATTATTTTAGTTCTCCCCATAATTTCAAATTACTACTAGCAAACAAGGAAGTCTAGGGAGACTAATCTAGGCCACATATTCCATGTGCTGATTTGTCAATGAATATCTATACACTCCAACTAACCTCTATTTAAGACTGGATTAATTAGGTGATTTATAATTGGCCTAAATTTGACCTAGTCATGAATTTTCCAAGTACAGGAATAGGGCATGACAAACGGGCGGGTCTAGTCGGATATCAGTCGGTCAAAATGAGCAGGTAAAAATGGATAAAATATTCGACTCAACCCATATTTAATATAGATAATATGAATATTCATATTATCCATTGTTTCTTATTATGTAAAGAAATACGTACTTTCATTAGAAGATTTTTTTTCGTATTCTTTTTCTCCTTTTAAGGGTGTGTTTGTTATGAAGGAAAATATTTTCATGTTTTTGTAGAAAATATGTTTTTGGAGAATGAGTGGTCCTGAATCGAAGTCGAGAGGTCAAAATTTGGGTCTCGGGTCAGGGCCTAACAGGAAGGTATGTGGAAAAGTCGCCTCCACAAACCGAATAGTTTCAAAGAAAAAGTGAGTGTTGAGAGTTGGAAAATGTTGGCAACATATATTATATAGTACTAGACTAGTTGTGATTAGCATCAAACTGAAGAATGCAAGTAAGAGTTTTAGAAATGTCCATCTTAGTTTTGTTGGTATTTTTTCCATTTCTTAGTTTAGGAGACAGATTAGAGGGTTGTGAGAATTGTTGGTGCAAGAATGATGGTCCTATCATTCATTTCCCCTTCAGACTCAATCATCAACCAAAACATTGTGGCTATCCTGGCTTTGAACTACACTGTAACAATAAAAAAGAAACCGTCCTTGAGCTTTCCTCGTTTGTTCACTTAGTTGTTGAAGAGATTGATTATGTTTCACAGCAAATTAACCTTTATGATCCGGACGAGTGCATAGCAGCCAAGCTACCAAAACTAAATTTGTCACAATCTAATTTCAGAAATGATGACCATCCCACGGTCCTATTCAATTGTTCTGCATCATTCAGAGGTGGTTTCTTGGTTCCATGTCTTGGTTCTTCTGGTTACCAAGTATATGCTATTTCTTCGACTTTTAGCCTCGACTTCGTCTTGTCTGACCCTTGCACAAAAATTCATCAGTACCCATACTCAGTGTCAACATTTGGTCAGAACAAGCTGCAGCTGAATTGGCCTATACCACTCTGTAGCAACTGTGAGTTAAAAGGAATGGATTGTGGTTTCAAGAATGGAACAAACCTATTGGAAACTCATTGTTTCAATCGAACTATGACGAAAAAAGGTACAATTTGTGTGTCTTAAATTTTTCTTTTCTGTCATTGATAAAAAGCACTTAACAGACACTTTAATTTTGTCCATAATAGGTATTGCTAAGCAGCCGTTGATTGCAGGTTAGTTTTATTAAGTTCTCACTGTATTAGTTTCCTACTTGATTTTCTTTTATGCTTATGACATGTAATTTATTCAATTATATTGTAGGTGTAGTTTTAGGTACAGCACTTGTTTGCATTATTGTCTTCTCACTTTATCAGCTATATTTGACAAGTAGAAATGAAAGAGAGAGTCGAGTTAGACTTGAAAAGTTTTTGGAAGACTACAAGGCCATCAGACCAACACGATATTCTTATGCTGATATTAAGAAGATAACAGATGATTTTAATGAAAAGTTAGGAGAAGGGAGTTATGGAACTGTATACAAAGGGAGACTTTCCAGTGAAATCTATGTTGCAGTAAAAGTCCTACGCGATTCTAAGGGTAAAGGGGAAGAATTTATCAATGAAATCGGTACAATTGGGAGAATACACCATGTTAACGTGGTCCGCTTGGTTGGTTTTTGTGCCGATGGATTCAGACGAGCTCTGATCTACGAATACCTACCAAATGATTCACTTGAAAGGTTCATTTTACCAGTGAGCTCAAGCCCGGGTAGTATCTCACTCATCAGCTGGAACAAGCTTCAACATATTGCTCTTGGTACTGCAAGAGGGATTGAGTATCTTCACCAGGGATGTGATCAGCAAATTCTACATTTCGATATCAAACCACAAAACATCCTTTTAGACCACAACTTGAACCCAAAAATATGCGATTTTGGCCTAGCCAAACTGTGTTCTAAAGAAAAAAGTGTGGTCACTATGACAGCTGCTAGGGGAACTATTGGCTACATTGCACCAAAAGTGTTATCAAGAAACTTTGGTAAAGTTTCTCACAAGTCTGATGTTTATAGCTTCGGGATGCTCTTGTTAGAAATGGTTGGTGGGAGGATAAAGATGGATTCTAAGACGAATAATCACAGCAAAGTGAATTCTTTGGAATGGATATATAGACATTTGGAGAAAGGAGAAGAATTAAAGATTCGGATACAGGAAGAAGGAGATGGTACAATTGTGAGAAAGTTAGCTATTGTTGGACTTTGGTGCATACAGTGGCATCCCATTGATAGGCCTTCAATAAAAGTAGTTACTCAGATGCTGGAAGGAGATGGGAGCCATCTCAACTTATCCCCAAATCCTTTTATAGCTACTAATACACCTAAGTTAAATGGAAGTCCTCACAGTGAAGATCTTGACGTGATATTAGAAATTGAATAACACTTCAAAGTCATTTGTATAATGTAAAGGAGATAGTATAAGAATTGCAAAAGTATTTTGTTTCATAGTAGTGTTCAGCCAGCTGAATCATAATTATTTAGACTTATTTCTCGATTTGCAAGTGTTAGATCCTTGCATTAAAACCATGTTAATCGAATATCCACAATCAGAAAGAAATGAGTTGAATGATAAATGGCGAAATAGTCCTTCTCTCAAACACACTCATGGATAAATCTTATGAGAGAAGAATCAAAGAAAGGAACAGAATTGTACCCATGCTGATTTAACAATAATATATTCTTGTTTCTTCAGATTTTATTTGTGATTTTGATTTCTTTTCTATCACTTTAAAATTTGTTGCAAACACTTAGCTCTGAAGATGAATTCTCAGTTAGCCGATTTCAAGTAGCAGTAGAAGTAGATTACGTAGTAGTGGTAGCTTGTGACCTCTCCTTTGAACCCTATTCTTTTAAAGTGTTAATGTACATATTGCTACTTAGTGATGGTGGATGCAAACTTAGTATAAGTACACATACATAAATTTATTAACATATCTAAAAGTTATTCAACTAAGAATTTTTCATGGGTAAGCTCATATCCCATTAGCAAGCTGCATTATTTGGCTGGCCACAAATTAATACCATTATCTATATGGACTTATTTGGGCATCATTTGGCTAGGATGAAAATAGTTAAAAGGAAAAAGAGTTTTAACTTTTGTGCATAGAGTGTAAAATTTATGGACAAAGTCAAGGAACTGCTTTGCCTCGTCATTGACTTGGATCACATCATCCTAAACTGTTGATCCTATGTCGTCCAGCTTTCTTAGAGCTGCAGGTCTCAGTCTTCTAATGTCAGCTCTTTGGCAGGCCAATCGATCTCTGCTGCTCGTATGAATCATATTATGGCATTAATTCTTCAACTACTCCCAAGTTAGAGTACTTTTTAGTTTTTACACACAAACTCTTTTAAGGTTTTTGTACAGTCTTTAAGAAAAGTATTTTCTGCAGTATCATAGGACGTTAATGTCATGTAATGAACCTTATTCTCTTTAGTCTTGAACACGGAAACATGACATTTCAATCTCCTTCATTAATAATATAGGTAAACGTCAAAGTCTTCCTCTTAAGGGCAATTCATCAAATTGCAACGTTCTCATCAATGACCAAACACGCGTTTTCCATTGGCTTGGGACCCAAGGGAGTAATATTTGTAATAAAAAGTCCACACAGCTTTTAAGTGTCCAACAAACACATTTGTATTCCTAATAATAGGAAAGAAAAGAATCAAGAGAGTACAAATGTATTTGTGTAGGGGAACCATTCTGCTAAAATATTTTACATTAATTATTTTCCTGCAAACATGTAATGCTAGGAAGAGCAAACACTATTGTCCCCCTTCTGCTTGTGGCCATATCCGTAACATAAGCTACCCTTTTCGCTTAAACACCGACCCAGAACATTGTGGAAATGATCATCCAGCATTTGAATTAGCTTGTGAAGATAATCAAACGGTTACACCGTTAATATTATCCAAGAAGATGCATGTGCAAGATATTAATTATGATAATTGGACAATTCACCTCGTAGATCCAACTTTACAAACACAAGATCATCTATGCTCTCTAATACCTCAGTTTGATTTTTACGCAGACCTTCATTTCTTCTATTACGATAATCCAGAGTCCGTTTTCATATTCAACTGTCCATTTGCTGTTAATAATAATTCTTCAACATTTGTGGAAATTAGTGGCTGCAAATTAAGCAGACACACTTATTAAAAAAATGGAGATATGAAGGCCTCTGAAGTGAGTGACGGATGTAGAGTACAACGTATAGGCCTGACCTCATGGCCTAATATTAAAGATGCAGAGAACAACATTTCCCTTTCTGATTTTCATCAAGCAATCCTCTACGGATTTGAGCTTCATTATTATTCGTTGGGTTCTGAACAAAGGATGAGTAAGGACTACATGTTTGTTTACTTCTTCAATTATATATATATACATATATATGCTTCGATTAATTTTTTTCACGTCTTTGTAGGTGTTATTCAAATGATTCTCGGTGAGGACTCAAACTTTTCTCTACATATACTTTTAATTCTCCATTGATCTATCATTCTAAATTGTTTGCACTTTAATATAACCAGGGTTCAGTTGGTGGCTACCGCCGGCTTTCATGCGTAAGCTCCTATATATCCCTTTAGCAAGAGCTGTATGTTATTTGGCTGGACACAGATTAGCATTCCATTGATCATATGTTTAACTGACCTCACTGGCATACATATCCATCTTCAAAACTGAAAAAAGATTAGTATTACAACTGACTTACCTCTAATTTGATATGTGTGTTTTTATTACACATTATATTAAAGGGGAAATGAGGAGGGAATTACAAGGTGAAGAATAGAACCCTCACCGATCACGTACCAATAACATGTAGCCAACCAACTGAGCTACTAATATTTCTCCTCTTATTTGACATAGTTTATACAACTTAAGTTTAATTATTTTGCATATATATAATCAAATGATGCCATATAATGAGACGGAGAAATGGTTAAATTTGAATGAGTCATAATTTCTGACAAGAATAAAATAGTTCGCATAAGAAAATAGCCTTCTATTTCCTTATCATTTCCATGGTTCGTTGTGACTTCTCAAACGTGCAGTGTATTCGGGAGTAAAATTTGTGATCGGCCTTCCGTTCATAATTGCATTTCTGGTGTACAAATTCAAAAGGAGGCATTTGTCAATGTACGATTCGATTGAAGGCTTTTTGCAAACACAAAACAATTTCATGCCAATCAGATATAATTACTCTCACATAAAGAGAATGACCAGTGGATTCAAAGAGAAATTGGGTGAGGGAGTTACGGCAGTGTGTACAAAGGAAAGCTTACAAGTGGAGGACATGTAGCAGTGAAGATGTTGAGCAAGCCTAAAGCTGGTGGGCAAGATTTCATGAATGAAGTAGCTACCATTGGAAGGACTCGTGGGGTATTGTGTTGAGGGAACAAACTGTGCTCTTGTATACGACTTCATGCCTCACTCGATAAGTATATCAGCACCAGTCAAGAAGGAAGTCCTCTGCTAAGTTGGCAGAGGAAGTATGACATAATTCTTGGAGTGGCTCGAGGCATAGGGTATTTGCATCAAGAATGTGACGTACAAATTTTGCATTTTGACATCAAGCCACACAACTTTCTTTTGGATGAAAATTTCATTCCAAAGATTTTTGACTTTGGGCTTGCAAAATTATATCCAACAGATAATAGCATTGTGAATCTCACAGCTGCTTGTGGAACGATTGGATATGTAGCTCCAGAGTTGATCAGCAGAAGCATTGGAGCAATATCTTACAAAGTTGATGTTTACAGCTTTGGAATGCTGCTAATGGAAATACTGGACTTGAAGAGAAATGAAGTTGCAAATGAAGAGAATTCCAGCCAATATTTTCCTTATTATATGTAACATCCGGCAATTTGAAATAACTATGAAAAAGCTTTAAAATCGGAAATAGTCATTTTTGGAATAAAATTCAAAATCTGGAAATTTGGTTAAGTGTGGGAAATCAGTGAGTTTTGGCCAACTTTGAGCAGTCATAACTCCTAGATCAGGATGATTTAGGAGTAGTTCCAGTTATGATTGCGAAGCTTGTGGAATGGTATTTCCAACGCCACCGAGTTTGCTCGATTCCGAGTTCGTATGAGCGAGTTATGCCCTTTGAAAGTTGGGCAGTTGGCAGGGAACCCGTCCGAAAATTTTAAGGGCATTTTGTTCTTTTCCCTAGCTATTTTCTTTTGGGGTTATATTGTTGTGTTAGGATGATTTTTGGATCATTTTTGTTCCATTTTAAAGAGTGAGAGCTAGGGCTTGAGAGTGAAGAGGAGAAGAAGAGGAGAAGATCAAGCAAGGATTTTCGTCAAGGATCGTCGTGGATATTGTCGGGGGTGATCCCTACTAGGTATGTGAGTTCAAAGTGTGGGTTTGGTCCTTTTCCCCACACGCCAAACTCGATTTATTTTCAAGAAAAGAATGGTTGTGTTGTTGAAGTTGTTGGTTGTGTTGTTGATGTTGTTGATTGTGTTGTTGAAGTTCTTGTTGATTTGGGACATAATTTTGGTTGTGCTTTTGAGTTGAATCTCTTGTATGTTGAGGGATTTTATGATCCTTAGTGTTTGGGATTGAAACCCTTGGAGTTAGGGTGGTTTAGAGTTGGGAAAAAGAGGGAGAAAAGTCGAGTTTTCTGGGGAAAGGGGTGGCGCGTCGCGCCTGCCAGCGCGCCCCAAAAGAGTTTCTGAGTTTCCTCCCATGGGGCGCCACGCCTAGCAGAGCGCCAGCAAGCCCTTTCTGAGCTTCAAGGGTTGGCGCTCCGCGCCTTGCAGAGCGCCAAGGACGCCAAGTTCCCCCATTCTTTTCACACTTTCTCATGCATGTTCCTAGGTATTGTACCTATGTTTCCTAGTTGTTTCCAACACTCCAAGGTACTTCTAAACGTCAAGAACTCATCCAAAAACGTGTGATCATACACCTTGAATCCATAATCCAATTCAAGGCGAGTTAGTATCAAGTTAAAGTGAAGTTAGAGTCAAGTCAAGCAAAGTTAAGAGGTAAGTTCAAGCAAGTCTCTAAAGCTTTTCAAGAGCCGTTATTAAACGTTTTACCTTCGTTTTAAGGTTCAAGTTTCAAGTCGAGTAAAGAGTATAAAGTTCCAAGCCAAGTGAAGAGTCTCAAGTTTCAAGTTAAGTCAAGAGCATAAAGTCGAGTCCAATTCTCCAAAGTTATTAGGGAACTATGTACTTCCCAAAGAAGTTTCTAAATGTTTTTACATTTGAGTAAGAAAGGAACATCGATTCCAAGTGAGCCTTTGGACTAGATGTTGAGCAATTATCTCAAACTAAAGAAAGATGTGTTTAAAACACTTATGAGCTAAAGTATATTTTTGGGAGTAGTCTTGAGCACCGAGTTGGGGACACGAGTTCATATTAACTCAACTCTCCATAAGAACCATGCGGCCAACATGGGATTTTCTCGGGTCATACTTTTTAGATGATCACGAAAGTTAAGCTAGTGGATCCACTTAGTAAAGATAGCTTCCTATATCATGGCCAGGTATAGGATGATCCTTAGGCAACGTAAGGTAAAACGTTGTACCACCACTAGGGCTCATAGTGGTGGTTGTCGGTTAAAGAATCTCCCACTAAAGTTATATTACTTTTATATAAGTAAAGTTGAGTTTGTTATTGTTTTATCATTAACGAACTAAGTTGTTTACACTATTTTTCAGGTTTTATATATTGCATGTGTCTTATTGCTTTATATATTGAGTTCAGTTATTCATAAGTCGAACAGAGCCAAGGTAAGTGTTCTCTTGTACTCTTTTCAAGCTTAAGTTGTGGTTTAGATTTCTAGCTCGCATACTCGTACATTCCATGTACTGATGTCAGTTGGCCTGCATCTTATAATAATGCAAACACAGGTACCCAGGATCAGCATCCAGCTCGTCGTTGATCCAGCTGAGCACTCAGGAGTCAGTGGTGAGCCTCCTTGCATTCCGGAGGACTCAATTATTTTGTGTTCCTAGTTTTGTTTTATTAGGGTGTTGCGAGGTCTGTCTCAACATCCATCTCAGTATTTTAGAGGCTTCATAGACAGTCAGTCAGTCAGTTAGTTTTGAGTCTCATCTATGTATATATATATTATATTCTATTTTGGGACTAGAGTTGCCTTTTGGCCAGATTTTTATCAGTTGGTTGTTTTATAACCTTCCATTGCATTGAGTTATGCTGTTGAGTTAAGTTTCCGCTGAGTTAAGAAAGCCAGACCAAGGGTTCGCTTGGGGCCAGCAATGGTCTCCAAGTGCCGGTCCCGCCCAGGGTGTAGGCTCGGGGCGTGACATTATATTTACGACAAGTTCAACAAGGGGAAGGAGATTGTGGTGGATGAAAAAACACATGATGATGAAAAGAAGATGGCTAGAAAGGTGACTTTATTTGCGTTATGGTGCATATAAACAAATCTGATACAACGCCCTTTGATGAGTAGAGTATTAGAAATGCTTGAAGGTGAAGTTGAAGTGCTAGAAGTACCTCCTGAGCCTGTTCAATCTCAACCGACTGTTCATCAGATCATGGGAACACTACTAAAAAAATAGTGAATACCGACCTAAAATTTTCCGACCTCAAATGGAGGTCGGTAATTTCTGACCTCCGGAGGTCGGTATTTACAAGTAGTCGGTTTTTAGGCAAAATAAAGCGGGAAAAACAAATTCCGACCTCTGGAGGTCGGAATTTTTCCCGGAAAAAATGAATTACAAAAAAAATACCGACCTCATGAGGTCGGTATTTTTTATATTTAATTGAGAAATTAATACCGACATCAAGAGGTAGGTTTTTATTGTAATTCATTAAAAATTCCGACCTCCTGAGGTCGGAATTTTTTCTCAATTAAATATTTTATAATACCGACTTTCGAATGTCGGTAAAATTAAATAGTATGTAATTAAAATACTGACCTCATGATTCGGTATTTTTATTTCATCTAATTACTATTAATTAAAGCGACATCCGGAGGTCGGTTTGCGGTTTGCGGGTAAACCAAATTCCGACCTCAAGAGGTCGGAATTTTTCCCAGAAAATGAATTACAATAAAAACCGACCTCTTGATGTCGGTATTATTTTCTATTTTGATTTAATTTTATTTAAATCGTCTTCCAGAGGACGATTTTGTGTTATGTAATAAATTAATATTTTCAATTAACTTTAAATAAATTTTCCTTCAAATGACGGTTTTATACAAGTTAAAAAATAATTTAATATAAAATACCAACCTCCCGATGTCAATATTATTTAATTAACATGATTACTTTTATTTATCTTAAAATTTAATGTGATACCGACCTCATGACGTCGGTATTTTTTATTAAATCTAATTACTTTCAATAAAAGCGACATCCGGAGGTCGGTTTGTTTAAAATATTCCTATTAATACTCATAATTTTGCTATTGTGCATAATACTAAAATTTCATTTTACACCTACAATTAATTGTTCAAAAAGTGTAACAATTTTGTATACTTTTATAAATAAAAAGTTAGAATTCGTGGAATAAAAAAAAATCTATAATCCATATTTAGAGTATGAAACTACGTTGATATGAATTAGGAGATAATTATACTTATATTTCTAGAGTAATGTACAAATTCTACCAGTCCGTCGTCTAATCATGAACTTAATATCTCATGTCATGATGTAGAGGTGAAGAGCTAACATATAATCCATTCAAGTATGAAATGCGAGATAGTATTATTATATACGTTTGATCTAATTGAATGGATGTTAAGTGTAGTGATCACCTCCTAATTATGATGACATGTAAACGATACCTTATCGGAGTATGAAATACGTTGATTAATTATATACTCCTCGAGTAGTTTAACAAATCAAGTCTTATATACTAGTGGTTTAGATATGAAATACATTATCAATTAAAGAAATACCGAGGATCAATTCAAGGAGATTTATATATTAAATTTGATATTGATAAACTTTTGTTGATCAATAAAATTAAATTTATATAATTAGGAGTTATATAATTTAAATTTATAAAATTAAATTGATCGATCAATTAAATTTAGTAAATTAAACTTATGTTGATGTGTAGTTATATTTTATATATATATATTTATTTATTTTTATTTTTTTTATATTGATAAACTTTTGTTGATCAATAAAATTAAATTTATATAATTAGGAGTTATATAATTAAATTTATAAAATTAACTTGATCTATAAATTAAATTTATTAAATTAAACTTCTGTTGATGTGTAGTTAAATTTTATATATATATAATTTAACTAGACATCAACAAAAGTTTAATTTAATAAATATATAATCCTCGAGTAGTTTAACAAATCAAGTCTTATATACTAGTGGTTTAGATATGAAATACATTATCAATTAAAGAAATAGCGATGATCAATTCAAGGAGATTTATATATTAAATTTGATATTGATAAACTTTTGTTGATCAATAAAATTAAATTTATATAATTAGGAGTTATATAATTTAAATTTATAAAATTAATTTGATCGATAAATTAAATTTAGTAAATTAAACTTCTGTTGATGTGTAGTTAAATTTTATATATATATATATAATTTTTTATTTTTTATTTTTTGATATTGATAAACTTTTGTTGATCAATAAAATTAAATTTATATAATTAGGAGTTATATAATTAAATTTATAAAATTAACTTGATCTATAAATTAAATTTATTAAATTAAACTTCTGTTGATCATATATATATGTTTAATTAATAAAATCAACTTCAAGAGCTGAATTTATATTAAAATAAATTAATAAACACCGACCTAAAGAGGTCGGTATATTTAAATTATTATTTTATTTAAATAATATCGACTTCACGATGTCGGTATTTATTAAATATTTTTAAATATAGATAATTATTTTTAAAAATACCGACATTTCGTGGTCAGTAAATTAAACAATTCTCTTAAAAAAAGAAGGATAATATCAAGTCTCACTCCTAAGTCCTAAGTGAAGTCTCAAAACCTAAGTGAAGTCTCACTCACCCCCGCCCCACCCCTGACCCACCCCCATCGGTGCCCATCCCCACCCTCCCAGACCGGCGCCACACCACGATCCCCGACCAGCACCACGCCACGCCACGATCGCAGTAGCAGAGGAAGATCGCGCGCAGCTGCAGAGGTAGAGGAAGGTCGCGCGCAGCTGCTGGTCGCACCCAGCAGCAGGAGGTCGCGCCGCCTCCATGTCAGTTTTCTTAGTTCGCGCCACCATCCCCTACCTTCTTACTCAAGGTGAATTTTTAGAACCTCCATAAAAGATTACTTTTGTTTCTATTTAGTTGAAGTATCTCAAAATTAGAGTACTAATATACTTCGTTTTATTGATTGTTAGCTTGATTGATTGTTAGTTAGTAAGTGAATGATTTAGGGTTTTTGATTGTTAGTTTGAATTAGGGATTGTTTGATTGTTAGTTAGTGTTTGTTGCTTGTGAATTGAAAATAACTGCTGGTAGGCCCTGTCTGGTGGTAAATTCATGGGCTGCCAGGTTTAAACAATCCACTTTCTGATTTTGGTTTTGTTTGAATTTTGCTGCAAATGTCTGGATCACAGTTAAAGGTGCAGGTTCAGGAATTTGCTCTTTCTTGGAGTTGTTCTGATGGTTCTGAAAGCTTTGATGGTTGTTGCCCGTATGGGCAGTGGTATTTTGACCTCCAGGTTTGCTCCTATTGGGAAGTTGGTTTTGCTTCTCAAAATTGCTGGAAATTTTGGGAAAATTGGAGTTGACAACAAGAGTGTTTTTCTTAACAGTGGTATTATTGCCCTGTTTTGTGTCCTGCTTAACATGATCATGATTCTCCTTTGGATTAAGGGTTGGTTAATTTTGGGATTTTAGGGCTAGTTTGAATTTGTGATTTTAAGACTAGTTTGAATTTTGAATTTAGGACTAGTTTGAATTATTATTGAGATTTTAGGACTTTTAATAGTTTGAATTTGGGATTTTAGCACTATAGTTTGATTTTTGAATTCTAGGAGTACTTTCAATTTGTGATTTTAAGGCTAGTTTGAATTTGGAATTTAGGACTAATAGTTTGAATTATATTTGATATTTTAGGACTAATTAATAGTTTGAAGTTGGGACACTAGCTAGCTAGTTTGAATTTAGAATTTTAGGGATTTGAATTACAACTTAATTAGAACTTATAATTAATTATAACTTGAATTTACTATATATTGAACTTAATTAGGAATATGAACTTGAAATTAGAACTTGAACTTGGAACTAATTAGCTTGAATATATAACTAATTAAGTTTAGAAATTAGATATGAACTTGAATTGAAACTTGAACTTATTAAAACTTGAATATATATATTAAAACTAATATTCTTGGATATGAAGTTTATATTTAACTAATTTAAGAACTTTTCGTGCTAGGCAACTGAGGAAGCTCAACATGTAAAAAAGTTGATACAGGACTATATTGCTTCTTTCATCAAAGTTGGAGATAAGGTTGGTGCTTCTAAATTTCTCAAGTTCAAGTACAATTGTTTTGAATAATGTGTTTGTGTCCATCTAGTATTAATACTTAGCTTTAATTCTAGTGATTATAATTGATTGTTTGTTAGTATATTATTGTTTTTGTTTGTTGGTTGTGTTATTCAATTGTTAATTTGATTTGATTATTGTTAGTTAGGTATAGATAATTGAAGATTTTTATTTTAAGGTTTTTTTAAAAAGAAGTTAGGCATTTTTAAATTGGGCATTGTTAGTTAGTGAAGAATTAGCATTTTTATATTTTAGAACTAGTTTAAACTTGAGAATATGTAATTTGAGGTTGAATTGAGATTTTTTTGGATTTGATTTTAGGACTAGTTAGTAAAGTGTTAATTTGAAGTTAGAAATTAGTAATTGAAGTGTTATGAGTAGAAGATGAATGTTTGAATGTCATGAATTTAGATGATGAATGTTTGAATGTCATGAACTTAATTAGAATTTGAAGTTGAACTTAGAATTTGAACGTGAACTTAGAACTTGAACTTGAAATTAGAACTTGAACTTGAACTTGAACTTAGAATTTGAAGTTAAACTTAGAACTTGAACTTGAACTTAGAATTTGAACTTGAACTTGAAATTAGAACTTGAACTTGAACTTGAACTTGAACTTAGAACTTAGAACTTGAATTTGAAATTAGAACTTGAACTTGAACTTAGAACTTGAACTTGAACTTGAACTTGGAATTTGAAGTTAAACTTAGAATTTGAACTTGAAATTAGAATTTGAACTTATAACTTAAACTTGAACTTAGAATTTGAACTTGAACTTAGAACTTGAACGTGAACTTGGAACTTGAACTTGAACTTGAACTTAGAACTTGAACTTAGAATTTGAAGTTAAACTTAGAACTTGAACTTGAAATTAGAACTTGAACTTAGACCTTGAACTTGAACTTAGAACTTGAACTTGAACTTAGAACTTGAAATTAGAACTTGAACTTGAAGTTAGAACTTGAACTTGAATTTACACTTTGAACTTGAACTTAGAACTTGAACTTGAACTTGAAATTAGAACTTGAACTTGAACTTGAAATTAGAACTTGAACTTGGAACTAATTAACTTTAATATATAACTAATTAATTTTAGAAATTAGATATGAACTTGAATTGAAAACTTGAACTTATTAAAACTTGAATATATATAACTAATATTCTTGGATTTAAAGTTTATATATAACTAATTTTAGAACTTTTCGTACTAGGCAACTGAGGAAGCTCAACATCTAAAAAAGTTGATACAAGACTATATTGCTTCTTTCATCAAAGTAGGAGATAAGGTTGGTGCTTCTAAATTTCTAAAGTTCAAGTACAATTTTTTTCAATAATGTGTTTGTGTCCATCTAGTATTGATACTTAGCTTTAATTTGTGATAATTTTTTTGTGTCCATCGATTGTTTGTTAAGCATAAGTACCAACACTAGTTGATCCTATTGATGACAAAATTGATTTTCTTGCAAGATCGATTTGTGTCCATCTAGTGTTGGCACTTAGCTTTAAATTTAGAAATAATATATTTGTTAAGCATAAGTACCAACACTAGTTGATCCTATTGATGACAAAATTGATTTTCTTGCAAGATCGATTTCTGTCCATTTAGTGTTGACACTTAGCTTTAAATTTAGAAATAATATATTTGTTAAGCATAAGTACCAACACTAGTTGATCCTATTGATGACAAAATTGATTTTCTTGCAAGATCAATTTGTGTCCATCTAGTGTTGGCACTTAGCTTTAAATTTAGAAATAATATATTTGTTAAGCATAAGTACCAACACTAGTTGATCCTATTGATGACAAAATTGATTTTCTTGCAAGATCGATTTGTGTCAATCTAGTGTTGACACTTAGCTTTAAATTTAGAAATAATAAATTTGTTAAGCATAAGTACCAACACTATTTGATCCTATAGATGATAAAATTGATTTAGTTGGTGTATTTAGTTGTTGGAATTAAGTCAAAACTAAACTAGATAAAGTTAAAAAGTTATGTTGTTTAAATAAGTTAAAATAAATAATGTGGTTTAGTTAGTAAATTTAGTTGTTGGAATTAAGTCAAAACTAATGTAGTTAAAGTTAAAAAGTTACTAAGTTGTTTAAATAAGTTAAAATAAATGTTGTGGGTTAGTTAGTGAATTTAGTTGTCGGAATTAAGTCAAAACTAATGTAGTTAAGTTAAAAAGTTGTTAAGTTGTTTAAATAAGTTAAAATAAATGTTGTGGGTTAGTTAGTGAATTTAGTTGTCGGAATTAAGTCAAAACTAAACTAGTTAAAGTGAAAAAGTTGTTAAGTTGTTTAAATAAGTTAAAATAAATGTTGTGGGTTAGTTAGTGAATTTAGTTGTCGGAATGAAGTCAAAACTAAACTAGTTAAAGTGAAAAAGTTGTTAAGTTGTTTAAATAAGTTAAAACAAATGTTGTGGGTTAGTTAGTGAATTTAGTTGTCGGAATTAAGTCAAAACTAAACTAGTTAAAGTGAAAAAGTTGTTAAGTTGTTTGAATAAGTTAAAATAAATGTTGTGGGTTAGTTAGTGAATTTAGTTGTCGGAATTAAGTCAAAACTAAACTAGTTAAAGTGAAAAAGTTGTTAAGTTGTTTGAATAAGTTAAAATAAATGTTGTGGGTTAGTTAGTGAATTTAGTTGTCGGAATTAAGTCAAAACTAAACTAGTTAAAGTGAAAAAGTTGTTAAGTTGTTTGAATAAGTTAAAATAAATGTTGTGGGTTAGTTAGTGAATTTAGTTGTCGGAATTAAGTCAAAACTAAACTAGTTAAAGTGAAAAAGTTGTTAAGTTGTTTGAATAAGTTAAAATAAATGTTGTGGGTTAGTTAGTGAATTTAGTTGTCGGAATTAAGTCAAAACTAAACTAGTTAAAGTGAAAAAGTTGTTAAGTTGTTTGAATAAGTTAAAATAAATGTTGTGGGTTAGTTAGTGAATTTAGTTGTCGGAATTAAGTCAAAACTAAACTAGTTAAAGTGAAAAAGTTGTTAAGTTGTTTGAATAAGTTAAAATAAATGTTGTGGGTTAGTTAGTGAATTTAGTTGTCGGAATTAAGTCAAAACTAAACTAGTTAAAGTGAAAAAGTTGTTAAGTTGTTTGAATAAGTTAAAATAAATGTTGTGGGTTAGTTAGTGAATTTAGTTGTCGGAATTAAGTCAAAACTAAACTAGTTAAAGTGAAAAAGTTGTTAAGTTGTTTGAATAAGTTAAAATAAATGTTGTGGGTTAGTTAGTGAATTTAGTTGTCGGAATTAAGTCAAAACTAAATTAGTTAAAGTGAAAAAGTTGTTAAGTTGTTTGAATAAGTTAAAATAAATAAACTGGTTTAGCTGGTGAATTTAGTTGTTGGAATTAAAATTATCATTATTGTTTGTGTAGATGGATCCTGATCGTAGTTGGATGCATGTATAATAGAAACAATCCTGGTCGAGCGGGTATGATTCCAGAATTCGCAGAAGGTGTCACTAGATTTATAAATCATGCAAAGACACTTGATGATTTTTTAACTTCAAGATTGATTAGGTGTCCGTGTGTTAATTGTGAAAATGTGAGATATGCAGCGCTTCAGGCCGAACTAACTTTTCTTTTTGAATCAGGAAATATTCTTCCTCCATGTCCGGCCAGTAGTGATGAGAATGATAAGTCTGATAAGGAAAGTGAGGGTGATGAGAATGGTACGTCTGACAAGGAGAGTGAGAGTGATTAGGAGTAGTTGTATCTATTTGACATTTTAGACTTCTATATTTTTGGAATTGTTTAATTTGATCGTATTTTAGTTTATTTTGAAGTTGGATGAAGTTTATTTTGAAATAGTTTAATGTATATGTTGAAAATATTGTGTTGTTTGGTTGGATGAAATTTATTTGGCTTTGGGTTGTTTTAGAATAAATATGCAGGTGGGCAACTAAAAATTGCAGCAATTTGCTGCCTGTTTTATAGCAGAAAACCGACCTTCGGAGGTCAGAATTTCAAAAATTAAAAAATAAAAATACCGACCTCCGGAGGTCGGAATTTGAACATTACAAAAATAAAAATACCGACCTATGGAGGTCGGAATTTCAACATTACAAAAATAAAAATACCGACCTCCGGAGGTCGAAATTTCAACATTACAAAAATAAATATACCGACCTCCGGAGGTTGGAAATTCAACATTACAAAAATAAAAATACCGACCTATGGAGGTTGGAATTTTAAAAATACAAAAATAAAAATACCGACCTCCGGAGGTCAGAATATCAACATTACAAAAAATAAAAATACTGACCTCCGGAGGTCGGAATTTCAACATTACAAAAATAAAAATACCGACCTCCGGAGGTCGAAATTTCAACATTACAAAAATAAAAATACTGACCTCCGGAGGTCGGAAATTCAACATTACAAAAATAAAAATACCGACCTCCAGAGGTCGGAATTTTAAAAATACAGAAATAAAAATACCGACCTCCGGAGGTCAGAATATCAACATTACAAAAAATAAAAATACCGACCTCCGGAGGTCGGAATTTCAATATTACAAAAATAAAATTACCGACCTTCGGAGGTCGGAATTTTAAAAATACAGAAATAAAAATACCGACCTCCGGAGGTCAGAATTTCAACATTACAAAAATAAAATACGGACTTCCGGAGGTCAGAATTTCAACATTAGAAAAATAAAAATACCGACCTCCGGATGTCGGTATTCCAATTCTGACCTCAGGAAGTCGGAAATAATAATATATGAATTTTCCGACATAAAATAAAAATGACCTCGAGAGGTCAGTAAATACCGACCTCCAGAGGTCAGTATTGAATAGCGACCAAGCTTTTTCCGACCTAAGTTGGGATGTCGGTTTTAGGTCGGTATTTCAAGGAATATCGACCTCCGGAGGTCGGTATTTGTAGGTCGATATTCACTATTTTTTTAGTAGTGGAAGTTCTATGACATTTTTGTCTGATTCAATGCCTTTGTTAGAAAATTCTGCTGATAATCTTGTTGAAGTAGACATTTGTTCTGATTGACTATAGTTGATGACTTCATGTAATGTTTATGTGAAATTGAATACAATTGATACATAATACATTTGAATGGATTTCTTCTTATTGGCGTGAGAAAGAAAGAGAGAGAGAGAGAGAGAGAGAGAGAGAGAGAGAGGAGAGGCAAGGGAGGGAGGGAGAGAGTTTGCTATAAAACCAACATATAATGGTTTGTAATTTTTTAAAACTATAGTTATGTTCCATAAATATGTTGCCATTTTTGCCTCGTTCCATAATTTTCTAAATTTTTTCACTTAGGAAAAGGATATATGTGATTCCTTTGTGTAACAGTAAGAGCATATATAAATCATTTTTTATAATGAAGAATATGTCAGATCTAAATGACAAAGTTGAGGGGTACTATAACAGACTCTTTTCCCTAAGAAATATAACACTTTTGGGCTGTATGTTGTGTTAGAATGGGTAAAAGTCTCACATTGGTTGGGAAATGGACTGACGGTCTCTTTATATGGACTTGAGCAATCATTCCCTTATGAGCTAGCTTTTGGGGTTAAGCTAGGCCCGGGCGTCATATCTTTACATGGTATGGAGTCAGGTTCATCCCCGTAATTTGGACTCCTGGTCCATGCTCCAATTGGGTCTGGACGTGAAGGTGTGTTAGAGTGGGTAAAAGTCTCACATTGGTTGAGAAATGAACTAGTTGTCTTCTTATATGGACTTGGCAATCTTCCCCTCATGAGCTAGCTTGTAGGGTTGAGTTAGACCCAGATTGGATATCTTTACATGTTGCATCTTCAAGAATCAGAAGAAATATGAAAGAAGTGATTGGAGAAATATAATTAGGTGTTGTATATGCTAATGAGCTAATGCTACAAGACTTGTCACTTCAACAATTGGTATGCTGGGCTTGCAGGAACTATATTTATGCATTGTTCATTGATTGAATGAGTTTCATATATTAATAAAAATGGGTTTCCAAAATTACCTCTGCTGACATGTTTCTGCGACTAAGGGTGTGTTTGGTATGAAGTGGAAAATGTTTTTCAATTATCTTATGTTTGATTGGCTTAAATGTTTTCCAAATTAATTTATTTTTCTCAAATTTAAGGAAAATGATTTCCCTTCAAAAATTAAGGAATTTTTTTTCCAAAACTCTCCTTCAACCTGAAATTATAATTTTTTTTCTTACCCCACCCCTAACCCCGACCCTCCCCATTCCAAAAAAATAAAAAATCGAGTGTTAAAGTCGAAACCCGGATTGATCGATCGTGTTCAAGTTCGAGTGTCGGGGTCAGGTCCTGAGTTAGATATCCAACCCCAATTTGAATGTCGGGCCTTGAGTGGAAAGTTGAGGTAAGGTCTTGGGTTAGATCCGAGGGTCGGATTTTGGATAGGTCGCCAAGGTTATGTCCTAGTTCGCGTGTCGGTATCATGTCCTAGATCGATTATCGAGGTTGGTTTCCGAGTCATAAATTATTTTCCTAAAACATATTTTCTACTCTTGTGAAAATAAAAGATATTTTCTAAAAAATATTTTTCATTCACAAATCTAACACTAAAAAATATTTTTCACTCACTAACTAAGGCTTCATTTGTTTGCACCTAATGGAGGTCTAAATCTGAATGGTTCAGAATTAGGCTATTAAGTGTGTTTGTTTTTTACTTAAAAATCTCTTAATGGGTCTGAAAGGGTTTGAATGAATCAGATTTGTGACAAAGTCTTATTCTCATTCAGACTCTTTTAAAGATACTTTTATTTTCGGAAAAAAATTGTTCTCTATATTTTTTTCTTCAAAAAAAATTCAATCTCTCATTCTCCAACTTTATTAATTATCCAAATTATTTTCCTTAAACTAATAGTTTTTGTTCTTGCGGTTGTTTATCAAGAATTGATAAAATTTATTGTAAAGTTTTTATTTGACTAAAGTGCAAAACAACTTCATAAATATATGTTTTTGAAATAAAAAAAGATGAGTACATTGTTTTCTAACAATTACTTTTATTATTATAATTTATATATATAGTCCATGTAGTTCAATTTTATTTTTATCAAACTTAAAATATTAATTTTTAATTTAAATATCTTATCGTTAATCAAAGACTGACATTTTTTCTAATATTTTGTTAATGCAATATTTAACTACTATTTTATTTAAATTATAATATTTATTGTGTTTACAGATTAATATTATATATATATTATACACACTTATATTATTTTCTGTTTTTTGGTTAAATTTTCAATTTCATTGATATAAAGAAAAAGGAGTAATTTCCCTGGATAGTCACCCATGTTTGGGAAATTACCTTGAAATATCACTTATGTTTGTTTTAGGACCACAATATCACCCAACTGTACCTCTTTTTCTCAAAATATACTTACACAAACAAAAACATTATTCTCTCCTAATAGGATGCCATGTCACATTATTCCTTTTTCATTATTAACATTTTTTTTTAAAAAAATTAGACAACCCACATTACCTAGTAAAAAAAAATTACATAGCCCAAAAATTTCTACCCTAGTTCTAGGTGATTAGGCGGCAAATCCAAATATGAGCTCCTCCGATTCTTCAAGAAAATATGTGGCTTCCTCTGATTTTTCAAGCGAGATAATGTTTTTATATGGACACTAATGGGCAATGGCACCTTTTTGTTGAGTCCGGAGCCAAAAGTGTAACTTTTTTTCTTTAAAAAACAAAAACAGCACATCAAAAAAAAAAAATTAACCAAAAGGGGAAAATCGCTCCTGACGGAGCGATTTTGTTCTGACAAAAATTGATGCCGCTCCCCTAAAAGAAATAAAAATCTCTGCCGATTTTCTCAAAAAAATATTTTTTCTTTAAAATCGTTGCTATAACAGCATTTTTATATTTAAAAAATTAAAAGCAAAATCGCTGCTATTGCAGCGATTTTGTTTAAGAAATTATTTTTAAAAATAAAATAAAAATCCTACCCTTGCAGAGAATTTAATAAAAATTAAAAAATAAAAATAAAACTGAAGCCAGCGATTTTCATAAAAAGCTTTTTTTTAAAAAAATCTTTACCCTTTCAGCGATTTAAATGAAAATTAAAACTGAAAATCGCTGCTTCGGCATCAATTTTTATCAGAAGAAAATCAATCCGTCAGGAGGGATTTTGCCCTTTTGGTTAATTTTTTTTTTGATATGCCCTTTTTGTTTTTTGAATGAAAAAAATGACCCTTTTAGCTTCGGACTCCCTTTTTGTAGATATTTTAATTCATTAGAGCAATAAGGTAACCATATTGTCAAACTACAAAGGATATAATATTTTTAAAGAATTTTAAAAAATGTTAATAATAAAAAAGGAATTAAAAAAAGTGTTAATAATAAAAAAGGAATAATGTGACATGGCATCCTATTAGGAGAGAGATAATATTTTTTTTGTGTCAAGTATATTTAGAGAAAAAGAGGTAAAGTTGGGTGATATTGTGGTCCTAAAACAAACATAAGTGATATTTCTAGATAATTTTCCAAACATGGGTGACTATCCAGGGAAATTACTCAAAGAAAGAGTTACATCACTCACTTGGGCCTAATGCCCAAGTCCAAACAGTTGATTAAAAACAGCAACACAGTCCTTGTACTTCTCCCTACACATCACTTTCCATTTAGCTTAGGTTTCCTAATTGCCTCTTTTCCCTAATCTCTGTGATCCCGCCCACCTGAAATGCTCCCGCCCATGGTTGAACCACCATATTCGCCTCCTCCTTTTCTAGGTCATCAACACTGTAATGCTTACTCTCTTGCATTCTTGTTCTCAGCTGACAATAGTAAGTATACTTTCTTCTCTCTCTCTTTTGATTGTGAGCTCCTTGTTCTGACATCTTCCCCTTATCTAGTTGTGTTCTCTGGTGATGGGATGATTCCCCATGTATGTTGGATCCAGTCTGACAGACGACCTCTTAAACAAAGGTTTGTTTTCCAAACAATTTCCCATTCTTCCTTCATCCATGTTTGTTGTCTTATACCTTTTGTTTTGCAGGTGGTGTTTGATTGAAGTGCATGGGTGTAACAAACCCAATAACAAGACCAACTCAATTCAAATTCAAACAACCGACGAATCTATTTCATTAACTCGTTATTGGAATTACATAGGAATTTAAGAACTAAATGGAAATTGAAGAACACAAGTAGAAGAAAGGGGATGAGAAGTAGAACTCATAGAAGGGAATGAGAGGGCTAGACCTTTTTTTTCAACAATTTGCATTTTTCCTAGTGTCTGCATTAGTGGAGTTATATATCAGCTTATTAATGGTGCTATAGCTGCAATTGATATTAAATCTGAAAAATGTGAAACTATTGCATTGTGGAACTCATCTCATGAGTCACCGAACTACTACGAGTTGATAGAGGTGAAGGGTAAATTAGAGGTCATAGATTACAGAAAATGGGTAGGTGGATACCTTGACTTATGGATTTTTGACCAGACTCCACAAAGAAAATGGGAGAGACATATCATTCGCCTTCCCTCAATATGGAATGCTAAGAAGCCTGGATTCGTATCATCCGTCATGTCCCGTGATGGGGAGATTGTATTCGTCGTCATCTTCAAGTCGGGTGGTGCTTGTTTGTGTTATGATGTCATGAGAAAGAGTTGGAGGGAATTAAAAATCATGGGGCTTCCTAAGCAAAAAACTACATCAAAGGCATTTATAGTTATGTCGAAAGTTTAGTTTCCTTAGGGTAATTTTGTTGAAACTGGAATGAATTTAGTGCTTGTACACCCTTAGCTTCTGTTTCACCGAAATATCTAGTTGATGACCTTTTGGGAACTGTTTAATTTTATGATAAGATTTTGTTCACGCAAATTCATCCAAATATATTGCAATTCTTTGAAGTGAAGAATCCCACTCACTGTTATCGATTGCAAATACTAAACTATTGTTTGCTGAAGCTATAATGCAAATTTCCATTACAATTACTATGGCATGGGTGAAGTAACTTGTAAGAATCTTAACTGATGTAGCAAAAAAAATTGTTTCATCGACTCCAAAACCAAAAGTAAATGAGGCCAACAGAAGAGTGAAGAAGCATTGTTGTATTGACAATAAAACAGAAGAGAGTTCAAAACATAAAGAATTGTGAAAATTAACGAATCTCACAATCATATATCAGGCCTTGTTACTGTGAGGTATAACAGCTTTCCTATTCGTTTACCAGTAATCATACTCTCTGGTTGTAGATTGTAACCAGTGATGAGAATCTCATAAACTAGGTAGATGTTTGCCTCTTGTAGACTTATGTTGTACTGCAATGTTCACTACATGAATCTGTTGTTGTCTGAGTTCATTTGTAACATATTAGTTTGAGTTGTTTGATGTAGCTGAGGGTACGATAGTCTTCTTGTTTTCTAGCATCCTGCAGAATTGATCATACTGTTTTTGTGAGTATATGTATAATTGAGCCCATTAGAAACTGATACAGTTTCAACCTCTGTAGATACACAGATACAGATTGCACATCCGTAATAAAAGGAGTATTTCCTAATGTAGATTTTACGTTTGTGAACCATCAATTTTGTTAAACCCTTCTTGCAAGTCTATCCATACGTACATCACTAGCATCGGATGCATAGACTATGCCAGCCACAATATGAGTCCTCACAAAAAAGGTGCCTAGAGCTGGAAGTATTCTAATTCATCACAAAAAAGGTGTTGGAGATTTGGGCTTCAACTCAGACCAAAATGATGGATTGGTTGTGTTTGTGCTAGAAAGTAAAGACTGTTCAACGACTCAGATCAAAATGATGGATTTGGAATCAGTTTATTAGTTTTTGAAATCAAGACGCATGGATATGTAGTCCAGTTTACGTATCTCAGTGAGCAGTTTTCTGAAGAAGGAAGAGATAGAGACGCATGGGAATGTAGTCCAGTTTGCTTTTATCCTTGGGGTATACGTAAGCCTTATGATTAAATGGCAGAGAAAAGAGACATGAAAAACTTTAACCAGCATTCTCATGGGAATTTAAGGTTAAAGTTCGAGATGAAGTCATATGATGAAACTGTGTAACAGAGATAGAGATTGGAAAGAATCCCAGAAACTCATTCTGTCTTGACTAGTGAATATCACATGATCAGCAACCCACAACAGGACAGTTATACACAAAGCATCGATCGCTTTCGTCAAAGCAAGTTCCACTGAGGGGGTCCTTCACTTGAACCCATGAATTCACTTCGAAATACCCTACACCAATGGCTCTAGGCTCTCCAATTACAATTAACCTATCACCACAAGCTCTAAAAGCCAAATCTCAACCATTCATGGTAACCTGTGCTTTATTTTGCTTGTCATACTTCCTCACCTCCATGTTAGCATAAACAGTAGCATGCAATCATTATTGACAACTGCCACCAAAGGAGGTTCTTCAGATGTAGCAGGCGTATCACCCTTAGATTTAGCTCGGACAGAAGACATGTTCGAAAATTCAGTCAATTTTCCTGTTCCAGATCATATTCCTTTCCACAAGTCATTACTACCTTTGATAACTCTGTTCCTCCATTGCCTCCAATTACATAAAACTTTGATAGAGTGTATGCGTCCACTAATAGTTAATGGACCAGGTCCCTTTACCAAATTACAACGCAGAAAGTAAGAATCTGGAAGTAAAACACACAGAAGAGTTTTAAGTGGACACCCCCTTGCTCAATAGAGGAGGAAACCACGACCTGTCTCACAGGATTTCAACCCAAACTCAATTAACTATAAAGGAGCAAAGCTTCAGATTACAAATCTCTAGTAATCTAGAAATTAAACTCTTGATCCCTGAAACTCTACTACAAGCAAAAGAACTAAGCAATAACTCTATTGCCCACTAAACCAACTAGCTTCAGTCGATCTAGACTTCAAGAACCCAACTGGCTAACTCTAGCCACCAACTCAGATCTCAAGGATAAGACAAGAAACAAACATCAACTCTACTGCATCCACACTTCAACTAACTCTAGTTGATACTTTTAGGCAACTCTACCCAAAACAACATCAAACAAAGAAAACAAAAAGATGCTCGACTGGAATATAGAAGATTCGACTGACTAACTCTAGTTAATGTGACTCAAAGCTAAAATACTCAGACAAGCATCCGATCTAATTTATAACACAGGAATAGATCTACACATGATAAGCACAGAAATATAAACCTAGAGGAAAACTAAGAACAATGATAACTCTATTAGGTCCCGCGTTGTTCTTCCGAATAATATTTCTTGAGAGAATGGCCTTGCCTTTTTGCGCTTGTGAGTTTTGTTTGGATTCAAAAACTATTTTTTGTTGTTGAAGAAAAGACTAATATAAGATGAACACAAATCCTTGGAGCACTCTCATTGGATGAGAGTCTGTTGTTCTGCCAAAAGATGTGCACCAATCACAGCAGGCTGCAGCTCTTGGAAAACTATCTTTTTACAAGTACGAAGCTCTCAGGTTCGTCTGGGATCAGGTCCAAAGTTTGTTAAATCATCAAAACTTCAAAGACAACATAGAAAAAATAATAAACTTTCTATCCATAAATACCTCAGAACACATCTTACACCGCTTTTTCATGCTTGGTAAAATCTTGCATGTTCCAGTCTCAGAATTGTAAAGTTCTACTGCTCTAACTAAATTACCCCGTGAGTCAAAACCACCAGCTAGAATGACAATCTCCCCAAAACTGGCAGAGCCAAACAAACACCTTGGTGCATTCATTTGCATTCCAGATGACCAAGTGTTTATACTGTAACGATAAATGACATGGACAAAATCTCCTTTCCAAACACAAGAAGCTCTGTCCTAACTGCAAAAGACTCTTCATCTGAGAACACAAAGCATTCATTGGGATTCACTGATGGTACATGCATCCAATGACAATGACTGGGATAAAAAATCTTCCCATTCAAGTAGATAGCAAGAAAACTAAACCCAATGTTCAACCACCCCATGTTGATGACACAGTCTGTAAACTTCCACACTCCTTATTATTAAGCGAAAGCTACGATTCAAAGATGTAATAGCCCCGTAATCAGACCAGAGGAAGTGAACAAGAGAGCTAATGGAGCTGTCTCGGCCTGTTGAAGGAATAAGAGGACTATTATCTGCAGTATGACGTTGATTACCAGCTTGGTCATCTAGAGAGACTTCTCCATTTAGAGCATCAGATTGCTTCGGCAACTTGAGTTGCACAACTTCATTCACCAAGAAGGTAATCAGCGTCAGCTGCAGATAATAGTCCTCTTATTCCTTCCACGAAAAGTGAAGTGTTTGAATCACTCGCGATTCTATTTCTAAATTGTGTGCTTATGTCAATTTGAACATTACCAACAGTGATGCATATCTCTGTTTGCTCTTTTTCTTTCATTTCATATAGCATTAATTTGTATTGCTATATGGATAAACCTCTGCTTCCATTGTTCAAATTGAGAGTTTTGATGAACTACACTTCCATATTCCTGTTGATTCGCGTTTGAATTGTGTTAACACCCAATCAATTAATAAGTATCCCAATACAAGTATATTCAGATATTTACTGAGAAACATGAATGAAATTCTGAGTACTTAAACTTTACTTTGTATATCCACTTGCAGCCAATAGATCTTTTATAATGAGGAAGTGGAACAATGGTTCATGTTTGATTACTCTCCAATGCATCTATCTCTTCGGTCTTTCACAGCCTCTCCATAAGATGTAGGTTCAACAACACTAGAGAAAGTAGCAAGATAAGATTGATATTTTGGAGTTAAATGACCATAGAAGATATATTTGGAAGGAACATTTTCATGCACATTTAAGGATACAAATTCCTTCATCCAACTACGGTGGATGTTTGCCTCTTGTAGACTTTCTCTGTACTACTTCAGTTGTTCAGCAGTATCGAAGATGAGGAGAATCGTCGACCTCTATGGTCCAAATTTATGATTCGGTTGATTGATTATTGTAATTCCTAACCACTTAAAATAAGATATTGCATGAAGTTATTTGACAGAAGATATGAATCAACTCACCTAGTACCTAGATCATCGTCGTCATCATCGTCATTGTCGTCGTCATCATCAACATCAACATCATCATCATCAGCAACTCAGATAGACGTGTAAGAACTACAGTGGTTACTTTACTAGCTTACTGCGTCTTTCTTAAGCTAGAAATTAGATCATCTAAACCTTTGTGGATGCTGGTGGCAATAACAGATATCTCATGTAATTAGTCGACGTACGCTCAAGCAGTGGCGGAGTCAGAATTTTCAATGAGACTATATATACATAAAAATGATTTCAACTATGTATACATAATATAATTTTCAGCCGGATGAACCCCCTTAATTAGTATAATAAGGTGGCTCCGCCCCTGCGTGCAAGCTGGTCCGGACACCACAATTATCTCAACGACCTTCAATTCTTTGTTGGTGAGAGAAATATTGATTTCAATTTTGTACTGCAAACTTGGTTATTGTGGAGTCTATTTGATACATAAAATAGTGAATTTCGTCAAGATTAAATATATTAAAAAACATGGATTGCTAACAAACTGATAAATAACTCTACTAATGCAAAAGTAGTTAATTTTTATATAAATATAAATCTCATGACTACAACTTGATCTCTCCATGATTTCTGATTTTATGATAACACAAACATAAATTACTTGACCGTGAGTGCACAGTGTATATGATAATCTCCTTCAACCTCTATAAGTTTATGTAACCCATCTGTCAACAAAATATGTGCATTGGGTATCAATTTATTTGATTAAAAAAAAGTACAAGAAAATAAGAACTTAGCTTACTTGAACTCATCGGAATTCAGTTAGCGACAAAAAGCATATGAATGAGAATGGGGTTGTTATTCGGCATATACTTTCAGTGAGTAGCTAGTTTAACTCTATCATTTGTTCCTGGACAAATGGAGGACAACTGAAAAAGCTGTCAACTCTGTCATGGTTGGTGCCAGTGGCGGAGCCACCTTACAATTAGGGGATTCATCCGAATCACCTTCGGCAAAAAATTATATAATTTATACATGATTAAAATAATTTTTTAGGTATATATAATAGATGTAGAACTTCTTTCGACTACTTCGTGTGTCTATTTTTTGCAGATTTTGAGCCCCCTTATTGAAAATCTTGGCTCCACCACTGATTGGTGCACGGGAAAAGAGGACAGAGTGCATTCCCATCAGATAAGTATATACCTTAGGTTGACATGAAACAACTTAGCTAGTTCATACACATACACTCAAACATTTTCGAAAAAAGGAGTTTTTCTCTCACACAGGTATTAGAACATCTGGCGTTAGGACATCTATTAGTAGTTTAGTCGTATTAGGATTGCGTTACTAGTTCAACAGTTATTATTTATTTATCTTCCTTTAGTTTAGTTCGTTTAGGAGTCTTATTATTTCCCCTGTAACTCTACTTAATACCTTGCTGCCTTCATTAATAATAATATACTCTTCGAGCACATTCAATCTTTATATGGTATCAGGGCTCTTCACGCTCTATTTAATTACTTTCTGCCTTCATTAATAATAATATACTCTTCCAGCACATTCAGTCTTTATATGGTACCAGGGCTCTTCACGCTCTAACGAGTACGATCCAAATATTTTTTTCTCCTTCTCATGTAGATCAGCAACAATGACCAATCATAATGGCAACAACAATGGCAACAATCCCAGAGTTGTCAATGCTGATAACACGACGGGTACCAATATTATCATTCAATTCAATCCCGCATCCTAATTACCCACCAAACTAAGCGGTGGTCACAACTTCACCACCTGGAAAGCCCGATTTTCCATGCTTATGTATGGCTACAACCTCTTTGGCCATCTCGATGGAACCACTCCGTCCCCCAGTCGCACGATTACCCTCGGCAAGAATATATCTCCTAATCCTGGCTTCTTAACTTGGTTCCGTCAGGATCAACTCATCCAGAATGCCCTCATGGCTTCTGTCGAACCCACTATTGCCTCTACTGTTGCTGCTGCGAACTCGGCTAAATCAACTTGGGATGCTTTGCATACCACTTATGCGAACAAATCTCAAACTCGGGTCTTCGGTTTACGTGATCAGCTTTCCCGTGTCACTTAGGACTCTCGCTCTATTACTGAATATCTTCACACCATTCGATCATTTTCGGATGAGTTAGCCACTGTTGGTGCTCCTGTTTCCAATCTTGAACTCATCATCAAAATACTCAGTGATCTAGGTCCTGAATTTTGTGAGATCTGTGTTGCCATTCGTGCACGCAATACAACTATCTCCTATGAGGAACTGTTTGAAAAGCTACTGGACTTTGAACTCTTCCTTCTCCACGAGGATGCTAAGAAACTACCTAGTACCATTACTGTTGCAGTTGCTACTCCCCCCAAATTCAACTTCAATAATCGCAACAATCGTAGACAGACCAACAACTCTCAACAATGGCTCCAGAATTTGCGTCCAAGCACTCCACCACAATGGCAGTCCAATTAAAATCCAAACGGTGTTACTCGATGTCAACTATGTAACATAATTGGCCACACCGCCAATGCTTGCCGCTCAAAGTCTCATAATCACTTTGAAGTGAAAGCCACCTATGCCGCTAGGTTTACGGAGGCCACCAACCCTTGGATAGTTGACTCAGGAGCCACCCATCACATCACAACAGAGTCGCACAACCTACAACCATACCGTGGTAACGAGGATGTCTCTATGGGTGATGGTAACAAAAATTCCATCTCTCACACTAGTTCTACTAAATTAAATGCATCAAATAATGTTTTTAAGCTAACCCACACTCCGTGTGCCCCTTCAATTAAACGCAAGCTTCTCTTTGTTTCTAAATTCTGTTAAGACAATCTTAAGTCTATTGAATTTTTTCCTTTTAACTTTGTTGTGAAGGATCTGAAAACACGGAAGCCACTGGTGCACAGTCAGACCAACAATGGATTGTACGATTGGCCTGTCTCACATCCCCCACATTATCTCCACATCCAGTCCTCTCACTACTTGGCACCAACGTCTTGGTCATCCTCACTCTAGAGTTCTTAGATTTATTTTAAATAAATTCTCGTTACCGTTTCATGAGCGAGACAAAAAATTTCATTGTAATTCTTGTTTATCTAATAAAGCTCATTGACATCATTTTACCCAATTATCACTGTGTAACTCTAAACCACTTCAAATTATTTTTAGTGATTTATGGGGGCCATCACCAGTCTTATCTCTTGACAAAAAGTTGTATTATTATATTTTTGTTGACCAATATACGAAGTACACTTGGCTCTACACACTAACAAAGAAAAGTGAAGTTAAAGAGATCTTTCAAAATTTTCATCCTATGATGGAAAAACATTTTGACACCAAAATTTTGTCATTGTATACTGATGGAGGAGGTGAGTATAAAAGTTTTGACTCCTATGTTTCACTTCACGGCATTCAACACCTCTCCACCCCACCCTATACACCCCAACAAGTTGCACTTGCAAAACGACGACATCATCATATTGTCGAAACTGCAAGAACACTCTTACATGAGGCGTTCCTCCCACCCCGATTCTGGTCTTTTGCATGCCATCACACTGTCTACCTCATCAATTGTCTTCCAAACTCTCACCTTGATAATAATCCCCATTCCAAAGATTACTTAGAAAATCACCTGATTATAACTCCCAGGGCCGTCTTAACTCCTAGGCCACTAAAGCCATCGCTTGGGGCCCCATATATTTTAGGGGACCCATTTTAAAAAAACAATTACTTATATATGTTATTTTTAAAAAAAGTTTATATGTACTATGAGTGTTATGATTTGAAATTGCATATGAGATGAAAATAAACTTGAATTTCGTAAGAAACACTTTGATGAAAATATGGATATCGAAATCACAAAGTCCCTCGAAGAATCTTTTAGAGTTGATTGCTTTATATATGTAGAGTAGATCAAACTATTTTTTCACTTCAAAATAGATTTGAACCAATTGAAGCATATGAAAATATTTTTGATTTCTTATTTAGTGGTAAAATATTGAGATCACTAGATGTTGAGAATTTAAAAAATATTGTTTTAACCTTGAATTTTCTTTAACACGTAATAGTTATTCTAATATTGATGGTCTAGATTTATTTTTTGAATAAAAGTGTTAAGGGAAATAATACAAGTAGAAGATAATGATCTAATCAAAATACTCAATCAAATAAAAAGATTTGATTCTTTTCCAAATACACATATTGCTTATAGAATAATGTTAACAGTTCATGTAACCGTTGCCTCAGCCGAAAGAAGTTTTTTCGAAATTAAAATTGATTAAATCTTCTTTAAGATCACGATGTCTCAAGAGATATCGAATGATTTGGCTATATCATCATTTGAAAAGGAATTATTAAAACAAATTGATTATAAAACAGTACCTAATGACTTTGCATCTAAAATAGCTTGAAAAGTAGATTTTAAATAAAAGTATATATGATGAAAAAAATAAAATATTAGGGCCCCTCTCTTAAGTTTCGCTTTAGGCCTCTAATGTTGTTGAGTCGGCCCTGATAACTCCCTACGGATTTTTGGTTGTTTAAGCTATCCATGGCTTAAACCATACTCCAGAAATAAATTTGAATCAAAATCTACCCCATGTGTCTATCTTGGATTCTCACTATCCCATCACTGTCACCGGTGTTTTGACCCAATTTCTGCAAAGGTGTACTTATCCTGAGATGTGCGATTTGTTGAGGATGTTTTTCCATTTAAGACATTGTTCTCCAACACTGCCATTAAATCAGCCCACCTAGAATGGGCAAAAACAACACTGCCAAGTTCTTCGGACCCCACACCCAAACTTCCCATAGTTACAGATCTGCCAACTCCATTAGAAATAGCAGCAAGCACAAGGCCTCCAATTTTTGGGGGCCTCAAATTTCTACAAATAAAATTTATGTATCTTAACCAAATTAAAATAGAATAAATCAAGAAAAAATTGTTTTGGATTTTTACATTTTCTTCGCTAACACTCACATTATTTATCCTTTTTAACTCTTTTTGCACTATATTTCTTCAAATCGATGATAGTTATCTGTCAAAAATATGAATCAAATAGTCGAAAAGTGTTGACCAAAGTGATTACAATTTTTTTTATTCTATGTAATTTTTCATATTAAAGTAGGTATACCAAGTTATCAACTTTGTGAATCAGATTCTATGATTCTAACTCTTATCTTTAAAGTTTATCAACTTATTACTTATAGAATTATGTTAACCATTCATATAATAATTGTCTCAATAAAAGGATGTTTTTCAATGTTGAATTGATAAAAACTTACCTAAAATAATAATTTAAAAAAGTATTTGAAAAATCATTTATATAAAAGATATTAAGTAATAATTTACATCTAAAGATTTAGAAAAATAAATAAATACGGATAAAGCTTATTTAAATTTTAGGCCTCTAATTAAAATTTCGCTTTAGGCCACGAATTATGTTGAGTTGCCCTGCTCTCACAAGAAAACAACAACTTTTCAAGAATCGGAAGGGACTTGATAGAGCTATCAAGTGCGCCTTTAGTTGTTCATCCGAAAGTTATGTTTTTGAATCTTAACCTATAAGATCTATTCCTAATCTATGAAGGAATTTGGATCGTGTTATTCTTATTCCAGTTGACAATGAGCATAGCTACGGTTAGCTAAGTAGTATGTTTTTGAAGTCTATATTAACTAGAGTTAGTTGATATAGTTGGCAATATAGTTGTTGCTTTGGCTCATTCTATAATAGAGTTGTTACAGGTTGTAGGATTAAGAGTTTCATCCTCGTATGATTATTGGAGTTCGTAATTGAAATCGTATTAATGTGATAGACACAGATCTGATCTATCAAGATGAGATGAGAAGAAGAGGAAGAGAATAAGAGAATGAAGATGACTTGTGAGAAAGAATAATCTTGTAATTCTTATTATTCAGTTTAAAATAAAACTTATGAGTACACTTATATAGAACTTAAAAGGAAACTAATTCTAACTAACTATACTAATCCTAACTAACTATCAATCTGTTAATTAACTAACTTTCAAGAAGTTAACTAACTATTCTAAGTGACTCCTTTAATACTCCCCCTCAAGTTAGGTACTCTAAAAATGTTTTGAATACCTAACTTGGAACTCAACACTTCATGCTGCATTCTGGCCAAACTTTTAGTTAACAAATCTGCAGGCTGTTCATTTGTAGGAATATACTTAGTAGAAATCATTCCTTGCATAACTTTTTCTCTAATGAAATGACAATCTATCTCAATGTGTTTAGTCCTTTCATGATAGACTGGGTTTGCTGCTATTTGTATAGCAGCCTTACTGTCACTATAAACATTAACTGGAAGAGTAACTTCTACACCAATCTCCTTTATTAAACCAATTATCCATACCAACTCTGCCACAGTTGAAGCCAAGCTTCTGTATTCAGCTTCTGCTGAGCTCTTGGAGATAGTTGTTTGTTTTTTAGACTTCCAAATGATAGGAGAGTCTCCAATCTTAACCACATATCCAGTTACTGACTTCCTAGAATTTGGACATGCAGCCCAATCTGCATCACAATAGGCCGACACCTTCATGTTCTCATTGCTAGACAGTAAGACTCCTTGTCCTGGTTCTTTTTTCAGATACTTCACTATTCTAATTGCTGCTTCCATATGAGACTGTTTAGGAGCTTGTAAATATTGACTCAGAGTCTGTACACAAAATGATATATCAGGTCTGGTCATAGTGAGGTATAGAAGTTTACCTATAAGTTTCTGATAAGACCCTTGATCAGCCATAGGTTCTGCTTGTGTTTTGAACACATGATCATCATACTCCTTTGATGTTAACTTAATATTTGCATCCATAGGAGTCATAGCAGGCTTTGCAGCTCCTAGACCAATTTCAGAAATCACCTCTAATGCATACTTCCTTTGATGCATTAGAATACCTTCATTTGATCTAGCAAACTCAATACCAAGAAAATACTTCAACTCTCATAAGTCCTTCATTTTGAATGCTTGTTGTAAGTACCCTTTGGTCTCATTGATCAGCTTTAGACTATCACCTGTGATAAGCATATCATCCACATAAACAAGAACTATTGTGATGCCTTCTGTGCTTTTCTTAGTAAACAAAGAATGATCTTGTTGACTTTGTTGAAACTTGAACTTAATAAGTGCCTCCGTTAGCTTAGCATTCCATTGCCTAGGAGCTTGTTTCAATCCATACAAGGATTTCTTGAGTCTACACACTGTCTTAGTCGCCCCATGACTCTGAAAACCTTGAGGTAAATCCATGTAAATCTCATCAAACAGATCACCCTGCAAAAAAGCATTAAACACATCCATTTGATGGATATGCCACTGTTTTATTGCTGCAATAGCAAGCACTGATCTAACAGTTTTCATTTTCACCACTGGGGAGAATGTTTCTTGGTAATCAATCCCTTCTTTTTGACTATACCCCTTGGCTACTAACCTAGCTTTAAATCTTTCCACTTCACCATTAGCTTTGAACTTTATTTTGTAAATCCATCTACACCCAATCGGTTTTTTTCCATCAGGCAAAGACACTACCTCCCAAGTGTTATTTTGTTGTAGTGCACTAACTTCTTCTTTCATAGCTTCCACCCACCTAGGATCTGTGATTGCTTCAGCATAACTTCTAGGTTCTGTGGATGCAGAAAAAGCAGCAATATAGGATTGATATTTGGGTGCCAAATGATCATAAGCAATATACTTAGACATAAGATAGGCTACTGTCCCATTCATACTTAAGGAAACAAAATCTTTTAGCCAGACAGGAGGATTTCTATCTCTTTCAGACCTCCTGTTAACTCCACTAGGTGCCTCAGGAATTTCCATTGGCTCAGTTTCTTCAGGCTGTGTGCTATCAACATGTTCTAGAGGTGTTGTATCTCCATGTGTCACCATTATTTCAGTCATATCATTGATATCATACTCAGTACTTCCTGGAACAAATAGTTTGTTACATGATCCATTAGTATTTGCTTTGAAAGGAAAGATATCTTCCTTAAATATAACATCCCTGCTAACGACCAACTTTTTTGATTCTAGATCATACAACACATATCCTTTCTGAGTCATGGAATATCCCATATGCACTGCCATTCTAGACCTTGGTTTTAGTTTATCAAGCTCCTGCACTACCTTAGCATAGCAGAGACACCCAATTACTCTTAAATGTGAGATACAAGGTTTCTTGTTGTAGAATACTTCATAGGGAGATTTTTTTATGTAAAACTATACTTGGCAGCCTGTTGATAATATGTACAGCAGCTAACACACATAAACCCCACAAGTCAATAGGTATCTCAGCTTGGAACCTTAAAGCTCTAGTTACTTCTAGTAGGTGTCTGTGTTTCCTCTCAGCTACCCCATTTTGCTGAGGTGTATAGGCACAACTAGTCTGATGAACTATGCCTAAGTTATTGAATAAATCTTTGCACACTGAATTGACAAATTCAGTACCATTATCAGACCTTATGATCTTAACATACTTACCAAACTGAGTTTTAGCATACATAATGAATTGCTTAATGACCACACACACATCAGACTTTAATTTTAACAAATACACCCAAGTTAACCTTGAAAAGTCATCCACTATAGTGAGAAAAAACTTGTTACCATCAAATGTAGGTACTTTGTAGGGACCCCAAACATCCATGTGTACAAGATCAAAGCATGCTGAAGTTTGGATACTACTTGTAGGAAATGAACTTCTAACTTGTTTTGCATGAGGGCATACAGTACACTTATTCAAAGTATTTGCTATACATTCAGATTTTACTGCTATAAGCTTGTTTAGAGACATTATAGACGCATGCCCTAGTCGTTTGTGCCACAACTCCACATCTGCAGGCATCTGACCAGAATGACCATCTTTTACAGCAAGAACACATCCACTGTTTTGAGGTTGAGGCTGCTGCACCTTTGTACTTCCAGTTAGAATATACAACCCATTCTCTTCTCTACCAATCTCCCTCACCATTCCATTGGAGAGATCCTGAAACAGACAAAAATCTGGAAAGAAACTCACTGAGCATCCTAATTCTTTTGTGAGTTTTGACACAGACATCAAATTGAACTTGAACTGTGGTAAATGCAACACATTATTCAAGGATGTCCTTGCAGTGATATTACTAGAACCAGCATGAGTAACTTTAGCAACAGCTCCATTAGGCAAATAAACTCCCCTAGACACTATCGCAGGCCTATCTAACAGGTTGGCATCTGCTACCATATGATTGGTAGCTCCAGTGTCTATTATCCATTCTTGTAAATTTTTAATTGAATGAGTATTGGACTGACTCATATCTGCTAAGTTTGCTGAGGAGTTTGCAGAAGTGTTGTTGTCACTCATGTTCTTCAATAGACTCACAATCTGACTATATTGCTCCTTGGTAAAAGGATACAACCCCATTTCAGACTCTCTATTTTGTGAAGAAGACTCAGCCTTGTATGCCACTCCTTTGCCTTTGTAATCTGCCTTATTTCCGTCAGCCATATTCTCAAAAGAATCACCCATCATATCACATTGTTCAGAATCCTGCAACTGACCAGTAACCACATTATGAGCCCTTGCATTTGGGTGATAACCACTACCTCCTGTCTGTGTCCCTTTCTTTCTGAATTTGTTAAAGTCTGAGGGATATCCTACTAATTTGTAACACACTTCCTTAGTATGTCCTTTTATTTTACAGAATTCACACTGCACATTGTAATTTTTCTTGTATCTTGTAAAGCCATTCCTTGTAAACATAGCCATATCCATATTACTACCACTTGATGCAGGACTTGCCCCTAGAATTCCAGAGTTCGCAGCTACATATTTTTGTCCTTCATCACTAATTACCATTCCATACGCCTGATTCACTGATGGCATAGGACTCATGAGCAAGATCTGACTTCTTGCTTGATTATAGGAGTCGTTCAGTCCCATAAGGAACTGGAACAATTTTAACTTCTGCAAGTGCACTACAAACTCCTTTGATTTTTCACAATTACAACTGGGACTTGGAACAAGAGCTTCAAATTCTTCCCACAAACTTTTTAGCTTAGAGAAATATGCAGAAACTGTAGCAGTACCTTGACTCAATGTAGCAATTTCCTTGTGAAGATTGAAAGTTCTTGAACCATCAATCTTGTTGAATCTTTCATACAGATCATCCCATACTTCTTGAGCATGAGAGGCATACATTATACCTCCTAGCAATCCTTTTTCTACAGAATTCATCAGCCAAGACAATACCACAGCATTCACTCTTTCCCAGTGACTCCACATTTGTTCTGGAAACACTTCTTTCTTACACGAACCATCCACCATTCCCAATTTGTTCCTTCCCAGTAAAGCTACTCTCATTGACCTATACCAAATCGAGTAATTTTCAACTCCCGTTAATTGAAACGAAATGATTTGTGTACCACTTACATCAGCAGGGGAAAGAAACAGTGGATGATTATAGTCAATCCCAGTCTTCTGACCGGATTCAGATGATTGTGGCTGTGTAGATTGATCTTCTTCCACCGCCATTGAAGCTTACAAAGAATTCTCAATTCCTTCTTACCAGACTTAAACAATTTTCGATCTAACGTGCGGATCGATTCTTTCAACCAGCTTAACCAGTTGCCAATGGCTCTGATACCATGAAATCGTATTAATGTGATAGACACAGATCTGATCTATCAAGATGAGATGAGAAGAAGAGGAAGAGAAGAAGAGAATGAAGATGACTTGTGAGAAAGAATAATCTTGTAATTCTTATTATTCAGTTTAAAATAAAACTTATGAGTACACTTATATAGAACTTAAAAGGAAACTAATTCTAACTAACTATACTAATCCTAACTAACTATCAATCTGTTAATTAACTAACTTTCAAGAAGTTAACTAACTATTCTAAGTGACTCCTTTAATAGTAATCACTTGTTGCTTGAAACTAGTAAAGAGCAGTTTAAAAATCATGTGGGACAGGTCATGATTTTTCCTCCCTTTAGCAAGAAGGTTTCCATGTAAACATCCTTGTTGTTTCATTATGTACTTTATCTTTTAATGTGTTATATTGTGTTAAGGACCTTGTCTTGTGACGTGTGGTGGACTCGTATAAGTTATCAAGACCAAAATTGATTTAAATCATTTTCCTAATTCTTGAGTAACTTATTATTTTTAAAAGGGATAAGCCACAAGTACCCCCTAGACTATGACCGAAATCCTAGAGACACACATAAACTTAACTAGAGTCGTATTACCCCCTAAACTAATTTAAAATGGATAAATACACCACAAATGCTGACATTGCACAAAGAGTGTGCACACTATCTTGAAGGCAAGTGATGAGTGCACAAATTGGACACATGTCATTTTTTGATTTGTAACTTTATAATTAGTTAGTACACATATTTATTGATATTAAAATTTATATAATTTAATTATTTTTATTTTTAAAATTTTTTTTTATTTTAATTTCTTTCACACTTTAAACTTTTTTTAAAATTAATTTATTATCTTTTCACTTTTAATTAATTTTTAAAAAATTATGTGTATTTTTTTTAAATAATTTAAAAGTGTCCTTTAATTTTAAATTTTAAATTTTTTTAATGTTTTATATGATTTTCTTCACTTATTTTGATATCCGTTCACAATTAACTTATTTTAAATACAAAACATTTGTAATTAAATTTGAAATCAAATCAAAACGAAAGACAGAGAAAATAAAATCAATAGAAAAATAAAAGAGAAAAAACAATGAATGAAGGTAAAAAAAAATGTATATTAACTTAAATTTAAATACAAGATAAAGAAAATAATTTTTTTTTAAAAAAAATATTTACACACGTGGCAGACGAGTGTGTACAAACACAAACAACTTGGGTGGTTGAAGATGTCACGCCAGCACAAACGGTGCACACAAATAGGAAAAAAATGAGTTCATGGGGGTAATAGGACCCTAGTTAAGTTTAAGTGTCTCTGAAATTTCGGTCATAGTCTAGGGGGTACTTGTGTCTTATCTCTTTTAAAAGAAAAGATATTTTTTAAAGTATTTTAATCAACCAAACATAAAAAGAAATTTAAAATATATATTGAAAATAATTTTGTCCTCACCAAACCCACCTTAAAACAGAAATGAAAGAAAGGAAAAATCATTCCAAGTTAGGAAAGAAAGAAAGGGAAGTTGCACCGAAATGATTTGGCCTAGAAAAGGATCAAAATTGTCCTTTATCTTTAAGTTAAGAGTCAAAGTAATCTCTGTCTTTTAACATGGAGCACTAATAGTCCTTCATGTTTTAAGAATTGGTACACTTTTCATACTCATCCAAACATCCGTTTATATTTTTACGACACTTGATCTCTGTGCACATGAGAAATTTTCCCTGTTTCCACCATTGTTAAACAAATTTTCCCATAACTATGTTTCCACCATTGCTAAACAAGTCTTTCCCTCCCGCCTTCAAATAGTAGTCATTCACAATTCCACTACTCTGATTTCCTATGAGACAAACAAAATCAAACTAAAAAGACTGATATTTGGAGAAGTAAAACTCATTCAGTTACATCTTTTGATTTTGAAGAATATCTGCTTTTCATTTTTATATTTTGTGTGTCTTTCATCAGTGGAAGTCCGCGGTAAGAGTAAATTTTTCTATTTTTATGAATACAAAGCAATCTTCATCAAGCCTTCTTCGATGTCCTCTGCGATAGATTGTTTACATTCAGAAAGAAAAGGCAGAAGAGATAAAAAACTGCACTAAATTTACACCAAAAAAGTATCAAAACAGCATTGGAATTAGACCAAAACATCAGCATCAGAATCACCTCTGAAACACATTACACTTGCACCAACAAAACCACCAGAAAAGCATTGGAACTGCACCAAAAACTACACGATAAAAACACCAAAAACAAACCTCGAAATTGCTCCAAAACAATAGCATCAATTTCGCACTAAAACAACACAGTGACAACGGTATCAATATGCACCAACTTCGTGAACTAGGGCACACCAGATCCCATTCCTGGTGCACCATGTTGCGTTGCTATGACGACCCTAAGCAATATAGATAGCTCTACTAGCATTAAGACTCAACAGTTCATCTATAGATGCTTGATGAATTTTATTACTTCCTCCGTTTCAAAAAGAATGACCTCCTTTCCTTTTTAGTCTGTTTCAAAAAGAATGACCTCTTTCTTTTTTTGGTAATATTTTAATTTTAACTTTCCACGTGACATGTTTAAGGCCACAAGATTAAAGGACAATTTTGTACATTTGACATAACTTTAATTTAGGACCACAAGATTCAAAAGTGTTCTATATTTTCTTGAACTCCGTGCCAAGACAAACTAGGTCATTCTTTGTGAAACGGAGAGAGTACTACTTACAGCCTAAATGCTACTGCCATTGCCTACTCTGCCTGGTTTTTGTGGTGTTTTTCTTGGTTTCACAATTGACTCTAACATTGTCGTACCTTAACAACATAGTTGCTTCCGAAAATTGATCAAGATTTTAATTAAATTCATAACAAAGATTTTACCACAGGGTTTGATTTGAAAAAGAAAGGAAAGTGACAAATAAGAAGTCTGATTTGATAAGAAAAAAAGGAGCATAGAAAAATGAGTTTTGGAGGGAAACTTTCTCACGTGCAATGAGAAATGCCGTTAAAATATAGACAGATGTTTGGAAGAGTATCAAAAGTGTACCAATTCTTGAAACATGGAGGACTATTAGTGCTCCATGTTAAAAGACAGGGATTACTTTGACTCTTAACTCAAAGATAAAGTACAATTTTGATCATTTTCTCTGATTTGGCCACTCGTTATTTTGCCCAAAAAATCACAACACACAATTGTCCTCACAAATAGAATGTAATAATTTTTGCAAATCATTTGTTTTAATATAAATTTTGGGTCACAAATAATTGGTGCTCGAGCATCCACTATACTTTGGCCTAACCTAGGTCACCCTTTGAACAAAAAACCATTGATATAATTAAAGGAAAAAAGGTATGATATATTTCTTAGCTTTGCGATTTAGAATTGATTTATCTCTCATTATAAAAGTGATTCACATATATTCTTACCATTGCAACGTCACTCACATGTACCATTTTCATCTAATGGAAGCAAAAAAATTACTTTAAATTTATATCTTTTTTATTTTTTATTAAATCCATATAGGGGTATATGTGATCGTTCTAAGAAAGTTCAGGATATATTTGATCTTTTTTTTTACTTCTTTGACTCAACTGCTAATTTGAATTTTAAATATCTCCTTATAGATGTATTTGCTTATTATTATTATTTGAATTTGTTATTTTTATTTAATTTTTTTCATTCATTGTTAGTATAAAAATGTGAGAATTAAGATAGGAGACGTTTACGTATTATGTGAATTATTAAAAACAGTTGCCTTCATGAATAGATGCATTGGTTTAAAACGGTTGGTCTACAAAAGATTTTAATGGTGCTTTGTCTCTTTCTTTATTAATTAATTATTAAAATGCTACCATTAATTAAACATTGAATTGTTCAATCGTTTGGATGATTTCTGCAATAAAACACCCATGATTACGTTTTTTTTTTCAGAAATTGTTTGGCAGGGTATGTATAAAAATGGATCCGGCTCCTCTCCATTTTCCCCAAGTTCATTCTTGGATGTGAGACACATGGCATAGGTAAGAATTAATGACTAAGATTTGATGGATTAAAATAAGATTCTAATTATAATTTAGATAATTAATATTTCATAAAAATAGTAATGTCACAATCATACAAATATATTATCTTGTCCATAAATATATTATATAAAAAATCTCTTTTTTTTCTATTTTTTTTTTCTCTACGATATTTACGTTCTGTTTTCTTAAAAAAAAAAATTTGGGTTACTGTTATATTGCAATTTTGATCTTTCTCTTTAAAATTGGTTATCACATATAATTAATAGCAAAAATACTCACAGGAAAAAAATAATATAAAAATAGAAAATATTTAACATATTTCGGACAAAAATAGATGATAATACTAGCAGGAAAAAAAATTAGAAAAAAGAGATTTTTTTTATAATATATTTATAGAAAAGATAATATATATGTATGATTGTGGCATTACTATTTTTATGAAATATTAATTATCTAAATTATAATTAAAATCTTATTGTAATCAATCAAATCTTAGCCATTAATTTTTACCTATGCCATGTGCCTCACATCCAAGCAAGAACTTGGGGAAAATGGAGAGAAGAGAAATGGAGAGGAGACGGATCCTATAAAAATAATGTTAAATAGAGTGTACCAATAATATTTGTATTAGTAATGCTTGTATTGACTATGTTTATTTGCTTTATCATATTAAAAATAACATGTATTGCATAAAAATATTTATTATTTTATTTATAAAGGTATCTATAATTTGGTGGAAGAGATGTAAAAAAGATTTTGAGGAGTAATTGAGTATTTAAACATATTTATGCATGCATTAAATTCCCTTGCATTATTTTTTCAAAAAGAAATGGGGGTGGGGGAAGGGAAATAGGGGAGAGGATTACAATATGGGAATCAGACCGTCACCAACAAGGTCAGAATTCAGGTAACCAACCTATACCATTTCAGTTAACAAATAATGACATTGATGAGATTTTCTCAAACGAAAATGGCATAGATGAGCCAAATTTTTAACGGATGACATAAATGAGTCTTTTAACAAAGTTTGATGACATATTTGAGTCTTTTTCCAATTATTAATTTAAAAGAATGTATGCAAAATGTAAAGAAAAAAAAATAGAAAATAAATAAATAGAAATGGTGATCAATATGCCATATATAGGGGTGTACATAACCGGATTGGTTCGGATTTTTTAAATATCAAACCAAATTATTTGTGTCGAAATTTTAAATTTATAAACCAAACAAAACTAATAAAATTCGGATTTTTCAACCTCGGATTTTTCAGTAAAATAATCATGCAAACATATAATTAACTTGTGCTCCTAATATTTCTTTAGTCCTACCTAAATACAAATATCTAAAGTGTTTCTTAAGAAAATAACACAATATATGAGATGAATGATGACACTAAAATATTCAACAAAAATATAATAATAAAATCACATAAAATAAATATTGCAATTTAATAAGTCATAATAAGTACTAGTTACATGATTAAACATTAAAGAAAAATTAAGATTAGGGTATGTATTTTAAATGTGTAAACTAATGTAAAACTAAAGAACAAATATTCAACAATATTGTCATTCTTAGTGTTGAATTAATTTGTTTTGTTAGCATTAATATTGATTTGATTTTGATTTGAGTTTTATTAGAGTTACTAATATCTACGGACTATAACCTTTATTAGACCATTCAAAATTCTAGATCTTAAAAACTTGAAATCATATGTTAAAAGATAAAAATTAGAGTAAATTTTAGGAATAGCAAAGATAAAAATCATATTAGCGCTCTATAACTATAGTTTTGTTATTTGCGCTCCATAGCCAAATTATGTTTGCTATGGACCATCTGATTTGTATAAATCGCAGTAATTTATATAAATCGAGTGCTAATTCATCGGTGTCTATGAAAATTGTATTTGTATATGTACATGTACTTTGTGTTAGGCTAGAGTTGCGAGTGAGATTGGGAGAGAGAGGAGAGAGGCAAGCGAGAGAGGGCAGAGAGTAGAGAGAGGTGAATTGTATATGTATATTAGTTAGATAATTGTATATCTGTAACTATTATGTATATGTATCAATGATTGTGTTTGTATATCTGCATTAAATTTGAAGTCGTATTCAATTGAATCGAGTTAAAACATTTGTATTTATATATCAAATCTCTCTCTTGCTTTATACAAACACAAATTATACATTGTATTTTGTATAATTTGTGTTTGTATAAAGCGAGAGAGAGAGAGAGAGAAAGGCAAAAGAGAACTGGATAGGATAAGATTTGTATTTGTATAATTACAAGTGTATAGGACGGAGAAATATGTATTTATATTTGTATTTGTATATATAGTCTTTCTCTCTCTACACAAACACAACCACAAATTATACATTTGTGTTTGTATAAAGTGAGAGAGGCGAAGGATAGATGACTGAAAAAAAGGAGAGTGGCGAGCGAGATTCCATAGAAGAGCGAGAGAGGCGAATGGCAAGAAATTTGGTGTGAATTGGATCGGAATTAAATGAAAAAGTAGCTATATAATGCACAATTTTCCCTAAAAATTATGAAAAAGTATAAGAAAATAGAAATTATATCAAAGTAAATATGTTTATGTATAAAATAAATTTTAAAAATTATATATATAATGTCGGGTTGATTTTAATTAGTAATGCAAATATAGTCGGGAGTTTTTTTCAATACCAAACCAAACCATTAGTCGGATTAATTTTTTTTGGTTTGACTTAATCTGCTGTTTGATACGATTTTCAGTTCAATTTTATACACCTCTATTGCCAGATCACTTTGTCTATATATAATTTTAGTATACATATAGATTGTTTGATTGCGAGAAGAACATGCATATGATAGGTGAAAATCCTCCATAAGGCGTATATTGGTGCAATCTTCAATTTTCTCACTTAAAAATAACAAAGTTAGCAAAGTGTTATACATATATTTATGGTTCGAAAAGAAGAACATATAGTTGAAACAACTATATGTGTAACGACCCTCCTGGTCATTTCTATGTTTTGCCTTTTGTGTGTCGTTTAGAGTGTTCCTGTAGCGACCCCAAGTCATTTATGACTTGTTGGGACTGACAGTTCGGTCACCTGGTCGTTCGTTTGGTTATTGTGCGAGTTTTAGTGTTTTTGGAGCTTATGAACCTTGAACGATCCTTTTCGATCAAAAGTTCAAGAAGATGACATCTGGATCTAATTTTGATGATTCCATCAGCTCCGGAAGGGTCATTTTAGCCTAATAGCATGGTTGGCATAACTCCCGAGGTTTTCAGTGTGAGTCGGTGCGATTAGGTGTTTTAACTTTAAGTTTAAGCCTAAGTTTGACTTTAGTCAACATTCTAAGTAAACGCGCTCCGATGAGAATTTCGTCAGTGCAGTTAGCTTCGTAATGTCGAGTTTGGTCTAGATTTACCCTTTGTTCATGTCCCAAAATTTTTGATATTTTTCCGAGCCCTGTTGTGGTTTTTGACTTAAAATGGTGGTTGGGTGTGGGACCCACTTTTTGTCAAGATGACCTCGTATGGAAATTTTAACTGAGCCATTGAGTTCGGAAATATCGAATTTGGGATGGTTGCATATCTCGTTTGAATGCACGGGGTTCTGAACGAGTTCGGAGCATCCCGTCGGAGTTTTAAGTTTTCGAAAAATAGGCTGAAATCTGGTGTATCTAGTGCAGAAAAATCAACACCTTTTTCCAAACTTAAAAAACCTCATATCTCCCTTATCTCTCAACTGAATAAGGTGATTTGAAGTGCCAAAGCTTCATTTTTTCGGTGTCTTCACTGTAGATTAATCGGAAGTTATCGAGTGCACGTTGTTTGAGGTAAAATTCATGATTTACCAGACTGATGTAGCCTTTTTCGAGTTCTCATTTTTTGGCTTTCTTGAATTGGTGATATCTTGGTCATTTTAGCTCGGTTTTGGGTGATTCGAAGTCTCACGTGTTGGGAATTATCATGGTTACGTCATGGAGTGTTCAAGGAGTGTTGGGCATCATTCGATTCTCATAAATTTCGAGTTTAGATTGCTGATGGAATCATCAAAATTAGATTCAGATGTCATCTTCTTGAACTTTTGATCGAAAAGGATTGTTCAAGGTTCATAAGATCCAAAAACACTAAAACTCGCACAATAACCAAACGAATGACCGGGTGACCGAACTGTCAGTCCCAACAAGTCATAAATGACTTGGGGTCGCTACATGAACGCTCTAAACGAAAACATGGTCGGCATGACTCCCGAGATTTTCAGTGTGAGTCGGTGCGATTAGGCGTTTTAACTTTAAGTTTAAACCCAAGTTTGACTTTAGTCAACATTCTGAGTAAACGCACTCGGATGAGAATTCCGTCATCGCAGTTAGCTCCGTAATGTCGAGTTTGGTCTAGATTTACACTTCGTTCGTGTCCCGAAATTTCTAATATTTTTTCGAGCCCTTTTGCGGTTTTTGACTTAAAATAGCGGTTAGGTGTGGGACCCACTTTTTGTCAAGATGACCTCGTATGGAAATTTCGACTGTGCCATTGAGTCCGGAATATCGAATTTGGGATGGTTGCATATCTTGTTTGCGTGCATGGGGTTCCGAACAAGTTCGGAGCACCCCGTCGGAATTTTTAAGTTTTCGAAAAATAGGTTGAAATCTGGTGTATTTAATGCAGAAAAATCAGCACCTTTTTCCAAACTTAAAAACCTCATCTCTCAACCGAATAAGGTGATTTGAAGTGCCAAAGTTTCATTTTTTCGGTGTCTTCACTGTAGATTGATCGGAAGTTATCGAGTGCACGTCGTTCGAGGTAAAAGATTTTGATTTACCAGACTGCTGTAGCCTTTTCCGAGTTCTCATTTTTTGGCTTTCTTGAATTGGTGATATCTTGGTCATTTTAGCTCGGTTTTGGGTGATTTAAAGTCCCACGTGTTGGGAATTATCATGGCTACGTTGTGGAGTTCTCAAGGAGTGTTGGCACCATTCAATTCTTGTAAATTCCGAATTTAGACTGCTACAACTTCCTTTCTATTAGAATGAACTTAATTGTGTAAAAGCATGTGGATTTGAGTGAATTGGGGTGGGTACCAGTTTCTTTGTTTACTTTGATTAGATACCTTATGTTAGGATCGATTGACCATATTTTGGGCATAGTACCATGTTAGTCGGGTTAGTAGAATCATATGCTTATGTGCTAAATGCTATTGTATGCTTGTATACTGTGTGTTGCGTGATTTGTTCATTGTCAACTGTAAGCATGTTGTCCTTAGTCTAGGTTAGGCTAGTGTTGCCTTAGACTTATGACTTGTGTGGGTTGGATAACCTTGACTTTCTGCTGACGTTGTTCGGATGACTTAGCTCCTTGTAGACTGGAGTAACAGACTTGAGTCTGATAGTTTGAGCCTTAGATTAGGCGCTATCATTGTTTGTTGCACTTCTGTATCTTCTCCCTCTAATTCTGTGGTTTCGATGCTTTTTTGAAGGTTCGATGCATCACTAGAGGCGTGGGATTGAGATAGTATAGGCTTGGAGCCTTTTCTGTGATTTCTTGGAGTGGACGACGTTCCACGATGGTTGTAGCTGGATTGGATCCTATTGGAGATACTATCACCCCTGGGGTCGTTCTTTCTAGCTGGGCTGGGTAGACTTAGTGATTTCGGCGATCGCTCCCGGGACTCTCTTTCTAGCTAGGCTGGGAGTGTGCTGCTGGATGGGTGTCCTTAGGTCGCTCTTTCTAGCTGGGCTGAGAGCTGACTGCATGGTAAGACGACTCGTGATATCTACCTCACCCACAAGTCCCTTTTCCTAGCTGGGCTGGGAGTGGACTGCTTGGTTGGGTGCCCTTGGGGTCACTCTTTCTAACTGGGCTGGGAGTGCACTGCTGGTTGGGTGGAGTGTGATGGGTTATGTTGGTTACTTTGGGCTGGGAGCCCGATTTTCTTTTTTCTCAGTAGACTTAGCTATTTTGTGTACCTGTCGGGCTTATGGGGGTCCGTTCAGGTTTTATTTAAACTTGCGCACGAGTGTACCTTCTAGGCTTATGTGGGTCAGTTAGGTTTTGTTTAGCTGTACTTAGTTTATTTCTGGTATGCTCATATGCTTTCTATTCATATCCGTTTTGACCTCTCTGTGTTTAGATTCTATCATTTCTTATTGTTTTTACCCCTTTTGCTCAATCGGCCTTTGATGCCTACTGAGTACCTGTTGTTTTGGTACTCATGCTACACTCTGCATCTATTTTGTGATGCAGGTCCCAGTACCAGTTACCAGTGGTGATTAGTTTCAACCTTCTTTTGCAGTTGTGACTCGAAGACGAGGGTGAGCACTTGGCGTTTTGGGTTTGTTCTGTCTCCTTCTTTTATTTTAGCTAGTCTTGTTGCTTTTGAGACACGCTTTGTTGTGGTCCACTTTTGGGACTTGTACTCTTTATTAGACAGCTTTGTACTAGTGACTTCCAGGTTCTGGGAGGATTTTCTGTATATATTTATTTTGGTTTGCCCGCCTTGTTGTCCTTGTTTAGATTAATGTTTTCGCTAGTTTCTGCCTTTATGCTCATTGTTTGATGTTCTGGGTTACGGGTTGGCTTACCTACTGGTGGGGTATAGTAGGTGCCATCATGACTCAAGAAATTGGGTCTTGACAAGTTGGTACCAGAGCCCTAGGGTCACCGGTCTCAATTGTACATAACTAGCACCTAGTAAAGATTTACGAATAGACGCGATGACGTATATGTTTTATCTTTAGAAGGCTATAGGGTGTCCTAAGGAAATTTCTCTATTTTTTTGTATCATATCGTGCATCATGTCTATTATCAGTTCCTCAAAATCTCTCTTGTTTCTTCTTTTCACAGGATGGCTCGTACGTGCAGTAGATCGTTACAGGGTAGGGGTCGACCTCCCATGCCGACTCGGGCACCAGCACCAGAACCATCCCAGGAGAGAGAGAGGAGGATCTAGAGCTAGTAGGGGACCCTCCAGCAGCTCATATACCAGCTCCGTCGATGGGGCCGGGACCAGCCTAGCCGCCACCCGGACCAGCTCTGACTCCAAATCTCCAGGCCGCTATTACACAGCTCTTGGGTGTGCTTAGGGGTATACAACAGCCATCCGCCCCAGCTACACCAGCACTAGTACCGCAGGATCAAACTCTAGTGAGGGAATCTCAGATCAAGGTACCACCTGAGGGAGTACAACCCTTGGTAGCGGAAAGACCTTTGGCACTTGAGGACCAGAAAATGCTTGTTGTGTTTCTCAGGTTGACACCATCAAGGTTTTCTAGGGCTGTGGGTGAGGATGCCCACGAGTTTCTTACTACTTTTCGTGAGAGGCTTCACACTTTGGGTCTAGTAGAGTCTATAGGGATCGACTTCATCGCTTACCAGCTAGATGGGCCAACCAGGCAGTGATGGCACACATTCATTTAGACTAGGCCAGATGGGTCTCCACCGGTGTCATGGGATGAGTTTTCTGAGGCCTTCTTGGCCAACTTTATCCCTTATAGCGTTAGAGACCGCCTCAGGGATCAAATCTGTAGGTTGGAGCAGGGCTCCATGTCAGTGGCAGAGTACGAGACTAGGATCCACGAGCTCTCCCATCATGCAGAGATGATATTACCTACAGAGGAGGAGAGGGTTAGGTGCTTTGTCCATGGGTTGAGATTACAGCTTCGGCTTGAGACCCAGTCCTTAGTTTTTATGGGTCGATCTTTTTTAGACGTAGTTGACCATGCCAGTACTATGGATCATCTTCGTCGCGAGGCCCAAGTGGGCAGCGAGAAAAGGGCTAGGCATGAGGGCAACTAAAGTTACTCCCACAACAGGTCTAGGGATTATCATGACAAGATCGGACGACGATTTTGACAGGGTTAGTCTAGCAGGCCTACCCAAGCCTCTCTTCAGGCATCAGATGGCGGTCGAAGTGAGGTCAGTTCGAGTCAGGACCGCGAGGTATTTCTATCTGGCTCTTCAGGCCATGGCCGTTCTTTTGGGAGTTGACCTCAGCAGGGTTGCTTCGAGTGTGGTGAGATGGGTCATTGGGCCAGAGACAGCCCTCAACATAGTCAGATTGCTTCTGCTCCTGAGGCAGCTCCCCCAACTTTACCAGTACCTCCAGCTAGAGGCCGTGGTCAGGGTTAGGACCGTAGATGTGGTCATCGGGGTATATGGGGTGGTCCCCGAGGAGGCAGGTCAGGTGGCAGGTTTGATGGTCAAGGCAGAGGCAGACATAACCATTTCTATATAGCTCCAACGAAGGCGGAGGCTGAGGAATCAGACGATGTTATCACATGTACGATTCTTTTATGCCAGTAGCCTGCCTTGGCTTTATTTGATCCGGGATCTATTTTTTTGTTTGTTTCTGTTTACTATGCTTCTCACTTGAGTATGATTTCTGAGCTTCTAGTAGGCTGGTGAGTCTTTAGTAGTGGATCAGGTATTTCGATCTTGTTTAGTTACTATCCAGGGATGTGGGATGACCTTATATTGATTGACATAATTGATTTCGATGTGATTCTGGGCATGGACTGGTTATTCCCTTATAACTCTATTTTAGATTGCTTCTCTAAGACTATTACCTTAGCCATTCCTCCGGTGGTGTGGCAGGGATCTTGTAGTAGTACACTAGTTAGGGTTATCTCTTTTATTCGGGCTAGAAGGCTAGTGGCTAGCGGATGCTTATCATATTTGGCCTATGTGCGTAATGTGAGTAGGGAGGTCCCTCCGGTTGAGTCAGTTCCTATTGTTCGTGACTTCTTAGTTATGTTTCCTACCGACCTACCTGGCCTACCCCCAGAGCGTGATATTGATTTTATGATTGAGCTTAAGTCAGGTACTCGGCCTATTTCTATTCCACCATATCGGATGGCTCCTGCAGAGCTCAAGGAGCTTAGTGTTCAGCTTCAGGATCTCTTGGGTAAGGGATTCATCAGACCTAGTATATCGCCTTGGGGCGCTCCCATTTTTTTTGTAAAGAAAAAGACGGTAGGATGCGCATGTGCATTGACATAGGCAGCTGAATAAGGTGACAGTGAAGAATCAATATCCTCTGCCTAGGATTGATGATCTATTTGACCAGCTTCAGGGAGCTTCAGTGTTCTCTAAGATTGATTTGAGGTCTGTTTACCACCAGTTGAGGATTAGGGCGGCGGACATCCCTAAGACTGCATTTAGGACCCATTATGGTATGAGTTCCTGGTGATGTCATTTGGGTTCACTAATGCCCTTGCTGCCTTTATGGACTTGATGACGCGGGTGTTCAAGCCTTATATTGATTCATTCATCATAGTCTTCATTGATGACATTTTGATATACTTGCAGAGTAGGGGTGATCATGAGCAGCATTTGAGAGTTATGCTCCAGACTTTGAGAGATCAGTGGCTTTATGCCAAGTTCTCGAAGTGCTAGTTTTGGTTAGACTCTGTAGCATTCTTGGGGCACGTTGTGTCCAAAGAGGGCATTATGGTAGATCCGGTGAAAATTAAGGCTATTCGTGATTGGGCTAGTTCCACCTCAGTTACTGAGATTCGGAGCTTTGTCAGACTAGCAGGCTACTACAGACGGTATATGGAGGGTTTTCTTACCTTGGCAGCACCTCTGACCCGCTTGACTCGTGTTGATGTTCCATTTGTTTGGTCAGAGGAATGTGAGGCGAGCTTCTTGAGGCTCAAGGAGTTATTGACCACCGCTCATATATTGATTCTTCCAGTTGAGGGCGAGGGCTTCACGGTTTATTGTGACGTATACGGCGTTGGTTTGGGTTGTGTATTGATGCTGAAGATCTGAATTATTGCTTATGCGTTGAGGCAACTTAAGTTGCATGAGTGCAACTACCCCACTCAAGACTTGGAGTTGGCGGCGATAGTTTTCACGATTAGATTTGGAGGCACTACCTATATGGAGTTCGATGTGAGATCTATAATGATCACAGGAGTCTTCAGTACATCATGAGCCAGAGGGACCTTAATCGAGGCAACGTCGTTCGATTGAGCTCCTGAAGGACTACGGTCACGCTATTCTCTATCATCCGGGCAAGGCGAATGTAGTAGCGGACGCCTTGAGCCGGAAGGCGGTGAGTATGGGTAGTCTAGCCTTCTTATTTGTTGAGGAGCGACCCTTGGCTTTGGACATTCAATTCTTAACCAATAGCATGGTTCAGTTGGACATCTCAAATTCTAGACGCGTCTTGGCCTATATGTGAGTTCAATCTTCTTTGCTGGATAGGATTCATGGTTGCTAGTTTGAGGATGAGGCCTTGGTGGCCCTTAGAGATCGAGTGTTAGTGGGTGAGACTGGTTAGGCTACCTTAGATCCTGATGGAGTGTTGAGATTCATCGGCCGCATCTGTGTTTCGAGAGTTGGGGATTTGGTACGATTGATACTTTGTGAGGACCATGAGTCTAGATACTCTATCCATCCGAGCACAACGACGATGTATCGTGATTTGAGGCAGCATTACTGGTGGAGGGGCATGAAGAGTGATATTGCTGACTTTGTTTCCCGTTGCTTGTGCTGCCAGCAAGTAAAGGCCGAGCATTTGAGGCTTGGTGATAAGTTTCAGAGATTACCCATTCTAGAGTGGAAGTGGGATCGCATTACTATGGATTTTGTAGTTGGCCTACCGCGGACTTCTATAGGTATTGATATCACTTGGGTCATCGTTGATCAATTAACCAAGTTAGCATATTTCCTTCATATTCAGTCTTCATTTAGCACCGAGAGGTTGGCTTGTATCTACATTCGGGAGGTGGTTCGACTTCATGGGGTGCCAGTTTCTATTATATCAGATCGGGTTTCTCAGTTCACATCTAGCTTTTGGAGGACCTTTCAGGATGAGTTGGGCACCCGGGTTGACCTTAGCACAACTTTCCACCCGCAGACTAATGGTCAGTCGGAGCATACTATTTAGGTCCTTGAGGACATGCTGCGGGCTTGTGTTTTGGAGTTTGGTGGTCATTGGGACCAGTTCTTGCCTTTGGCGGAGTTTACATATAACAATAGCTACCATTCTAGCATTCAGATAGCCCCGTTCAAGGCCTTGTATGGTAGGCGTTGTCGCTCTCTGGTAGGATGGTTTGAGGCTACAAAGCCTAGGCCGTAGGGTACGGATTTGATTTAGGAGGCTTTGGACCAGATGAGAGTGATTCAGGATAGACTCGTGACGACTCAGAGTAGGCACCAGAGTTATGCGGATCGGAGGCTTCGACCTTTGAGATTCTCTATTGGTGATCAGGTATTCCTCCGTGTGTCACCCATAAAAAGCGTGATGAGGTTTAGGAGGCGAGGCAAGCTTAGCCCCAGGTACATTGGGCCTTTTGAGATACTCTAGACAATTGGGAAAGTTGCTTATGAGTTGGCCCTAACTCCAACGTTTTCAGCCATCCACCCGATTTTCCATGTCTCAATAATGCGTTGGTATGTTCCTGATAAGTCCCATGTGCTCCAGCATGATGCATTTGAGTTGGATGACCGTTTGACATTTGTATAGAATCCAATTGCCATTCTAGCCAGAGATGTGAAGAGATTGCGCTCGAGAGCCATTATTGTTGTTAAGGTCCGTTAGAGGCATCGTCCAATCGAGGAGGCTACCTGGGAGGCCGAGCAGGAGATGCAAGAGGAGTTTCTTGGCTTGTTTGAGCCTTCAGGTACTTCTTGATCCTTACTTTCGCGGATGAAATTCCTTTTTAGTAGTGGATATTGCAATGACCCTCCTGGTCATTTTTGTGTGTCGTTTAGAGTGTGTAGCGACCTCAAGTCATTTATGACTTGCTGGGACTGACAGTTCGGTCACCTGGTCGTTCGTTTGGTTATTCTGCGAGTTTTAGTGTTTTTGGAGTTTATGAACCTTGAACGATCCTTTTTGATCAAAAGTTCAAGAATATGACATCTGAATCCAATTCTAACGATTCCATCAGCTCCGGAAGGGTCATTTTAGGCTAGTAGCATGGTTGACAGGGATCCCGAGGTTTTCAGTGTGAATCGATGCGATTAGGCATTTTAACTTTAAGTTTAAGCCTAAGTTTGACTTTAGTCAACATTCTAAGTAAACACACTCAGATGAGAATTCTGTCATAGCAGTTAGCTCAGGAATGTCGAGTTTGGTCTAGATTGACCCTTTGTTCGTGTCTCGAGGTTTCCGATATTTTTCCGAGCCCTTTTGTGGTTTTTTTGACTTAAAATGGCGGTTGGCTGTGGGACCTACTTTTGTCAAGATGACCTCGTATGAAAATTTTGACTATCCCATTTAGTCCAGAATATCGAATTTGGTATGGTTACATATCTCATTTGCGTGCACGGGGTTCCGAACGAGTTCGGAGCACCCCGTCGGAGTTTTTAACTTTTTGAAAAATAGGCTGAAATCTGGTGTATCTAGTGCAGAAAAATCAGCACCTTTTTCCAAACTTAAAAACCTCATATCTCCCTCATCTCTCAACCGAATAAGGTGATTCGAAGTGCCAAGGAGTGCTGGGCACCATTCGATTCTCGTAAATTATGAGTTTAGACTGATGCATGTTTTCTTTTAAGTTGATTAAAGTATGGTCTTCTTGCATGTTGGGTTTTGCGGCGTTTTGAGCTTCGAATTGTGTTCCATTTAGGAACACAAGTTTGGGTTACTATTTTGGGTCTCTTAGGGAGTCAAATTTGAAAAGTTAGGTGCGGGTCCCGCAATTCTTGTTTTGACTCCACAATTGACCTATCTCCATTTGTTGTGATTTTGGTGTCTAAGACCGTACTAATGTTGTGATCCTTTATAGAGTGACAGCGTTCAAAGGTCGTTTGAAAAGGAAAAGCTCCGGCAAAGTGATTTGGAGCGCGCTTGATCAGCCTAAAGGTAGGCGACAGCTTCCTTTCTATTAGATTGAGCTTAATTGTGTAAAAGCATGTGGATTGGAGTGAATTGGGGGTGGGTACCAGTTTCTTAGTTTACTTTGATTAGATACCTTATGTTAGGATCGATTGGCCATATTTCGGGCCTAGTACAATGTTAGTCGGGTTAGTAGAATCACATGCTTATGTGCGAAATGCTATTGTATGCTTGTATGTTGTGTGTTGCAAGCTTTGTTCATTGTCAATTGTAAGCATGATGTCCTTAGTCTAGGTTAGGCTAGCGTTGCCTTACACTTATGACCTGTGTGGGATGGATAGCCTTGACTTTCTGCCAACATCGTTCAGATGACTTAGCTCCTTGTAGACTAGAGTAGTAGACTTAAGTCTGATAGTTTGAGCCTCAGATTAGGCGCTATCGCTGCTTGTTGAACTTCTATATCTTCTCCCTCTAATTCTGCGGTTTCGACGTGTTCTCGAAGGTTCGATACATCACTAGAGGTGTGGGATTGAGATAGTATAAGCTTGGAGCATTTTCTGTGATATTTTGGAGTGGACGGCGTTCCACGGTGGTTATTGCTGGATTGGATCCTATTGGAGATACCATCACCCTCGGGGTCGTTCTTTCTAGCTGGGCTGGGAGCATATCGCTGGCTAGGTAGACTCGGTGATCGCCCCGAGGCCTCTCTTTCTAGTTGGGCTGGGAGAGTGCTGCTAGTTGGGTGTCCCCGGTCTCTCTTTCTAACTGGGCTAGGAGCTGACTACATGTTAGGACGACTCGCGATATCTACCTCACCCACGAATCCCTCTTTTTAGTTGGGCTGGGAGTGGACTGTTTGGTTGGGTGCCCCCTGGGGTCACTCTTTCTAGCTGGGCTGGGAGTGCACTGCTGGCTGGGTGGAGTCTGATGGGTTATCTTGGTTACTTTGGGCAGGGAGCCCGTTTTTCTTCTTTCTCAGTAGACTTTGCTATTATGTGTACCTGTCGGGCTTATGGGGTCCGTTTAGGTTTTATTTAAACTTGCACACGAGTGTACCTTCTGGACTTATGGGGTCCAGTTAGGTTTAGTTTAGTTGTACTTACTTTATTACTGGTATGCTCGTGTGCTTTCTTTTCATATCTGTTTTGACCTCTCTGTGTCTAAATTTTATCCTTTCTTATTGTTTTTACCATTTTTGCTCAGTCGGCCTTTCATGGCTACTGAGTACTTGTTGTTTTGGTACTCATGCTACACTCTACATCTATTTTGGGACTTACTGAGTACTTGTTGTTTTGGTACTCATGCTACACTCTACATCCTTTCATGCCTACTGAGTACTTGTTGTTTTGGTAGTCATGCTACACTCTACATCCTTTCTTTTGGTTTAGCTAGTCTTGTTGCTTTTGAGACACGCTTTGTTATGGTCCACTTTTGGGACTTATACTATTTATTAGACAACTCTGTACTAGTGAATTCCAGGTTCTTGAAGGGATTTTTGTATATATTTATTTTGGTTTGCTTCCACCTTGTTGTCCTTGTTTAGATTATTGGTTTCGCTAGTTTCTACCCTTAAGCTCATTGCTTGATGTTTTGGGTTACAGTTTGGCTTACCTACTAGTGGGGTATAGTAGGTGCCATCATGACTCGAGAAATCAGGTCGTGACAATATGTTTTACATATCAAGTAACCAAAGCATAAGAAGGTAACAAAAAGTTTAGGTGTATACTGAATAACGTGCCAACAAAATCCTTAACACATCAAACTTAAATCGTGAATCGATCTCTCTGTTCTAGAGCGATGAGAAAATGGGGACACCGGTTAAGCTACATCCGCCGTCAATAATGAAAATATTGCCCGATACATATTCTGATGAATCAAGGTTTAAATACTGTACGATTGATGTTATAACTGGATCTCTCGTTCCAAAATCTCTCAGAGGAACAATTCTCGAAATAGCACATTTGTACCATTCCTTTTGAATAAGACTCTATGTTATCTCAAATTTGAAAATTGTTGGTGCTATTGAGTTCACTCTAATATTGTATACTACCATTTCAAGTGCCATAATTTGCACTAATTCGAATAATTAATAGAGAAGAAATTAAATGGATAATTTGATAAAACATCAATGGTAGAAGTTTTAATATTACAATTTCTAGTGAACATGTCAAGAGCCATCTTCGAAGAAGAGTAGGCAATACACCCTGGTAATAGTACTAGATCCAGACCAAAAACTGAAAAGATATTAGTAACAGAACCTCCGCCCTGTTTAACATCGCGCATGCGTCTACAGATATATTTTGACACCAACCATGCCCCTCTGAGATTCGTCTTGAATATATGTTCCCACTCCTCCTCTGAGAGTTCTAGTGAAAAGCTCACATTACCTATATAAATATATTATATGATATTGTCACCATGTTGAAGTGTATAATCATTGATGTTATCTAAAGCTTAATTTATCTTTTTAAGAAATTACAACTCTCTTCCATCATTGTTAATCAAGGTATCGATAAGTCCAAAGGAATTCCAAGATCTTTGTACAGCGACCTCAATAGTAGCACCATTGGATGTGACATCAAGCTCGAGGGCGAATGTTCGTTCGAGACCTTATTGAAAGTCAAGAGGGGGGCGAATTAAAATTTCCTTCTACACGTTAGTTGAATAGATAAACAGTAATAAATATTGTAGTAAGTAAAAAACACAAATAGTTTTTATACTGGTTCGGAACCCCGATGTGGTGCCTACGTCCAGTCCCATTAGGTTTCAAGGGTTTCCTTTAGAGCTTTGAAGTGAACTTCGGTGGTACAGGGTTTCTGTGATTTGATCTTATCTGATATGCAAATCAGATGTTCTACCTTTACACTTTCTCTACTTGTAAACCTACACTCATAATCTTTCTTTCTCTTTTCTTTTCAATTGTTTCACTCACGTGATTACACAGTTTTATGAAAGATAAAAGAAGATTGCACTATAAGCTCAAGTGAAGTTACGTACCTCACTACAAAGACTAAGAGAGGCTTATATAGATGTGGACGGCTGCTGCTCTATTTCGGAAACCCAAGGGAGTTTTAAATCAAGGATCCTTAAATTGAGTCCTTGATTTATTTTGATTTTTTTGTTAAATCATGTCCATATCATATATGTGCATGACTAAATCAATCCCTTCCTTTGCCAGATGATCTCATTGAATCTTGGTTGATCTTCAGTCCCTTCCTTAAATCTTGGCTGATATATTCTTCCTTGATTGATTTACAGATATTCTCTTTCCTTCTTCAAATGTTTGTATTGCTTTACTTGATATCTCGTGCCTTCCATGCGTGGCTTCATGAGTCCTGACTAGGATTCTAGTTGCCTTGATTTGTCTTGAGCTTCTTCTTTGTGTTGTTTTCCATAATGCCTTCATGATTTCCAGGCTGCTCGATTTCCTTCCTTGTTGATTTCCTGCGAGTTGTCATTATTCAGAATATAACAAGTTAACAATCTCCCCCTTTTTGATAATGACAACTATAACTAATACGAGTTTAATTTGACTTCCCTGTTTGATGTATCTTAGACTGACGGACATTTGTGTGCTCCCTCTTTCTGTATGTTGTGTCTAGATTTTTTCCCCCTTAGACATAATCAAAAAGGAAAACAAAGCAACAAACATGATAGGAAAAAAGAAATATTCAAGCAAAGAGTATGGGGTTAGAAACCCCGAAATTACAATCCAAACGATAAGGAGACATATCTCCACAAACTAATTGTCTTAACAAAAGAGAAAGAAAGTCATTGTCTTAACGATCACCATGAAAGTACTTCAGAGTGTTGAGCACATTCCTACAGAAAGTGTTAAGAGAGCGCTCAATAGTCTTAGAAAAAGTGGCGTAAGAGGTATGCATTGATACAACCAACTCGTTATGGGCAGAGTCAACTCCAGTTTTGATGGAGTTGACTTCCTTGAGAATTGTATTGATCGAGCGAATGGCATCCTTCTTAAGTCCTCCCACCTTGAGACGGAGCTTCCCAACATCAGTGCTAGAGTCCTTGTGCAGCGGTAGTACCCTTCCAAGGGTATCCTGTAAAACTTGCACGTGAGATTCCAGTCCATCTAGCCTTACCTTAATGTGTTCTGCCTCTTTGAGAAGAAAAAAGCAGAGTCAGATGAGATTCTAGTAGCCCTGGGACTATCAGCCCTGGATTGGACAGACTCCTTCTTATACCATTTATCATTGACGAGAACATACCCATGCTTAAGAAGGTACGAGTGTCATAAGTAACATCAATTAACACATGCCTGTATTTAAAGAGATCCACAAGAGAGTATGTAATAATACGAGATATAAGCAGTCCATAGGGTAAGCTGGCAGAGGGGTTATTGTCTTCAATGCTTTCAATCATGTACTCGGGAAACCACATAGCCCAATTTATACGAAGGTTATTTAGAAGGCAGTACAGAAAAATATATCTTTGTTGGAGATATTGCTTAGAGAGCCCTTTCGTGGAACCAGGGTGGTAACCACAATATGGGCGAGAATGTGATTCTCAAAACCAAGAGATAAGGGACCAAAATTAGAAAGATCAGAACTAGCTTCAACAACAAAAGTCTTAGCATCTTCCAGAGAGATTTCAAACTGATCAGGCCACAAATTTCCATGCGTAAAAGGAATATCACTAAAAAACTCAGAACCAAACACTTCCTTAAACAGAGAGTCATTTAGTATGATACGGTTACCCAAAATTAGGGTTTCCCACTCACCATTGTCAGCAGAGATCCGAAGGTTTGCCTAAAATAGATGGACCGGTTCTTTAAAAAATTCAAACCCATAAAGACGCAATAGAAGGGATAACTTCTGAGCACGAAAGAAGGTACTTACAGCGCAGTAAGATGCTTCAAGTTGTTCTAAGTTTATCACTCAACCAGGCACAATAGGTCACTTTGAGAAGGAGGAAAATCTCATCTTATGCTCCAATCCCTAGAAAATCAACGAGTCATCCGCATGAAGATCTCTAGGAAAGTAGGACAGGACTTCTTGGTGTCCTTCTTGGACAAAGATGGACGTTTCTTTGACAAAGAAGAGTGAACCACCGATTCTATTTTAGAGGAATCAGACGAGAGAAGTTCCACTTCAAGGGAAGCAGAAGGAATTTTAGCTTTTCGGAGAGTACCCATGGATCGAGTGTGGGTCATGGTGAGATGGAGAAGAGATGAGTGAAAGAGAGAGGAGAGAAAAGAGAAATAAAAAGGGAGAAGGAAGGATGAAGAGTCTGGCGGTGAAGCGACAGACGGGACGTTTGAAGAAAACGAAGAGATTTATGGAGAAGAGAGGACATAATGACTCTACAAAAAAAGAAAATCGTTAATGAGAAACAAGATAAATAAGGAAAGCCTGTAAAATTAATTAATAATCACAGTAATAAGAAAAGTCGGTAAAATTAATTAATAATCACAGTAATACCAAGACATTCTCGAATGTAAAAAAATCTTTTCTCAAGCAAAGATTTTGTAAAAATATCGGCTAACTGATTTTCAGAATCAACAAATTCAAGCACAAAATCACCATTTTCAACATGATCACGAATAAAATGATGTTTGATGTCTATATGTTTAGCCTGGAGTGATGCACAGTATATTTAGATAAACTAATAACACTAGTATTATAACAAAAAATAGGTACTCCTTCGAAGGATAAACCATAGTCTAAAAGTTGCTGCATCATCCAAAGTAGTTAAGTGCCACAACTTCCAACTGCCAGATATTCGGACTCAGTAGTTGAGAGGGCAACGGAAGTCTGCTTCTTACTATGCCAGGAAATAAGGGATTTTCCAAAAAACAAGCATGTTCTACTGGTGCATTTTCTGTCATTTTTATCACCTGCAAATTCAGTATCTGAATATCCAATTAAATCAAAATTCTCAAAAAAAGGATACCATAACCCCACACCATATCAAAGGTTCCAAAGAGATATCGAATGATTCATTTTACAGCAGTGAGATGTGATTCCTTTGGAGCGGATTGAAATCGTGTGCATTTCCAAACGCTAAACATGATGTCTGGTCGACTGGCAGTGAGATATAATAGAGATCCAATCATTCCTCGATATAGTTTTTCGTCAACTGATTTTCCTGTTGTATCAGATTCTAGACAAGTGGAGGGACTCATGGGTGTTCCAAAGGCTTTACCCTTTCCCATTCCAAACTTTTTGATCAACTATTTTGCATACTTACCTTGATTTATAAAAATTCCTCTATTTGACTGCTTAATTTGTAGACCGAGAAAAAAATGAGAGCTCGCTCATGAGACTCATTTCAAATTCGCCTTTCATGAGATTAGCAAAATTCTCACAAAGAGAAAGGTTAGAGCTTCCAAAGATAATATCATCAACATAAATTTGAACAATAAGAATGCAGGAATCAGATTTTTTGTAAACAAGGTAGTATCAATTTTCCCTCTTTGAAAATCATTTTTTATAAGAAAAGTGCTCAATCTTTCATACCAAGCTTTTGGAGCTTGTTTTAGACCGTAGAGAGCTTTTGATAATTTAAAAACATAATCAGGGCAATAGGAATTTTCAAAATCGGGAGGTTGTTTAACAAACACTTCTTCTTTAATAAATTCATTTAAAAAGGCGCTTTTAACATCCATTTTAAAAAGTTTGAAACGATTGAAAGAAGAAAAAGCTAGAAGAATTCGAATAGATTCTAACCTTGTGACGGGAGCAAAGGTTTCATCATAGTCAACTCCTTCTTGCTGAGAGTAACCTTGAGCTACTTACCTGGCTTTATTTCGGACAACCTTTCCGTCTTCATTCAACTTGTTGCGAAATACCCACTTGGTCCAATTACTGAACAATTCTTAGGTCTTTCGTTAAGAGTCCACACTTGATTGTTTTCGAATTGATCAACTTCTTCTTTCATTGCTTGTATCCATGATTCATCTTCCATTAGTTCATTAATTCGTTTGGGTTCCATTTGGGATATAAGAGCCAAAGAAGCTTGTTTTTTTAGGGAAGATCTTGTCTAGATTTTGTCATCTGGTTTTCCCATAATGAAGTTTTCAGGATAGCTGGCATTATGTCTCCATTCCCTGGGAATGTTGACTTTGTCGGCTGGAGTAGTCGACTCCACTTCTGCAGTAGCTAGCTCTTCAGTAATAATTTCATTGGAGGATTTTGAGATATCTTCTGCTGGTTTGAATGAAGCAATTTCATCTTCATCAGCTTCAACTTCCTGTACTCTTGGATTAGTGTCATCAAATACCACATGAACAGATTCTTCAACACTTAAAGTTTTTTTATTAAAGACTCAAAATACCCTATTGATAGGTGCATAGCCTAGAAAGATACCTTCGTCACTTCTTAGGTCGAACTTACCAAGATTATTCTTACCATTATTGTGGATGAAGCATTTGCATCCAAAAGGATTAAAATAGCTGATGTTAGGTTTCTTTCCTCTCCAGAGTTCGTATAGGCCTGATGAGACAGTTGTTAAGAATGTGACAAGCAATACTTACTGCTTCTGCCCAAAAATGGTCAGGAAGACTTTGATCGAGGAGAATTATTCTTGTTGTATCTTCTAATGAACAATTTTTACTTTCTACCACTCTGTTCTGCTGAGGTGATCTAGGTGAAGAGAAGTTTTGAGTGAAACCATTTTGAGCACAGAATTCTTCAAAGGCCTTATTCTCAAATTCACCGCCATGATCATTATGGATAGTTGTAATGAAGCAACCTGCCTCTCTTTGAACTTTTCTATAAAATACTTCAAAGTTAGCAAAAGCTTCATTTTTATGAGTGAGAAAGATTACCCATGTAAACCTTAAGAAGTCATCAATAATTACAAAAGCATATCGTTTACCTCCAATGTTGGCAGTTTGAGTAGGACCAAACAGATCCATGTGAAGAAGCTGAAGAGGTTTAGATGTACTAACAATATCTTTTCCTTTAAAGGATGAACGAGTCTTCTTACCCAATTGACATGCGTCACAAATGTGATTTTTCTCAAACTTTAGTTTTGGCAGACCAATGACTAGTTCAAGTCTAGATAGTTTCTCGAGGGCATGCATACTTGCGTATCCAAGCTTTCGATGCCATAGCCAAAGATCACTTTAGACTGCAGTAAGACATGTAGGAGATGGAAAATCAACATTATTTAAGACATATATATTATTAACTCGATCTCCGATGAGGGTGAGCTTTTTCTCAGGATGTTTGATGATGCAGCTAGTTGTATTAAAAGTAACTTGAAATCCAACATCATATAGTTGACTAATGCTTAGGAGGTTGTGTTTGAGTCCCTTAACCAGATACACTTCGACTAGATCGCATGATGAACTGAGAGTAATAATCCCAACCCCGGTTACTTCCCATTTAGCATTGTCTCCAAATCTAACGCATCCTTTATCGATTTTTTTGATAGTTTTGAAATTTTCTTTCTTTCCGCACATATGTCTGGAGCATCCACTATCAAGTACCCATATTTCCTTTCGGTACATTTTCTTAGATTGCTCCTGCAAAACAATAAGATTAGTTTCTTTTAGGTACCCAAGTATTTTTGGGTCCTTGATGATTAGTAACTTTTGGTCTCCAGATCCATTTTCCAGAAGAATATTTTCTATAGTTAAAGGATTTGTGACCAAGATCACCGCAAGTGTAGAAAATAATTAAAATATGTTTAAGGAGAATGAGAGTTAGAAAGATATCTATTGGATCTGTTAGAACTATGACTAGGAGAATTTCTTCTATAAAAAGTAGTTCTGTTAGATCGGACATAACTGTGACTGGGAGATTTCCTGATGTTGTTCAACTGTATTTTTACTTCCTTTAGTTCTTCTGTTAGTAAGTCGACTTCAATATGACTTGCTTCGAGAAAAATCTGACAGTCTTTCTTTTCTTGAGAAATTTTATTATACTCGTCAATAACCTTCTATAATTCATCAACAACCATGTCCAAAGAGTTTTGTAAGTCATTACAATTAGGACAGTTAAAAGGTCTTACCTCACTTGTTTCACCTAGTGCCATGAAACATATGTTGGTAGTTTCATCATGATCATCGTCGGTTGTTTCTCCTTGATCCCAGGCTCCGAGGCTTTTTGGATCTTCATTTCTTCGATTGTTTCTCCTTCTCCGTTCTGGGTAATATTGTTTAATGTGTCCTGGTTTTCCACAGTAGAAGCAGCGATCATCATTTCTGTTGAAATAATTGTTATTAAAATTCTGTTGAGGTCTTTATCTTTTTTGTCTAAGCATTTGTCTCACTCCTTGATTTATGAGAGCCATTCTTTCGTTTTGATATTCATCAGTTTCTTCTCCAATTTCAGACGTCTCGGCTGTGAATGCCACCATTTTCTTTTTATCATCTTTGTTGTACCTATTAATATGGTTCTGTTCATAGGCCATCAAGTTGCTTCGAAGTTAATCGTACGTCATTTTCTGCAAATCTCCATCTTCTAGAATGGTAGCTTTAGTTTTCCAAGCCTTGGGAAGACTTCTAACAAGTTTTCTAACTAGTAGTCCATTTTAGTACACCATTCCAAGTGATTTGAGTTTGCAGACAATTTTACTGAATCTCGAGAACATGGCTTCTATGTTTTCATCTTCGGCCATTTTGAATAATTCATAATGATTGACTAGAGAACTTATTCAAGCTTCATTTACCTTGGTGGTTCCTTCATAAGTCACTTCTAGTTTGTCCCACATTTATTTCGCAGTTTCACATGTTGATATCTTGACATATTCAGCTTCACTCATTACATAATTTAACAAACTTATAGCTCTAGCATTAGTTTGAATTACCTCTTGTTGTTCTTTTGTGATATCGAAAGATTCGAGATCAAATGGCTTCTCAGTGCAATCTTTTTCGGTCAGTCCAGGAAAAGGCTTTGAACCCTTCTTGATCACAATTCATGCTTGATGATCATTTGAAGAGACAAGATTCTAAATCTGTCTTTCCATTGTGAGTATAGTCCATTGAAATATGGTAGTAGATATGAGGAATGTCCATCTTGAAGTAGAGCACCAGGAATCTGATAGTGTGTCATTGGATATTTGCTCACGTGTGGTTAAACACTTTAATGGTGAGACCTGCTCTGATACCAATTGAAAGTCAAGAGGGGGGGTGAATTAAAATTTCCTTCAGTCGACTCACCTGCACATTACTAGAATAGATAAACAATAATAAATATTACAGTAAGTAAATAACAAAAATAGTTTTTATATTGGTTCGGAACACCGATGTGGTGAATACATCCAGTCCCCTTGGTTTTCAAGGGTTTCCTTTAGAGCTTTGAAGTGAACTTCAGTGGTACAGGGTTACTGTGATTTGATCCATATGCAAATCAGATGTTCTACCTTGACACTTCCTTTACTTGTAATTCTACACTCAGAATCTTTCTTTCTATTTTCTTTTCAATTGTTCCACTCACGTGATTACAAAGCTTTATGAAAGATAAAAGAAGATTGCATTATAAGCTCAGGTGAAGTTGCGTACCTCACTACAAAGACTAAGAGAGGTTTATATAGATGTGGACGGCTAGTGCTCTATTTCGGAAACCCAAGGGAGTTTTAAATCAAGGATCCTTAAATTGAGTCCTTGATTTATTTTGATTGATTTGCTAAGTCATGTCCATATCATATATGTGCATGATTAAATCAATCCCTTCCTTTGTTAGATGATCTCCTTGAATCTTGGTTGATCTTCAATCCCTTCCTTGAATCTTGGTTGATATATTCTTCCTTGATTGATTTACATATATTCTCTTTACTTCTTCAAATGTTTGTATTGCTTGACTTGAGATCTCTTGCCTTCCATGCGTGGCTCCATGAATCTGACTAGGATTCTGGTTATCTTGATTTGTCTTGAGCTTCTTCTTTGTGTTGTTTTCCATAATGCCTTCATGATTTCTAGGTTGCTCGATTTCCTTCCTTGTTGATTTCCTGCGAGTTGTCATTATTCAGAATATAACAAGTTAACACCTCTGAATTAATGTGATTGTAGAGAGATTTCAACCTGTCAATACGCCTAGCAGCAGCAATGATGCTGCAACCGGCTTTGACCAAGTCGAGACACAACTCTCACCCAATTCCAGACGACGCCCCTGTAATCATCACTACTATCCCCTTCAAGTCTTTCCACGGCTCCATTTTTCTTAGGGAATCCGGAAGGATAATGTTATAATGTAGGAAGTTATATAGAAAACATGATATGTGTTATATTGAACTCCATTTACTTTTTGGGCCAAAAATGCCCTTTGACCTTAACCTTTTGGGATATCAATGACCTTATTGCTAAGTCCACACTCATAAGGTGGATGCAGAGTAATATTGTACAAAATCTCATATACTTTTTCTTTAACGGTAGTGGAAAAATTAATTTTAATTATTTTAAAATATATATATATATATATATATATATATATATATATATATATATATATAAAAATTCATATGGGGTATATTTGATCCTCCTCACACGTATTTTTTTATACTTTTTTTGTATCAAACTAATTTAAATTTATTATTTGGATGGTCAAATTTATTCATGTTTCACCAATTTTTCTTGTAAAATTTATTATAGATATCCTAATTCTTTTTATACAAATATAAAAACTAAATTACAATATAGCCGAAAAAAATATTTTAAATTATAATATAGCCACAAAAAGATTAGTTTTAAAAAAATTTCAAGAAAAAAAAAAGAATAAGAAACTCAAACAATATAATCAAAGAAGTCAAAAAATAATTTATGTATGAAAAAAATTAAAATATTCTTTTAACTTTGCTAGAAGGATCATATATACTCCTACATGAAATTTTCTATATTAAAAGTTAAAAATATAAATTTAAAATTAATTTGTTCACGTCCGTTAGATGAAGGGTATATGTGAGCTACTTTTGTAACAGAAATAGGTATATGTGAGTCATTTGTATAACGGTAAGGGTATATATGTGTCACTTTCATATAATGAGGGGTATATCAGCTCTAAAGGACAAAATTGAGAGGTATATCAGGCCATTTTCCCTTTAATTAATATTTAACTAATAATGTAGGGTCAAAATGGTAATCTAACTTTAATTAGTAATACTAGTTTCTGGGAACGTGTGTTGCACATTTACCTCAAACTACTTGATACAATGTTTGTATTGCAAATAGTAAATTTAAATGATACATATATTATTCAACTTTCTTTGTATATATATATATCATAAAGTTAACTAATATGCCTGAAAAGTAAAATATAAACTGATACATATGTTGAATATTGTCATGATCAACTTAAATGTGGTCAGAAGTCATATGAATCTTCCTTCGATTCAAACATGAATATGCAAAAAAAAAAAAAGTAAAAAGAATTGATTGTATAATAGTTATTACAAAGCATAAAAAGAAAATTTTGGCATCAAACTCACAAGCACAAACAAAATCTTCAATAATAACTAAAAAATTTGAGATGCAAATGAGAAATTTGTGGTATGTTGAAGGAAAACAAAGCCCGATATATATTTATACTAATAGGTGTAGTGAATCATAAAATTATTTTTTTCGAAATTATTAAAAACATTAATGGTTTGAATAATTAAGACAATAACTTTAGTAGAAGGTTGAAAGATTGAAGTAAATATGATGACTTTTAGAATAACTCATAATTCTAGGGTTAATACCATAAGAATTTTCAAGAAATCCTTCAAGAAACCATCAAAAAGTTATTAAGAAGTCATTAAGAAATTATTAGTACTCTTAGGTTTAAATATAGGAACTATTACTTTCATAATGATCATTAATAATTTTACGGAGGAAATATTGTAAAACTCATGAGGTTAAGAATTATCGTGGAAATAGGATGCTGCCATGGAAGGTTCTTACGGTTTCATATAGAATTAAGAACAATTCAAGAACATAGGGTTTCGTTCTAACCCTAACTTACTCATGAAAGATATTCTAAAAACATGAAAATGTAGTTTGTGGGGAAGAACAAGATATTTCCACGCCTGGAGATAGCCTTACATGCTCTGAATTCTGGAGAAAAGTGTGGTGTTTGGAGGAAAGGATGCCAAAAATTTATTTCTTGAACCTTGGAGATTGGTTTTCTTGAAAACGTATTGTTACATAGCTACATGTTTTCCTTTAAATTTTAGTATATTTTCATGAACCCTCAAAATACAGATATTTCATGCTTCTGGATTGTGTTGTTATATTATTTTATAATATAGGTTCAAGCGCTCAACATCCAACTCGTGGTTAGTAAAACTTTCGATCAGCTCGGTAGCAGTGTTGGTGAGTCCTTATCTTTCGAGGACAATCCCTATGCTATTTTTTTGTATTTCAGTCATTCAGTTTTCAAATAGTTAGAGTTAGCTGGGGGCTTGTCCTAGTAACTCATCATAGTAGAGCCTTACAAATATAAGTTTTCAGATTTATAGATTGTTTTAGGACGAAATTCATTTTGATTATCAAGTTAAGACTTGGATTTCTTTTATCCTTCAGGCTCAACTTCTGCATCGATTATTTAAGTTTATATGTATGAATCTTTATGTCATGCAGCTTGAGATCACTTGTTACTCTAAACATTGTGTTACCAGGGGTGGAGCTGCCGCGACCCCCTTCATCAAACAATTACATAGTATATACAGATCAAAATTTGGTTTAATGAATATATATACAAGTGTTGACACCTCTTGATACAAGCTGAAGGTTTAGTGTAGTGGTTAAGGAGTTGTGAAAATTGCTTACGACTAGGGATATACTTGGGTCGTGACAAGTGTGTTTTTAAATTATGCATTCCGCTCATGTACTTAGTTTTATGTCATGTTATGAATACGCTCAGTCCAACAATAATATCGAGTGTCGACCACGTCCAGTGGAGGCTGTGATGAGCATGACAACTATGATCTGTTATAATCTATATATATATTTATAATGAACTATTAAGTGCAGAAAATAAAAGGAGCAAATAGGGAAGCTTGTACAAATGAGAAACAAAGGTAAATTTTCAATAAATTTTCTTAATTACATTGAAAAGTATAAAGAAAGGTGCATCCATTGAGGAATGTGGTTAGTTGTATGCTTATGCATTAGCAATCATGTTTACAGTACCTTTTGTTGTTTATGGTTCTGTTCAGTTATATGACTTTATCACCTTGAGATGACATCTATATCGTTCTTCTAAACTGCTGTTTTTAGCCAAAGCTGACTAATAATTATCGCCACAGGTGCACCAAATCCTATTTTAGCTTTTTTCGCGCTCATAAAAAAATATATAATTTATTATGTTATTTCTATATAATAAAGGTAAATTGTTTCTTTTTTATCTTAAATAATCTGCATACTTCTTTAAAATTAAAGATATTATTAAAAATAATTATTAGTTTACTCTTGAATTCCGAAAAGTATAATTATTCTTTTTGAGCTAAAGTTACTATATATTTGGAATTGAGGGAGAGTAAACTATATATTGGAATCAATATAAGCTAGAGTTATCAATGTAGGCTAGGTCTATTGGCCAGGCCTGACTTAACCCGTGATATAACAGGGTTGGGCTAAGATTTTTGGAATCCATTTAAGATAAGGATTTTTTAGCTCGGCTGGGATAAGTCTGCTTGTCTGTGGGGTTAAGCAATATGGGTTGGCCTTGTAGACACGTAATTTTTTATCGAACCTAAAATTTTACACCATTTTTAGAGCTTAAATATTTTTATAAATCTAAATTAAATATTTTGATTTTTATATTATTTTTATTAAGTTTATTTTAAAAGATTTAAAAACAACAAAAATCGAATCACTTTTTAAGATAAGTTTTATTTTTAATTGTTTAAAAAAAAATGAAAAGTTACAAAAAAATATATATTTTCTTTTAAATTAGATGTAATAAATAAACTAGTGTTTCTTAATTTTATTTTTTAATTAGCCATTTAGTATTTTTAATTAGTTCAAAACAATTAATATTTTATTATTATAATTTTGTATATATTTAATTTATAAAAAATTACCCATTATCCTCATCACTACCCATTACCCTATCCCATTACCCCAATTCCACTTCACACTACCCACCTACACCACTACTACACCTATAACAACAGTCAGCCACACTAATATACACAGAGAGACGCACAAAACCAAAGAAAAGGAGAAAAAAATAAATCAGCAATAGACTTTCGCCTGCACGCGCACACAACATACATATTTGTCCTCTTATTATACATTTTATTTTACTCACAAACAAAGGTTGAGTTCAAGGTTTGCTTTCGTGATTTCGAGTTCGTGGTTCCCTGTTAGAATTGCTTTTCTTTCGTGAGTTGATTTTCGCAAGAGGTACTATTTAACATTTATTTTATAATTTGAATTTCATGATTATATAGTACTTAATTCCGATGTCCTGAATTTATTTAAATTTCATGTGTGTTTAGCTTTGCCATTATAATATTGAAATACATGCAAATATTTGTAGTGTTGAATTTGGATTAAAATATGATATAACGTATAATTGCTTCTTGCTCACTAAGGAATCTGTAACATCCGACAATTTGAAGTGGCTTTGATGAAATTAAAATTCTGGAAATTTGACTAAGTGTGGAAAACCATGAGATTTTGGCCAACTTTGAGTAGTCGTAACTCCTGGCTCAGGATGATTTAGGAGTAGTTCCAGTTATGGTTGCGAAGCCCTTGGAACGACCTTTTCAACGCCACCAAATTTTCTCAATTCCGAGTTTGTATGAGGGAGTTATGCCCGGTAGAAGTTGGGCAGTTGGAAAGGATTTTCGTCCGGAAATTTAAGGGGCATTTTGGTCCTTTCACAAATCTTTTAATTGAGCTCATATTGTTGAGTTAGGATGATCTTTGGATCATTTTTGTCACTTTTTGAAAGAGAAAGAGTTAGGGTTCTTGAGTTTAAAGAAGAGAAGAAGAAGAAGAAGAAGAAGAGAAGAAAGAGGAGATTAGTCCAGATCGTTGTGGACTTTCGTCAGGGGTGATCCCTATTTAAGGTATGTAAGTTTTTCGTGTGGGTTGATCCTTTCCCCCACAGACACCTAGTTTATTCATGATTGAGAAAAGATTGGAATTGTTGTTGAAGTTGTTAAAGTTGTTGAAGTTGTTAAAGTTGTTGAAGTTGTTAAAGTTGGTGAAGTTGTTAGTTGTTGTTGATGTTGTGGATTGTGTAGTTGAAACCTATTATATGTTGAGGGAATTATGATTCTAAGAGTAATGACCCTTAAAATTTGATTCACCATCAAATTGCAGAAAGTTCTGGGCTGTCGATCCCCATCTACGGGACTGACCTACGGACCGTAGATCGATCGACGGTCCGTACTGGTCAACCGTCGATCAAGACAGAAGTTGGGTTTTGGGGCGTCGATCTACGGGCACGACCTACGGTCCGTAGATCGATCCACGGACCGTAAGTCAGGACCGTAGGTCAACACTTAGTTTTTTTTCAAAAAAACCATTTTTTGGGGAAAAATCTCTGACGCGATCTACGGATCTGTAGTACGGACCGTAGGTCCATCTACGGTCCGTTGATGGCTTCCGTGGATGCCGCCTGTGTCACCAGAAATCTAAAGTCTCAGCCAAGTTTTCCCATTCCTTTTCTCACTTTCTCGAGCAAGTTCCAAAGTGTTATACCTATGTTTTATGGTTGTTTCCGACACTCCATAGTACGTCTAAGAGTTCAAGAATCCCTCCATGACATGTGATCGAACACCTTGAATTCATAATTCCGATTCAAGGAAAGATAGTTCCAAGTCAAGTGAAGTTAGCAGTCAAGATTAAGTCAAGAGTTTAAAGTTGAGTTCATTTCTCAAAGTTATTAGGGAACTATGTATTCCCAAAGAAGTTTTAAAGAAATGTTTTTACATTTAAACAAGGTTGGAAACTGAGATTTCCAAAAGAGCCTTCGGGCTAGTTTTTGAGTAATTATCTCATATCAGAAGGAATAAATATGTTTTAAAAACATAAGAGCCAGTACATTTTTGGGAGTAGTCTCGAGCACCGAATTGGGGGAGCGTTCAAAGAACCCACAGCCCCCATAGAACCATGATAGCCACCATGGGTAGAAAAGGATCATACTTTTTAGATGAATCCTTTTCAGATTAGACTAGTGGATCCATTAGGCAGTTCAGGTCTTATACCTTTGGCCGGGTATAAGATGCTCTGGCAGCGTGAGGTCGATCGCTGTATCATCACTATAGCTCTTATGTGATGGTTGTCGGTTAGAGAAACTCCCACAGCAGTTATTGTATTTTCATACTCAGAGATTATTGTATTTTTATATACATCAGTTCATTGTATTTCTATATCCATTTCAGGCTTATTGTATCTTTGTATACACACAGAGTTTATAGCATGTTTTAAACAGTCTTTCTTCATATCGCACTTGTTTTAAATTGCCTTATATTGAAAGAAGTCAGTCAGGTTGAGTTGAGTTGAGCCAGGTAAGCTATTCAGTTTCTCCCAGTTTTTCTTTCTAGCCGTTGTTGCTTAGCATTCCAGCTTGCATATTAGTACATTCCATGTACTGATGCCAGTTGGCCTGCATCGTTTCATGATGCAGATTCAGGTATCCCAGATCAGCAGCATGCACGTCGTTGATCCAGCTGAGCACTCCAGAGTCAGTGGTGAGCCTCCTTGCATTCCGGAGGGCTCAATTATTAAGTGTTCTTAGTTTTGATTTTATTAGGATGTTGCGGGGTCTGTCCCAACATCCATCTCAGTATTTTTAGAGGCTTCATAGACAGACAGTCAATCAGCTAGTTATGAGTCTCTTAACTCTGTATTTATGTAAATATCCTATTTTGAGATTCGGGTTGCCTTAGGGCCATATTTATAAGTTAAGTTGTTTTGAAATATTGCATTGCTTTGAGTTATTCTGTTGAGTTAGGTTTCCGCTGAGTTAAGAAAGCCAGGCCAAGGGTTCGCTTGGGGCCAGCAATGGTCTCCGAGTGTCGGTCCCGCCCAGGGTGTAGGCTCGAGGCGTGACAAACTTGGTATCAGAGCAAAGAGTTCAAGAGTCCTAGGGAGTCTATGAAGCCGTGTCTGTAGAGTCCTAGTTATCGGTGTGAAGCGCGCCACATCTATAATTGGGAGGCTGCAACATTTAGGAAGATTTCTCATTTCTTTCACACTCATTTCGTGCGTTAGAGTTGATCTCTAAAAAGTTTCTCTCTAATCCGTGCTTGCGCGTGTTTCAGATAGTCATACCTCCACGAAGAGTTGGCAGAGGGCTTCTTCCTAGACGCTATGTTGATGAGCAAGAGTTACCTGATGCACCTGGAGTGCAAGATCAAGGGGAAGTTTCTAATGCCGAGTTCAGAGAGGCAATTAGAATGTTGAGTCAAGCTGTAGCTAATCAAATTGGTCAGCAAAGGGGAGCTCGACAGGAAGGAGCTTACACTTCTAGGATTCGTGAGTTCTTGGGAATGAATCCTCCGAGTTTCATGGGTTCGAGCACTACCGAGGATCCAGAGGATTTCATTAAGGAGTTGAAGAAGATTTTTGATGTGATGCATGTGGCAGATATTGAGCGGGTTGAACTAGCTGCTTATCAATTGAAGGATGTTGCTAGAACATGGTTCGACCAGTGGAAAGGGGGTAGAGTTGAGAATGCACCACCTGCGAGTTGGGCCTGTTTTGAAGGAGCTTTCTTGGGGCATTTCTTTCCTCGAGAATTGAGAGAGGCCAAGGTACGTGAGTTCCTCACACTTAAGCAGGAGTCCTTGAGTGTTCATGAGTACAGTCTGAAGTTCACACAATTATCCCGCTATGCTCCGGAGATGGTTGCGGACATGAGGAATAGAATGAGCTTGTTTGTTGCTGGGCTGTCTCGGTTGTCGAGCAAAGAAGGTAGGGCTGCAATGCTTATCGGGGACATGGACATATCAAGGTTGATGGTTTATGTGCAGCAGGTTGAGGAAGAGAAGCTGAGGGACAGAGAAGAGTTCAGAAATAAGAGAGCTAAAACCGGGAACGAGTCCGGGCAGCAGAGAGGTAATTCAAACCGTTCCTCCTTTCAGCAAAGGCAACAGGGACCTGCTCCATCATTTGCTAGAGCACCTGCACCCAGATACAGAGGTGAATTTAATGTTCAGAATTCGAAGGACTTCAGGGCTAGGCCAGCACAATCTTCGGGTAGCGTGGCGCAAGGGAGTAGTAAGCCTCCGGTCTGCGCCAAATGTGGTAGGAACCACTCAGGTATTTGTCGAGAGGGCTCCCTTGGTTGTTTCAAGTGTGGTCAGAATGGGCATTTCTTGCGAGAGTGTCCAAAGAATAGGCAGGGTAATGGAGGCAATAAAGCACAGTCTTCTTCAGTTGTTCCCCCAGACAGGACGGCACCTAGAGGAGCTACTTCTAGTGTAGGTGGAGGAGCGAACCGCCTTTATGCTATCACCAGTCGCCATGAGCAGGAGAATTCTCCGAATGTTGTCACGGGTATGATCAAAGTCTTTGCTTTTAATGTGTATGCTTTGCTAGACCCAGGGGCAAGTTTATCGTTTGTAACTCCTTATGTTGCAAATCAGTTTGAGGTTCTTCCTGAAAGACTTTGTGAACCCTTTTGTGTTTCTACACCTATTGGGGAGTCTATTCTAGCGGAAAGAGTCTATCGTGATTGTCCTGTTTCCATCAGTCACAAGAACACCAAGGCTGATTTGGTTGAGTCAAACATGGTAGATTTTGATGTCATTCTAGGTATGGATTGGCTTCATGCCTGTTATGCATCATTAGACTGTAGAACTCGAACCGTCAAGTTTCAGTTTCCGAATGAGCCAGTCATAGAGTGGAGTAGCAGATCATCAGTGCCCAAGGGTCGCTTTATTTCGTACCTTAAGGCAAGGAAGTTAGTTTCGAAGGGTTGTATCTATCACTTAGTCCGAGTTCATGACTCTAGTGTTGAGATACCTCTTTTCCAGTCAGTTCCTATAGTAAGAGAGTTTCCAGAAGTGTTTCCTGATGATCTACCCGGAATTCCCCCTGAGAGAGAGATAGATTTCGGCATAGATCTCGTTCCAGATACTCGTCCTATCTCTATTCCGCCATATAGAATGGCACCAGCAGAGTTGAAAGAGTTGAAAGAGCAGTTGAAAGATCTCCTAGAAAAGGGTTTCATTCGACCGAGTGTCTCACCTTGGGGTGCTCCGGTTTTGTTTGTGAAGAAGAAAGATGGTTCCCTTAGAATGTGTATAGACTACCGCCAGTTGAATAAGGTTACCATCAAGAACAAGTACCCTCTTCCGAGGATTGATGATCTTTTTTATCAGCTTCAGGGTGCCACTTGTTTTTCAAAGATTGACCTCCGATCAGGCTATCATCAGTTAAGGGTAAGGGAATGTGATATCCTAAAGACAGCTTTCAGGACCAGGTATGGTCATTATGAGTTTTTGGTCATGTCCTTTGGTTTGACCAATGCACCGGCAGCTTTCATGGATTTGATGAATAGAGTCTTCAAACCTTATTTAGATATGTTTGTTATTGTCTTTATTGATGATATACTAATCTATTCAAGGAATGAAGAAGATCATGCTAGTCATCTCAGAACAGTTCTTCAGACTTTGAAGGAGAAGGAGTTGTATGCCAAGTTCTCTAAATGTGAGTTTTGGCTCAAGTCTATGGCGTTCCTAGGCCACATTGTGTCCGGTGATGGAATTAAAGTTGATACTCGAAAAATTGAGGCAGTGCAGAATTGGCCTAGACCCACATCTCCAACGGAAATTAGGAGTTTCTTGGGTTTGGCTGGCTATTATAGAAGGTTTGTTGAAGGATTCTCGACTATTGCATCTCCTTTGACGAAGTTGACTCAGAAGACGGTGAAATTTCAATGGTCTGAAGCTTGTGAGAAAAGCTTTCAGGAATTGAAAAAGAGATTGACTACAGCTCCGGTTTTGACGCTGCCAGAAGGTACTCAAGGTTTTGTGGTGTATTGTGATGCATCTAGAGTTGGTTTGGGTTGTGTCTTAATGCAGAATGGCAAAGTTATAGCTTATGCCTCCAGACAGTTGAAGGTTCATGAGAAGAACTACCCAACCCATGACTTAGAGCTAGCTGCTGTAGTATTTGCTTTGAAGATATGGCGTCATTACTTGTATGGTGTGCATGTCGACATATTCACTAATCACAAGAGCCTTCAATACGTGCTTACTCAGAAAGAGCTTAATCTTAGACAGAGGAGGTGGTTAGAGTTACTCAAGAATTATGACCTGAGCATTCTTTACCACCCAGGTAAGGCTAATGTTGTTGCTGATTCTTTGAGCAGGTTGTCTATGGGTAGTGCCGCCCATATTGAAGAAGGAAGGAGAGGGTTAGCAAAAGATGTGCACAGACTGGCATGCCTAGGAGTCAGCTTTACAGATTCCGCAGAAGGAGGAATAGCGGTGACGAGCAGGGCCGAGTCATCATTAATGTCAGAAGTGAAAGAGAAGCAAGATCAAGATCCCATTTTGCTTGAGTTGAAGGCAAATGTTCAGAAGCAAAGAGTATTAGCTTTTGAACAAGGGGGAGATGGTGTATTGAGATATCAAGGTAGATTGTGTGTACCTATGGTAGATGGACTCCAAGAGAAGATTATGGATGAAGCTCATAGCTCCAGATATTCAGTTCATCCAGGTTCCACCAAGATGTATCGTGATTTGCGAGAAGTTTATTGGTGGAATGGCATGAAGAAGGGCATTGCTGAGTATGTTGCTAAGTGTCCAAATTGCCAACAAGTGAAAGTTGAACACCAAAGGCCTGGTGGTTTGGCTCAGAGGATAGAACTTCCAGAGTGGAAGTGGGAGATGATCAACATGGATTTCATCACAGGGTTGCCAAGATCTCGCAGACAGCATGATTCCATTTGGGTAATTGTCGACCGAATGACAAAGTCAGCTCATTTTCTACCGGTAAAGACTACCAATACAGCAGAAGATTATGCCAAGTTGTATGTTCAAGAGATAGTAAGACTTCATGGAGTCCCAATCTCCATTATTTCATATAGAGGTGCACAGTTTACTGCACAGTTCTGGAAATCTTTTCAGAAGGGCTTGGGTTCAAAGGTGAACTTAAGTACTGCCTTTCACCCTCAGACTGATGGGCAGGCAGAGCGCACTATTCAGACCTTAGAGGATATGTTGAGGGCTTGTGTAATCGATTTCAAAGGTAGTTGGGATGATCACCTACCTCTAATTGAATTTGCCTACAACAACAGTTATCACTCTAGCATCCAGATGGCTCCATATGAAGCTCTTTATGGGAGAAGATGTAGATCTCCTATTGGATGGTTTGAGGTTAGTGAAGTACAGTTGATAGGACCAGATTTAGTTCACCAAGCTATGGAGAAAGTGAAAGTGATTCAAGGGAGGTTGAAAACGGCACAGAGTCGTCAGAAATCCTACACTGATGTTAGGAGAAGGGCATTAGAGTTTGAAGTAGATGATTGGGTATATTTGAAGGTTTCACCCATGAAAGGCGTTATGAGGTTTGGTAAGAAGGGGAAACTTAGTCCTCGGTACATTGGACCTTACCGCATAGCCAAGAGGGTTGGCAATGTTGCTTATGAGTTGGAGTTACCACAGGAACTAGCAGCGGTTCTTCCGGTATTTCACATCTCCATGTTGAAGAAGTGCATAGGCGATCCTTCATTGATCCTGCCGACTGGAAGTGTTAAGATCAAGGATAACTTATCTTATGAGGAGGTTCCTGTTCAAATCTTGGATCGTCAAGTTCGTAAGTTGAGAACGAAAGATGTAGCCTCAGTTAAGGTCCTATGGAGGAACCAATTTGTTGAGGAAGCAACTTGGGAAGCCGAAGAAGACATGAAGAAGATATACCCATATCTCTTTGAATCCGAAGGAAATGCAGATTAAGGTATTAATTTCCTTCTTAGTGCTCTTTAAATTATAATGAGCCTGTCATTATTGTTGTTGCGTTTGCATGGTTGTTTGTTGGGTGTTGAGTTGATGTTACACCCTTAGTCTTATAAGAGTAACCCCATTCGAGGACGAATGTTCCCAAGGGGGAGATATTGTAACATCCGACAATTTGAAGTGGCTTTGATGAAATTAAAAATCTGGAAATTTGACTAAGTGTGGAAAAACATGAGTTTTTGGCCAAGTTTGAGTAGTCGTAACTCCTGGCTCAGGATGAGTTCGGAGTAGCTCCAGTTATGGTTGCGAAGCCCTTGGAACGACCTTTTCAACGCCACCAAGTTTGCTCAATTCCGAGTTCGTATGAGGGAGTTATGCCCGGTAGAAGTTGGGCAGTTGGAAAGGATTTTCGTCCGGAAATTTAAGGGGCATTTTGGTCCTTTCACAAATCTTTTAATTGAGCTCATATTGTTGAGTTAGGATGATCTTTGGATCATTTTTGTCCCTTTTTGAAAGAGAAAGAGTTAGGGTTCTTTAGTTTAAAGAAGAGAAGAAGAAGAAGAGAAGAAAGAGGAGATTAGTCCAGATCGTTGTGGACTTTCGTCGGGGGTGATCCCTATTTAAGGTATGTAAGTTTTTCGTGTGGGTTGATCCTTTCCCCCACACACACCTAGTTTATTCATGATTGAGAAAAGATTGGAATTGTTGTTGAAGTTGTTGAAGTTGTTAAAGTTGGTGAAGTTGTTAGTTGTTGTTGATGTTGTGGATTGTGTAGTTGAAACCTATTATATGTTGAGGGAATTATGATTCTAAGAGTAATGACCCTTAAAAGTTGATTCACCATCAAATTGCAGAAAGTTCTGGGCTGTCGATCCCCATCTACGGGACTGACCTACGGACCGTAGATCGATCGACGGTCCGTACTGGTCAACCGTCGATCAAGACAGAAGTTGGGTTTTGGGGCGTCGATCTACGGGCACGACCTACGGTCCGTAGATCGATCCACGGACCGTAAGTCAGGACCGTAGGTCAACACTTAGTTTTTTTTCAAAAAAACCATTTTTTGGGGAAAAATCTCTGACGCGATCTACGGACCTGCAGTACGGACCGTAGGTCCATCTACGGTCCGTTGATGGCTTCCGTGGATGCCGCCTGTGTCACCAGAAATCTAAAGTCTCAGCCAAGTTTCCCCATTCCTTTTCTCACTTTCTCGAGCAAGTTCCAAAGTATTATACCTATGTTTTATGGTTGTTTCCGACACTCCATAGTACGTCTAAGAGTTCAAGAATCCCTCCATGACATGTGATCGAACACCTTGAATTCATAATTCCGATTCAAGGAAAGATAGTTCCAAGTCAAGTGAAGTTAGCAGTCAAGATTAAGTCAAGAGTTTAAAGTTGAGTTCATTTCTCAAAGTTATTAGGGAACTATGTATTCCCAAAGAAGTTTTAAAGAAATGTTTTTACATTTAAACAAGGTTGGAAACTGAGATTTCCAAAAGAGCCTTCGGGCTAGTTTTTGAGTAATTATCTCATATCAGCAGGAATAAATATGTTTTAAAAACATAAGAGCCAGTACATTTTTGGGAGTAGTATCGAGCACCGAATTGGGGGAGCGTTCAAAGAACCCACAGCCCCCATAGAACCATGTTATCCACCATGGGTAGAAAAGGATCATACTTTTTAGATGAATCCTTTTCAGATTAGACTAGTGGATCCATTAGGCAGTTCAGGTCTTATACCTTTGGCCGGGTATAAGATGCTCTGGCAGCGTGAGGTCGATCGCTGTATCATCACTATAGCTCTTATGTGATGGTTGTCGGTTAGAGAAACTCCCACAGCAGTTATTGTATTTTCATACTCAGAGATTATTGTATTTTTATATACATCAGTTCATTGTATTTCTATATACATTTCAGGCTTATTGTATCTTTGTATACACACAGAGTTTATAGCATGTTTTAAACAGTCTTTCTTCATATCGCACTTGTTTTAAATTGCCTTATATTGAAAGAAGTCAGTCAGGTTGAGTTGAGTTGAGCCAGGTAAGCTATTCAGTTTCTCCCAGTTTTTCTTTCTAGCCGTTGTTGCTTAGCATTCCAGCTTGCATATTAGTACATTCCATGTACTGATGCCAGTTGGCCTGCATCGTTTCATGATGCAGATTCAGGTATCCCAGATCAGCAGCCTGCACGTCGTTGATCCAGCTGAGCACTCCAGAGTCAGTGGTGAGCCTCCTTGCATTTCGGAGGGCTCAATTATTGAGTGTTCTTAGTTTTGATTTTATTAGGATGTTGCGGGGTCTGTCCCAACATCCATCTCAGTATTTTTAGAGGCTTCATAGACAGACAGTCAATCAGCTAGTTTTGAGTCTCTTAACTCTGTATTTATGTAAATATCCTATTTTGAGATTCGGGTTGCCTTAGGGCCATATTTATAAGTTAAGTTGTTTTGAAATATTGCATTGCTTTGAGTTATTCTGTTGAGTTAGGTTTCCGCTGAGTTAAGAAAGCCAGGCCAAGGGTTCGCTTGGGGCCAGCAATGGTCTCCGAGTGCCGGTCCCGCCCAGGGTGTAGGCTCGAGGTGTGACAGAATCAATATTTTTCTTTATTCGCTCTATTTTATCAAGCCGAAACCTGACTCGTGGATTGTTGTTAATTAATTTGATCAATTCACATAGTTTTGAGTTATTCGTTGATAGCATAATTTAAAAACGGACTAAGTAAATCATTGTTTGTTAGCCAAAAAATACATTTTTTTATGCAATTTAATCTTATCATTTAAAGTGTTTTAGAATCTTGGTATTCTATAGGTCATAGATCTAATGCTAGTTTAAATTTAGCATAAATACTAAAGATGTTTTTTTTTTACTTTATTTTTTTCTAAAAAGCAATTTTATGGGTTCATTAATTAGGATATTAGATTTGGGTTTACTAACTTACAGAAATAAAAAGTGTTATTTTAAGATATTTTCTTTTGTTATTAAGATATATCAACACGTATTATTAATAATTAATTAAAGTGTGGCCTTAATTTGTTAATTATTTTTCTATCATTCATTAAAAAAATTTATTTATAATTAGAATAGTAAAAAACATAACTCGAATAACAATGCTCTATTTTGTTAAACGAGTGGAAATATTATTATGTTAATAAGATGAGATTTAATTAATTAAATGTAATATTTTATTGTAGGGGGGGGGGGGAGGTGATAAGTGAAATATAGAAAAGGTTTTTAGGTTACTTTAACATTTTAACGTTGCCATTTACTTTTAGACTGTTTTAACATAATAATAGGTATATCTTAGGATCTATTATACGTTGGACGAGTACAAACGTAATTAAATTATTCTCAATTAAGAATGTGGCGACACATCTTTTTTTGAGATGCTTAGAAGAAATTCAAGAATGCGGTGACGCACCTTGTCTCAAACCCTTTTAACAATTAACTTTTATTAATTCAAATCAAATGTGTAGGTAAACAAAATTATTAAGTGTGATGCAAAGAAGACAGTTATGTCTCTAAATATTAAGACCAAGAATGCGGTTACACATCTAGGTTAACACCAAATAAAAAGTTCAACAATAAAAAAAATAAAAAACAATAGGCAAACCATGGCATGTAGACACAAATTATCCAAAAATATATTAAGATAAATATAAGTCAATAAAAGCGACCGTGCTAGAACCACGGGACTCGAGGGATGCCTAATACCTTCCCCTCGGTCAACAGAATTCCTTACCCGAATTTCTAGTTCGCAAACTAAAATAAAGAGTCATTTTCTTTTGATTAGGGATTCAAGAAAAAAGGTGACTTGGAACACCATAACTCAATTCCAAGTGGCGACTCTGAAAAGATAAAATAATCACTATTCAATACCGTCACTTAAATTGGAAAAACCCTACCGCTGGTCGCAAAAAGGGGTGTGACATCTCTGGCGACTCCGTTGGTGACTAACCAGAAATCGAGCTTTATTATATTGACTTTTACTTGATCTTATTGCTATGTTTTGGATATATTGTGTATGACGGCCTAATTGTTGCTCATTTATTGCTTTGATATTGTTGAATTGTATTAAATTGTTTTCATTTGCACAACCATTTTAAGTTTTTGAATACACCTAACACACGTTCATAGGAATGCAGTTATGCATCCTACTTTCCCTTGAGATAAAGCTGGAGTATCTTGACACCCAGTGAAGGATATTTAGTCACATGTGTTAGGCGGGGTTGGACCAGCAATTAAGTCGGAATAGCGCTGCTACCGATAAGTTGCCCCTTCCTAGCTCGAGTTGTCCACTCGGGTAAGCTAGTCTAGATACTAATCTCTTTAGGTTTGAGCTTATTAAACCTGAAATATAGGCATGGCTATCTCTAGTAGGCTCCGCTTATTTTCATCATTTGCATTTGACTTGGTGGGATTCGACATAGGGGTCGGATCCATCTAGGACATGTACCCCTATCGTATTTAACCATCTAGATCATTTTATGTGCTACATGAAAATGCATTTATTTAGAAAGTCTTTGCAAGTTGATCCATTTTAGTGTGATTAATGGAATAAGAGAAAATGTTATCTTTTCATTTTTACAAAATAAAAAAGGGAGAAAACATAAATAAAAAAAAAAAAAACTTGTATAAGTTATTATACCCTTTTCAAACATGACATGAAATTTTTTTCACTACTTCACAAAAAATTTTAAAAAAATAAATTATTTAAGTTTATTTTGTACAGTTGATAATAGAAATTCAAAATAGTTTCCTTTCATAATACTTTGAAAAGTTCAATCTGAACGAACTACGCACACCTTATTCTCACATCGATGAGATACGTAGGCAACCTTCCTCGGGTTCGGTGATCCTTATTTAAAAATTCAAAAAAAAATTCTTGATCCTTATTTAAAATTTCAAAACAAAAAATAGGAAGTTCTTAATCCTTATTTTTAAAAAATAAAATAAAAAGACAAAAGTTTGTTTATTCCTTCTAAAAATAGGGGTTTTACCCTTCTTTAAAAATAAAAAAAATAAAAACTTTTACTTCATATATCAAAACTTCTTGAAGTACGTTTGACCTGATTCTTATTTTGACAAGATATGTAGGCAACCTTATGTTGAGGTTCGGTCCAATCAAGGAAAAATCTAAAAAGTCCTTAACACAAAAATTGGGGCAATTTTATTTTTTTTTAAATCAAAGTTCAAATAAAAATGTTTCTCTTCCTTATTTTAATATCTAAAAAAAAAAGATGAAAATTTTGTTTCAGGTAGACATTTCTTCAAGAAAAATTTTTAATCTAGAAATTTTAACTTGGTTGGTACCAACATGTTTAGGAATATGCATAAGAAAAAAAAGTGTTAAACTATTTGGCAAGAAAAGTCAACTTTGTTGTGACCTATCGACTTCTTTTGGTATCTCTTGATATGTTTATGTAATACTTGAGAAACTGTTTTGCTCAAAGTTAAGACTAAACAAATTCGACCTCATTGTTTCATGTGCATTGTGTGGTGAGCCTTAGAAATAAAATTCAAAAGCATGAGTTTGTTGATCTAGAACTTGACCCGAATGTAGGTTGAGGCGAAATTTTGGACAACATTTAACTTGGGAAATGATTATAGGCTTTCTTTGATCCGATTGTGCCTTTCAAGCCTACCAAATGCCATGTTATCCATAGAACTCCCATTTTGAGCATTAAAACCTTTTTATTTGAATAACCACATCTTAGCATATATCCTTTTGAGTGCATAAATGCATTGTTCCTTGATCTCACCTCCTTGAGTGCATTATCAATTATCTACACAGTGCCAAAGATCTAAGTTGGAAACAAAGTGAAAAGGTCAATTATGTGAAGATCCAAAAAAAAAAGACAAAGAAAAACTAGAACAAAAAAAAAACCTTTAACGAAAAGGAGAGAAAAATGAAGAAAAAAAATGAGGAGAAGCTTTCAAAAAAACAAAGGTCAAATGAAGAAAACAAGGTCAAATGCGAAAATGAAAAATATTGAGAGCATTGTGCAATCCCAAATGAATATCCTACCTTTCCCTAAGCCTACATTACAAGCCGATGAAAAGTCCTATTTGATCTCATTTTTTGTGTTCTCACATTAGTGGATACTTACATAAGGGCCAAGCATATGGTATCTCAATCTCATGCACTGAACATCTTTTTGAGTGTGAGTGACCTCTAAAATGTCCTAAGATCAGAACACTTCTATTGTGTGAAGTAGGACTTCATTTGTTGCGAGGACATTTGAAACATGAGGATATGAATAATTCTAGTCCCTTAATTTATTCAAGATGGACTGATTTTGTTAATACTTTAGAATGTTTGAGATACCATTTGAAATTATAAGAATTATTCAAAGTTGACCTCAAATTTGTCTAAAAGTAGTTGAAGGTGATTCATATGCATAATACTAATTTTTGGTATCAAGTAAAGTCAAAACAATCTCAACCATGAATTAATTTCTTTCTTTTTTTCCTCTAGTTTTTCTTAAAAAAAAGAGATCTTTTGTAAAAAAAAAATATATATTAATTTTGATTTATATGAACTATGTTTGACTTGATTCTTGCCATACAAGATACGTAGGCAGTCCTACAATGGGCTCGGTCTCACAAAATAAAATTTTATATCCTTGAAGAAATGAAATTGGATCATTTGAAAAAAAATCAGAAAACGATAAATCAAAAAGAGTTTCAAAGTTCCTTAATTTAAAAATTGGAGCATATTTTTATTTGTTAAAAAAAAAATCAAATCACTTTCATTTCTAGGGAATAAGTACTCTAGTTACATTTTAACCTTAGGGAACAAACACCCTATCATCTTTCATTTCTAGGGAACAAGCACTTAAGTTGTGTTTTGACCTTAGGAACAAACAATCTAGAGGAATTCTAGCGAATGAACACTATGTCATCTTTCATTTCTACGAAACAAACACCCTAATTGCATCTATGTCTTACATTTTTCTTTTAGTATAAGTAATTCTCATTTATGTTAACATCTAACTAATATTTTTCTGGTGCAAACTGGGCAAAATAAATATTGTGGTGATTTTATTTGATGATTCTGTTAAGTGAGATCTTTCTACATAAGGGGATTAGCAGGACCCTCCTGAACAATGAGACGTAGTGCAGTAAGGGCCCTCCTGAACAATGGGACATAGTGTAGCAAGGGCCCTCCTGAACAATGGGACGTGGTGTAGCAAGGACCCTCCTGAACAATGGGACGTAGTATAGCAAGGACCCTCCTAAATAATGGGACGTAGTGTAACAAGGACCCTCCTGAACAATGTGATGTAGTATATCAAGGACCCTCATAAACAATGGGACATAGTGTAGCAAGGACCCTCCTGAACAATGGGACGTAGTGTAACAATGACCCTCCTGAACAATGGGACGTAGTGTAGCAAGGACCCTCCTGAACAATGGGACGTAGTGTAGTAAGGACCCTCCTGAACAATGGGACGTAGTGTAGTAAGGACCCTCTTGAACAATGGGACGTAGTATAGCAAGGACCCTCTTGAACAATGGGACGTAGTATAAAATGGACCCTCCTGAACAATGGGACATAGTAAAGCAAGGACCCTCCTGAACAATGGGACGTAGTGTAGCAAGGACCCTCATAAACAATGGGATGTAGTATAGCAAGGACCCTCCTGAACAATGGGACGTAGTATAGCAAGGACCTTCCTGAACAATGGGACGTAGTATAGCAGGGACCCTCCTGAACAATGGGACGTAAAATAGCAAGGACCCTCCTGAACAATGGGACGTAGTATAGCAAGGACCCTCTTGAACAATGGGACGTAGTATAGAAAGGACCCTCCTGAACAATGGGACGTAGTATAGCAGGGACCCTCCTGAACAATGGGACGTAGTATAGCAAGGACCCTCCTGAACAATTAGACGTAGTATAGCAAGGATCCTCCTGAACAATGGGACGTAGTATAGCAAAGACCCTCATAATGGGATTAGCAAGACCCTCCTACATAATGGGATTTAGTTTAGCAGGACCCTCCTACACAATGGGATTAGGTTTAGCAGGACCCTTCTGGACAATGGGATTAGCAGGACTCTCCTACATAATGTGATTTAGTTATTTTCTCCTAGGTTAAACACTTCCTAGTCTGAGACAGTTATTTTATTTTCTCCTAGGATAAACACTTCCTAGTCTGAGACAATTATTTTTATTTTCTCCTAGGATAAACACTTCATAGTCTGAGACGTTATTTTCTATTTTCTCCTAGTATAAACACTTTCTAGTCTGAGATTGTTATTTTTTATTTTCTCCTAGGATAAACACTTCCTAGTCTGAGATTGATATTTTTCATTTTCTCCTAGGATAAACACTTCCTAGTCTGAGTTTATTTTTATTTGTTATTTTATAATTACATCTGCTAATAACTCACAAAATTTTTCCAGTGAAAACTGGGGCATATTTTTTTGTGTATTTCTTTTGTTTGTGATGGTTTTCAGGTTTCTTCAAGCGAAACATGAATTTTAAATTCAAGAACAAAGTTTCAACTCTTTTCAGAATGATCAATCCCAACTTCTTCAATGCAATAGCAGCCTGACTTCCTCACATCTTTTTCTATTCAGCTTCTGATCAAGAAAACATGCAGTCATTCAAGAACATCTTCAAATTGTCATTTCGAAGAGTGCCAAAAACTCACTCTAAGTGGCAAGTTAAACATTGAATTCATTCAAGATCAAGATACTCATAAAAATCAAAGTGATATCTCAAAGTCAAGACACAAGTGAAGACTCAAGAGAAGCTGAATAGATAGGAGCTTGTACTTTTATTTTCCTTTTGACTATTAGTTTTATTTTTCTTTTTTATGTAAGGATAAGAACCGCGACCTGGAGCCTCGATGGAACCTCAATTAACTTCCAACTCATCACCTTATCTCCTTGAACTACATGTGACCTGATTCCCTTATAACCCGGGATATGTAGGATGTCCAAAACCAAGACTCGGTAACACAAATTTTTCCTTCAAATACAAGTCCGGTCAAAACTTGTCACGTTATCTACTTCTTTGTCTGAAAACCGTTCGTGTTTCCAGTCAAAGAGGGGCAAACTATAGACAAATAATTTTTTATCGAACCTAAAATTTTACACCATTTTTATAGCTTAAATATTTTTATAAATCTAAATTAAATATTTTGATTTTTATATTATTTTTATTAAGTTTATTTTAAAAGATTTAAAAACAACAAAAATCGAATCACTTTTTAAGATAAGTTTTATTTTTAATTGTTTAAAAAAAGAAATGAAAAGTTACCAAAAAAATATATATTTTCTTTTAAATTAGATGTAATAAATAAACTAGTGTTTCTTAATTTTATTTTTTAATTAGCCATTTAGTATTTTTAATTAGTTCAAAACAATTAATATTTTATTATTATAATTTTGTATATATTTAATTTATAAAAAATTACCCATTATCCTCATCACTACCCATTACCCTCTCCCATTACCCCAATTCCACTTCACACTACCCACCTACACCACTACTACACCTATAACAACAGTCAGCCACACTAATATACACAGAGAGACGCACAAAACCAAAGAAAAGGAGAAAAAAATAAATCAGCAATAGACTTTCGCCTGCACGCGCACACAACATATATATTTGTCCTCTTATTATACATTTTATTTTACTCACAAACAAAGGTTGAGTTCAAGGTTTGCTTTCGTGATTTCGAGTTCGTGGTTCCCTGTTAGAATTGCTTTTCTTTCGTGAGTTGATTTTCGCAAGAGGTACTATTTAACATTTATTTTATAATTTGAATTTCATGATTATATAGTACTTAATTCCGGTGTCCTGAATTTATTTAAATTTCATGTGTGTTTAGCTTTGCCATTATAATATTGAAATACATGCAAATATTTGTAGTGTTGAATTTGGATTAAAATATGATATAACGTATAATTGCTTCTTGCTCACTAAGGAATCAATATTTTTCTTTATTCGCTCTATTTTATCAAGCCGAAACCTGACTCGTGGATTGTTGTTAATTAATTTGATCAATTCACATAATTTTGAGTTATTCGTTGATAGCATAATTTAAAAACGGACTAAGTAAATCATTGTTTGTTAGCCAAAAAATACATTTTTTTATGCAATTTCATCTTATCATTTAAAGTGTTTTAGAATCTTGGTATTCTATAGGTCATAGATCTAATGCTAGTTTAAATTTAGCATAAATACTAAAGATGTTTTTTTTTTACTTTTTTTTTTCTTTCTAAAAAGCAATTTTATAGGTTCATTAATTAGGATATTAGATTTGGGTTTACTAACTTACAGAAATAAAAAGTGTTATTTTAGATATTTTCTTTTGTTATTAAGATATATCAACACGTATTATTAATAATTAATTAAAGTGTGACCTTAATTTGTTAATTATTTTTCTATCATTCATTAAAAATTATTATTTATAATTAGAATAGTAAAAAACATAACTCAAATAACAATGCTCTATTTTGTTAAACGAGTGGAAATATTATTATGTTAATAAGATGAGATTTAATTAATTAAATGTAATATTTTATGGTGGGGGGGGGGGGGGGGAGGTGATAAGTGAAATATAGATAAGTGAAATATAGAAAAGGTTTTTAGGTTACTTTAACATTTTAACGTTGCCATTTACTTTTAGATTGTTTTAACATAATAATAGGTATATCTTAGGATTTATTATACGTTGGACGAGTACAAACGTAATTAAATTTCTCTCAATTAAGAATGTGGCTACACATCTTTTTTTGAGATGCTTAGAAGAAATTCAAGGATGCGGTGACGCACCTTGTCTCAAACCCTTTTAACAATTAACTTTTATTAATTCAAATCAAATGTGTAGGTAAAAAAATTATTAAGTGTGTTGCAAAGAAAACAGTTATATCTCTAAATATCAAGACCAAGAATGCGGTTACGCATCTAGGTTAACACCAAATAAAAAGTTCAACAATAAATATATTTTTTTTAAAAGGCAAACCATGGCATGTAGACACAAATTATCCAAAAACATATTAAGATAAGTATAAGTCAATAAAAGCGACCATGCTAGAACCACGGGACTCGAGGGATGCCTAATACCTTCCCCTCGGTCAACAGAATTCCTTACCCGAATTTCTAGTTCGCAGACTAAAATAAAGAGTCATTTTCTTTTGATTAGGGATTCAAGAAAAAAGGTGACTTGGAACACCATAACTCAATTCCAAGTGGCGACTCTGAAAAAATAAAATAATTCATATTCAATACCGTCACTTAAATTGGAAAAACCCTACCGCTGGTCACAAAAAGGGGTGTGACAGGCCTAGCCCTAGGCTAGATAAAAAAATAATTAAAAATAATAATAAAATAGAGTATTAAAAATAACAAAAGTTCAAACTCAAAGTCTATTTAAAGTTATAAATATTAAAATTTAGAATCATCAAACGTGATATACTTAGTATTCATACTACTATTGTATCATCATAATCATCATTTAGCATTGGTGGACGTGTTCTCACCAAGTATAGAAGTTGCATCCATCGTGAAAATAACCAATCACTTTTTGCTATTCAAAACTGGTTGCATGATTTTTTTCAAAATGATAATATTTTTTTTTGTGTAAAATATTATATGTAGTTCCTAAATTTAGTTATTTTATAATGTTTAACTAATTAATGTTGCATATAAACTGTAGATGAAAATGAAAATGTCTTGTCGATATTTATGCTAATATTTTTAAATTATAATTTAATTTTAAAAATTATAAAAAAATATACTTTTAAAAAAAGTGGGCTGACCCAGCACGGTCCGCAGTCCACCTATTAGTGGGTTGGACTGACTGCTTATTGGCCCACAAAACAAATAGGTCAGCCCGACCTAGCCCGTTAAATTCCAAAGTCTAATAGGCTAAGCCCGAATGGGGTGGGTCAACCCATATTGACAGTTCTAATATAAATCAACTCACGAAAAATAAAATGGAGAAACTAAGCAAATACCCCCATTAAAGCAAAATAATTACAAACATATACCCCTTTACATTCATACCCCACTAAATAATTACACTATATATCCCTAACTAATTTTGCTTAATTGATAAATCAGTGCCATAAATTGTATTGGTATCAATATCACTCATTAGTCAATGATACTAGTATATATATACTCTTATAGTATCATTGACTAATGAGTAATTTTCGAACAAGAATCCTTAATGATACCAATACAATATATATATACATACTTTTATAATATCATTGACTAATGAGTAATTTCTGAACAAGAAACATTAATGATACCACAACAATATACATATAACTCTTGTAGTATCATTGACTAATGAGTAATTTTTGAACAAGAAACCTCAATGATACCACAACAATATACATATACTCTTATAGTATCATTGACTAATGAGTAATTTCAGAATAAGAAATCTTAATGAAACCACAACAATATACATATATTTTTATAGTATCATTGACTAATGAGTAATTTATGAACAAGAAATCTTAATGATACCATAACAATATACATATACTCTTATAGTATCATTGACTAATGAGTAATTTTTTAACAAGAAACATTAATGATACCACAACAATATACATATACTCTTATAGTATCATTGACTAATGAGTAATTTCTGAATAAGAAATCTTAATGATACCACAACAATATACATATATTTTTATAGTATCATTGACTAATGAGTAATTCTAAATAAGAAATCTTAATGATACCATAACAATATACATATACTCTTATAGTATCATTGATTAATGAGTAATTTCTGAATTTCTGAACAAGAAACCTTAATGATACCAATACAGTATATATATACTTATTTAGTATCAGTTAAGTGAAATTATCAGTCTTAATGATACCAATGCAAAAATTATCAGCCTTAATGAATGTGAGGTATGTGCTGTATTTTTTTTTTTTGAGAGAATAGGTACTTCTTGAATTACTTCGAATTATGGTATGAACATGTAATTATTTTAAGTTTTATGGCCCATTTATATAGTCTTTCCTAAAATATAAAAGTCTAACTAAATATTAAAATGTGTTATTCAAAAAAAAGTTAAGTAAAAAGGGGAAAATATCATAAACGGCAGAGTTTGAACATTTTGGACAAATATAGTTTTGGATAATAACATGATCCATCAGATATTTTAACTTATGCAGCGGATATGGCTGTTGTTGGCATTAGGCTTAAATTTTGTCATGAATGAAGGATGCAGATAAAGAAAGCCAAAATAACAAAAAAAAATACGAAAAGGAAAAAAGACAAACAAACATAACAACAATGCCTTTATTCTAGACTTGCAGATAAAGAAAGCCAAAATAACAAAAAAAAACGAAAAGGAAAAAAGACAAACAAACATAACAACAATGCCTTTATTCTAGACTTCTTAACGTTACCTGATAAGTAAGCATTCTAATTTTAAAAATGTATATCTAGACACTTCAATTTGACACCAATCATAGACTAAATATGTCAATTCGTCCCTAATATGTTTAGTGGCGGAATCAAGATTTTCAAAAAGGGGATTCAAAATCTGAAAAAATAGACACACGAAGTAGCCAAAGGGGGTTTGACATCTACTATATATACCTAAAACGTTATTTTAACCATGTATAAATTATATAATTTTCCACCGAAGGCGATTCGGATGAACTCCCTAATAGTAAGGTGGCTCCGCCACTGAATATATCATATAGATATCCTATACATACTATCGTGACAGTTTATATTTTAGAGGTGTCTAGATGATCAATTTATGAGTTTGAGTATTTAATTAACATTGTTGAGATGAGTTGAGCTGTCACTTATTTACTAGTTGACACCAAGTTTGAGTTGTTTGTTCATGTATTATGCCTTCTCAAGATAAGCATTAGTCATCCATCCTAGGCAATCAATCGCATATAAGCCACTGCCGAGCCAAAATTTGAAGTTATCCTGTTCGAAATTTTTATTTAAATTACAGGACATTAAATTCAGATGACATAATACATAAATATGTCACTTAATTTGGCTTCAGTTGACATTTATGCCCTCCAACTTTTAGTGTGCACAAGTAGACACTTAAAGTTATATAACATTGAACAAGTAGACACACGTGTCTTATGTTGCATAATACACGTAGGATGTCACGTACGATACAAAATTGTCAGGTAGGACACACGTAAGATGAATGTGTCTATTTGTTCAACTTTATACAAATTTAAGTGTTTACTTGTGCACACCCAAAGTAGGAGGGCATAGATGCCAACTGAAATCAAGTTGAAGGGCACATTTATGTATTAATCTATTGTACTTGTTCCATAGATTTCTGTAGAGAAATATGAAATTTAAATTAAAGCTATTAAATTATGTCGAACTCATATTCTAATCCACCTCTCTCTTTTTTTTTTGGTTAACTTTTCAGTTTTATTGATATAAAAAAAGAGTTGCATCATTGGGCCTAATGCCCAAGTCCAAACAGACAGAGAATTAATAAAGCAAGTAGTAAAGAAAAGGGCCTATTACGGACATTTTCCTTGTATTTCTCCCAACTCATCACTTTCCATTAGCTTAGGTTTCCTAATTGCCATTTTCATCATCTCCCCGATTCCGCCCAACTGCAACGCTCCCGTCGTGGTTGAACCACCATTTGCGCCAAGGTTTGTTTTCCAAACATTTTCCGATTCTTCTTTCATCCATGTTTGCTGTCTTATACCGTCTGATTTGCAGGTGGTGCTTGATTGTATTGCAGCTTCAATCCGCCTCCTCTGGACAATGTTTAAGATGTCTTCCAGGTTTACACTTCCCATTTTCCCTTAGATCCCACTTTTTGCCGATTCCATTTTGCTGGCTGTAATTCACACAAGTTAGTCAAGAAGGAAATTGGATATGTTGCTTCTCTTCCTAGTAGCTATACCTTTCATTGTAATTTTCCTTGTAAAACTTGGATACACACATAATCATCCACCAAGTCCCCCTGGACTTCCACTTCTTGGAAACTTGTATCAATTAAATCAAGAATCCCCTCATATATACCTATGGAAACTTTCAAAGAAATATGGTCCCTTAATGTTCATGAAGCTTGGTTTTTCCCAACTAGTTGTTATTTCATCAGCAAGAATTGCTAAAGAAGTTCTAAAAACTCATGACTTTGCATTTTCTGGTAGACCATCGTATCTTGGCCAAAGAAAGTTATCATACAACGGCTTGGATGTCGCCTTTTCGCCTTACAACAATTATTGGAGGGAGATGAAAAAGATTTGTACCTTACATCTCTTTAGTCCCAAAAAGGTACAATCTTTCCGTCCAATTCGTGAAGATGAAGTATCCAGGATGATCAATCGCGTAACAGAACTTGCATCATCGTCAAAATTGGTTAATCTAAGTGAGATTATGTCATCTCTATCGAGCAACATATCGTGTATTGTTGGATTTGGTAAGAGATATGATGAGAAAGGCTATGAAAGTAAGAGGTTTAGCAAACTTTTATGTGAAGCTCAAGCTATGATCGGAGGTTCCTTTCTCTCTGATCACTTCCCGATTTTCGGACGTTGGATTGATTGTATAGTCACAAGAAAGGCTACTCGACTCGAAAAGATTTACAATGAGTTAGACTTGTTTTATCAAGAGCTCATTGATGAACACCTTAGCTCAACTAGACCAAAATCAATGGATGGTGATATTGTTGATATGTTAATTGTCTTAAAAGATCAAAATCTATCATCGTCGTCTTTGAATCTCACTTGGGATCATATCAAAGCTGTGCTAATGGTTTTCTCACTTCTCTATCTAGCTATTTATGAGAATTAATCAGATCATTTGATGATATATAGTACACAGAGTTTAACTAAATGTGTCGCGATTTTTGCTTTTTCAGGACATATTTATTGCTGGAACGGACACGAATGCTGCTGCATTAGTGTGGGCAATGACAGCTTTGATGAAGGAGGGGGGAAGCGCGATGAGGAAATTACAAGAAGGTATAAGAGAATTGGTCGGGAAAAAAGGAAGAGTAGACGAAGATGATATCCAAAATCTTCCGTATCTAAGGGCAGTTATAAAGGAGACATTGAGATTGTACCCACCCACTCCACTAATACCAAGAGAAACAATCGAAAAATGCAGCATAGATGGATATGAAATCAAACAGAATACTCCAATTTCTATCAACGCGTGGGCAATAGGTAGAGATCCTGAATGTTGGGAAAATCCAGATGAGTTTATTCCTGAGAGATTTTGTAATGTAAACAACAAAGATATTATCGACTACAAGTCGGGGGAATTTGAAATGATTCCGTTTGGAGGTGGTAGGAGAGGGTGTCCCGGGATTTCACTAGGAGTAGCAACAGTGGAGCTCGCGCTCGCCAATCTTCTCTATGCATTTGATTGGGAATTGCCTTATGGGATGGTAAAAGAAGATATTGATATCGATACATTGCCAGGTATGACAATGCACAAGAAGAATCCTCTATGTCTGGTGGCAAAAACCTATTACAATAATAGTTAATATAGTCATGCTTCTCTATAACGGGGTGAGAATATTTTTTGATTTCTATAGCAAGAAGTTGTGATAGGAGGAGAACATATAATAAAATATTGTCAGTCTCACAGACGATGGTTGTTATAGAAAATGTGTGACTGTAGCTATCCTCTTTATGTCAATACATTTAGAATAATTAGTGCACTTTCTATTTAGTACTTTGTAAAGAATAAATATTGTTCTATTGTGTAACCTCTTGTTTATATACTAGTAGTTTTGTTGGTATCATGGTTGCAGCACTTGTTGTGTTCTGTTTGTGATTTTTTTGTGTGTGTTAGTATCTCTTATCATAGATAAAGTATGGGTTCTAAATTCTAGGACAACGACATCAAATCTTGGTAACTGGGTTTTGAATTTGACTTTTGTACATATCTAGCAGAATTAAAGTTATTGACTTTGGCTGTGTTGAATTCTAGTTTCGCCCTAAAATGTACGTACACAAAAGGTGATTTACGAATATGTCTCATGTTTTTTCCCAACTTTGGATGTAAACTTTATCTCTGTAGTATTGTATTCTTCCTCTCTCCAAAATAAAGGAAAAGACTCAAATATACTATCGAATTTTAAAAAAAGACTCATTTATATCATTCTTTAAAAGTTTGGTTGATTCATACCATTTTCATTTAAGAAAAGTCTCATATACCCATGCTATTATTTGTTAAAATAACGTGACTTCAAGATTCGTTATTTGCACATTCCTAATTTAGGTCATATTTTACACATGTTGGTGTGGTAATTTCCAAATTCAAAAGGAGGTAAAGGAAAGAGAAGTGTCACGTCCTTAGTCTTTCACTAAGCTTACGTGCGACACTTGACACTTAACTCACGATCTTGTTATGTCAAATCAGCCTAAAACTTTAGGAATTGCTAAGAGAATGAAAGAAAGAACACAAGAGGATTGTTAGGAAATATTGTATTGTAGAGAACTTTGTTGAATTTTTCTTGATGATTTTACAAATGGTTGTCCATCTATTTATAGTTTATCTTAGCAACTAATATATAAATAATAATTGTTATGTAAGTCCCTACATATTTACAATTAAGTCTCTCTAGAATACTCTTTAATTCTATAATCTTCCAAAGGCCTATGTAATTCTATAATCTTCTAAGGAAATTATCTATGTTTCTCTAAATTATTCCACTAAGGCTAGTCTTCTTTCCTATGTAAACTTTCACATAGGCAACTCTATGCCACGTGGCACCTATGTGGCGTGATGACGTGGTGAGTTATCAGAGAAGGCTATCATAAATGTATAAAAAAAGCAACTAGTTGATTGCCAATTAGAATCTGTTTGGCATTGCTGTTGAGAGGTTAAAAGTTTTTTTTATTTTTAGAATAAAACAGAAACAATTTTTCTACAGTTGAAAAGAAGCTAAAAGATTCTGCTTTTTAGAAAAAAGCAGAACCAAAAAATTATTATTTTGAAGACTAAATATTTCTTCCACATATACATATTTATCAATATGTTCCTTATTAATAAATTAACATATATCATAAGTTAAGTTTATATATTATTATTTATTATTTATTTTATAATTTATGTATTATTTTATGTATTGGAAATATAATCTGAACTTCATAAGGATTAGATTTTATGATGTTATTTTTGTCTTTTATTCAAGTTATTATACTGAGAATAGTAATTTTACTTTTTATTTGATAAATAAATTATCTATTTTAAATTATTAGATGTTAATTCGATTAAAATTTTGTAATGGATATTTAAAATAGTTTTTCTCTATAAAATAATCTTAATATTAAAAATATATTGATATTTGCCTTTTTCGTAATTTAACTCTTAAAAGCATTTTTTAATAAGATTAAACAAATACAATTTACTTATTAAAAATAATTTTTAAATAAATTAGTCAAATTTTTAAAAGCACTTTCCAAAAACACTATTTTTAAAAATAAGTAATATTTTAACAACAATATTAAACAGGTGCTTAACACAACACATGGGATGTTAGAAAGAATATGAATTACTGATGTATAGTTTTGCTTTGTTTAGAGGCATGAGTCACTGGCACCATTCTGGAAGTGTTTGACAAATATTAAAAAATAATTTAAAATAAGTAAAAAAAGTAGTTTAAAATAGGTTAAGAAGTGTTTGGCAAGATAAAAAATAACTTAAAATATGTTTAAAATAAGTCAAAAATCAAAAGTAGGTTTCTCCCTATTTTTTATTTTAAAAGTCATTTTAATTTAATTTTTTATTTTTGACTTAAATGGTAACTTTTTAAAATCAATCCAAACGATCTCTCAATATTTTACAGTTTATTGTAAAATAAAAATTAATAGAATATATAATAAATCCATAAAAATGAATTAAGGGTGTGTTCGTATGGATGAATTTTTATTTTTATTTTTAGTTGGTCGAAAAATTTGAAAAATAATTATTTTAAAGAAAAATAAGTTCCTTACCTATGAAGGAAAACACTTTTTTAATAAAAGTTAGAAAAAATAAACTTCATAAATAATATTTTATATTAATTATTTCCTCTCCTGGCAAACAGATGGAACTCATATTCATCCCATCCCCCTTAATTCACATCCCCACCACCTTATACCCTAAATATTTTTCTAGATCATATATATAAAAAAAATTTGAAATAATATTTTTTAACTTAGACACCACAAAATAATAAATAAAAAATTTACTTATTTTTTAAAACATATTTCCTTCTTACCAAACACACCCTAAATCACTACTAGCCCAATAACATCAATTAGTGGCAATGGTATAATAATTCATATATACATTGGCAGCACTAGTAGCATAAAGTGGTTCATCTGAATCTCTTTTATAACCTTATATTATAATATTATATATATTCAAACCTAGTGAATGTAAAATTATTCAAATCAATAACTTTTAGTAAAAATAAATAATGGAAAAACGTGTGCCATTAGATAAAAGTTTAAGCTTTATATATTATTTGGATAAAAAAATATTTTAATTATTTGTAGTTGTTGTCATGAATTAAAATCTCAAAATTACTTACAAAATAAAATAAAATAAAAAGATTTTTTTTAAATCTCTTAATTATAAAAATAAAACAAAAACTCTTATTTTGGTGCATACATTTGTCATGCAACCAAACACTCTTCACTTCTGATACTCCAAATCACTAGACTGATATGAAGACACGTATTTTTAAATTATACAAAATTAAATAGATATTGGTTAGCACAAATATATCCTTATTATCCATTACTTTAATCTAAATTTACCTTTTACTTTTTGGAAAAAAAAATCGTTATTGTTTATGCATTTTAATATTAAAATTAAAATATTAAGTACACTTGTTAGTGGGCGTCTAATATACACATCGACTTTGTCATTTGGAGTTGATATGCCCTCGTTATGAAAGTGGCTCATATATACCCTTATCGTTATACAAACGACTCACATATACCCTACCATTACAAAATAAGCCCACATATACCCTTCATTTAATGGAAGTGAAAAAATTAGTTTTAAATTTATATTTTTTGACTTTTAATTTAAAAATGTTCATGTAGGGGTATATATGATCCTTCGAGCAAAATTCAATAAAAACTAATTTTTTTGTGGCTATATTATAATTTAGAACTATTTTTTTCAACTATATTGTTACTTTAGTTTTTGAGTTTGAAAAAAAAATTGGGTCATCCATAATAAATTTTACAAGAAAATTAGTGAAACATAAATAAATTTGACCATCAAAATAATAAATTTAAATTAGTAATTGAAACAAAATAAGTTAAAAAAAATATGTGTGAGGAGGATTAAATATACCCATATGAGATTATATTTTATAAAAAATAATAATTAAAAATCAATTTTTTCACTTCCATTAGAGGAAAAACGCATATGTGAGCCATTTGTATATCAGCAAGGGAATATATGAGTCACTTTCACAACAAAAAATATAGGCAAAAGTATTCATTACCCTCCTGAACTTGAAGCTTTTTATTCAGTGTACACCTAAATTATATTCCGTTTTAATTACCCCCCAAACTTGTTTATTCCTCCATCACATACACCTTTTTCGTCCACCTGCTCCTACTGTGACTACACGCGCGCGACAGCTGGCAAAAGTGGTGATGTGGATTTCCACCTGGATAAATAATAGCCACCTAGATAAATTAACATTGCAAAAAATAAATTTCTTAAATTTAAAATTCATTGTTTAAAAGTATTTTGAATAAGGGCTGATTTAGCGGAACTCCTTCTGGATTTGGGTTTTTCTAGACGTGAAGTTGGTCGATTAAATTTCAAATTTGTCTGAAATTCTTACCAAGTAAGTGTTAATCTTTGTTTCCTTTACTTTTCATTTACATTTTTCCCTATTTTTCGTTTAAAATATGCCAAATATTAAAGAAAAATGGAGATTTTACATTTTTTTACCGTTGTAGCTTTATGATGTGGCAAAAAATCACTTCCTCACGCGCCTAGTAGAGTGTGTTGTCAATTTCTACGTCAGGTGGACAATAAAGGTGTACGCGATGGAGGAGTAAACAAGTTCAGGGGGTAATTAAAACAAAATTTAATTTAGGTAAACACCGAATAAAAAGCTTCAAGTTCAGGAGAATAATGAGTACTTTAGCCAAAAATATATCATCTCTAAATGATAAAATCAACGAATATATCAAGTCATTTACCCTTATTTTAATTTAACTCTAATAACCACGCTTGATGGTCTTAGTAAGGGGTTACAACAACATATCGAAACAACACTCTAATTGTATATTCGAAAAAATTATAATTTCATTTAACAATTGAATTTGTTTTTTTTTTAAATAAACAATTGAATTTGTGAAAATAGGTTAGTGGGTTAATATCAATCAAGTCTTTCCTTTATTTCTTAGGCTAAAATAGCAAGGCTGTGATTTCGTACAAAGACATGATCTTCGAAAATAAGTGAAAATAGTAACTCCCTTATTCTCAATTACTTGTTCATTTTTCCTTTTTTAGTTGTCTCTAATTACTTGTCCATTTTGACAAATCAAGAAAGTACAATTTTTTTTACCAATTATATTCTCAATTAATTACTTTGAAAAAAAGGTAAAATTTCTTGAAAATCTTAAATTTTAAATTCATCAACTTCATAATTAATAGGGGTAAAATGATAAATTCACTATATTAATAATTATTTTTTTAATAAGTGTGTCAATTCAAAAGTAGACAAGTAATTAGTGATAGAGTGAGTACAAGTGAGGAGGATCTTAGGCCTCTTTAATGAAAAATACTAAAACATGAAAGAACAAGATAACAACTAAAAGCTTCTTGAAATTTTCTCTTCTTTTTTTTTGCAAAGCCTTTATAGCTAGGTGTAAAAAAATGAATTGTGACCTCAATGTGAAACACAATACACTTGGTACTAAAAAGACTATCTCATAAAACGTGTCTATACATTTGACATTCTGCTTGAATCAGATTGAAATGTGTGAATCAAGATTAATTGTTGAATTTGACATTCTGCTTGAATCAAATTGAAATGTGTGAGTCAAAATTGATTGTTGAACTTCCGAGGCTCATTATAACTATTTGCTATAAGCCAATCTTCTTCGAGTCATCTCTCGAATGTTCGATTGTGAATAAATCCCACTTGAAAAGATGTTCAAGACTTCTTGCAACATTTCTAGGAGAGTTTTTTTATTCTCCCCTGTTGAATATAGTAAAGATAAACAATGATGTCACAAAGTTAGTTAGAAGGTGGTTACGAATTAACTATGATTAAGTTAGGATTAACTAGTGTAGTTAGTGAATAACTGATTTTAGAATCACACTATAAGTGTGCTTGTATGAACACTCTGTATTTTCTGATTCATTGTAGTATATTGAAACTTTCTTTTCTGCTTCCAATCTATTCTTCATGGTATCAGAGCACAAGGGTTTCCATTGAAGATCTCACTGTTTTTCAGTGCAGTTGAAGAATTGCTGCATTGTCCATATAGCAGTTCAGATCGGGTGTTTCTAGGTGTTTATTCATGGCGCCTGATTCAAATTCAGAGATACCTACCAGTTCAGTGCAAGGAGGATCAATGGTGATTGATGCGCATCATCCCCTATATCTCCAAGCATGTGATACTCCAGGTAGTTCTCTAGTTTCTATTCAACTCACTGGTTCTGAAAACTATTCACTATGGAGTAGATCAATGAAGATAGGATTACTAGGTAAAGGCAAACTAGGATTTGTTGATGGAAAATATCCTAAGAATCTATTTCCAGCTCCTCTGCATGATCTCTGGGAGAAGTGTAACGCCATAGTTCTCTCCTGGATTATGATCTCTGTTAGCAGGGAGTTACTTAGTGGAATAGTGTATGCAAGTAGTGCTCATCAAGTTTGGAATGATCTCAGAGAAAGATTTGATAAAGTTGATGGATCTAGGATTTTTTTTCTTCATAAGGAAATTGCCACATTGACTCAAGGAGTCTCATCAGTGGCTCACTATTTCTCTAAGCTGAAGGAATTATGGATGGAATTTGATTCTCTTATGCCATGTCCTAGTTGTGCTTGTGAAGTGTCAAAAACCTATACTGTACATTTTGAATATCAGAGATTAATGCAATTTCTTCTAGGGTTAAATGAAACCTATAATCAATGTAGAAGTCAGTTAATGATGATGGATCCTAGACCAAGTGTGAATAAGGCTTATTCCTTGGTAATGGCTGAAGAATGTCAAAGAGCTCTGGGCAAGTCTAATATAGTTCGTGCAGAAACTACACATCCTGGACAGCTATCAGATGCAATGGCATTTTTTAGTTCTGGCAAAGGTCATTCTCAGTCTGGTTCAGGTTCTTCTCATTCAGGATCTGGCTCCAAATCTTAGAGAGCCTCTAACAGCAACCTGTATTGTGATTACTGTAACTGGAAAGGTCATACAAGGGCTAATTGTTTTAGACTCCATGGCTATCCAGCTAATTGGAAAGGAAAGAGAAGAACTAGCCCTGGCCCTGTGATGGCTGCTAATTTTACAACAGGATCTTCTCCTCATAGTACAAGTGGTCATGTCGATGGTTTACATGGATCAGTGTTTGAGGGTCAAGATTCCTCCTCTAGCAGCTCAGTATGCAGATCTCAGTCTTATCCAAAACCTCTCTCATCCGGTGGTGGTATCTCTTATCCTACTCATGCACTTATGTCTAATGTGCAGCCACACCACTATCCATCCACACAGTGGTTCCCTCCCCCTTCTTACCAGCAGTATCAACCTTTTGACCAGGAGAATGGCAGGCCTAAGAGTGATTTCAATATGCCCGTCACAGGTATGCCTAAATGGATCATAGATTCTGGAGCTTCTAAGCATATGGTCAATGATTCTAAATTGCTCACTAACTTTACATCACTACCTCGTTGTCACGTGGGAAATGTTTCTTTGCCAACTGGTAGTTTAGCTAAAGTTACCAATATTGGTTCTTCTCAGATTCTAAGGGGAGCTGATATTCATAATGTTCTACATATTCCTGAGTTCAAGTACAACTTGTTATCTGTGCCTAAGCTAACTAGGGAATTGAATTGTGGTGTCCTCTTTTATCCTGATTTTTGCCTGTTCCAGGACCTCTCCAGTGGGAAGGTGAGGGGGATTGGCAAGTTGGAGGATGACATGTATGTCCTTCCAGTTGATCACCAGTTGAAGTCACAAGGACCTTCACTATCATCTTCTATTGCAAATGCAGTGTCTGTCTCTAAGTCTACTTCCTTAATAAATGCAGATAGTAGAAACTTGTCTCTATGGCATAGAAGACTTGGCCATGTATCATTTCATACTCTTAGAAAACTTGGTTGTTTCACCAATGTATCTCCTACTTCTGATGTTCCTTGTACTGTATGCCCTTTGGCTAAACAATCAAGACTTCCTTTTCCATTGAGTAATACTACAACTTCTACTTGTTTTCACATTTTGCATGCTGATGTGTGGGGTCCCTATAGAGTACCTACTCATGATGGGAAGAGATATTTTTTAACCATTGTTGATGATTGTTCTAGATATACCTGGCTGCTATTAATCAATTCCAAGTCTGAAGTCATTGTGGCTCTTAGAAATTTCTTTACTATGATCAAGAATGTATTCTCTGCAACTGTAAAAATATTGAGGACAGAATGGTTGTGAATTTTTTAACTCACAAATGACTGAATTCCTTCAGTCCCTAGGGGTTCTTCATCAGAGTTCTTGTGTATATACTCCCCAACAAAATGGTGTAGTTGAAAGAAAGCACAGGCATATATTGGATACAGCCAGGGCATTACGGTTTCAAGCCAGTCTTCCACTTAAGTTATGGGGTGAATGTGTGCTCACTAGTGTGTATCTCATTAATAGACTTCCATCTACTATACTGAAGGGGAAAACTCCATTCAGTGTTCTGTTTCAGACCAGTCCATCACTAGCTCATTTGAGGGTATTTGGTTGTTTGGCTTTTGCAACTGAAGTGAAAAAGGTTGATAAATTTTCCTCCAGAGCTATTCCATCTGTATTTCTGGGCTATGCTACTCTCCAGAAAGGGTACAAGTTGTTTTCCTTGCATACCAAGGAGTTTCTAGTTAGCAGGGATGTTGTGTTTAAAGAAGAGATTTTTCCATTTCAGTGTATGGACCTTAATGTGTCCTCCATTTTTCCAGTCCTTCATCCCTCAGCTGTGTGTGAAAGTTCTCCTCCTCTAGTTGTTCCTGCTGACTCTCCTCCTCCTCCGAGTAGTTCTGCTTCTGATTTGGATCATATCCCTGCTGTGGAATCTACTTCGTGTGATATTACCACTCAGTCTCCTACTCTTAGAAGATCATCCCGAACCAGCAGACCACCCATTTGGCTGCAAGATTTCCTCACTTCTCAGCCTAAGTCTGGTTGTTTGTATCCTGTTTCTAATCATGTCAGCTATGACAAACTTTCCAAATCTTATGGTCAAGCATTGGCTGCTTATTCCAGTATCGTTGAGCCTGTTACTTTTGCTGAGGCTGCTGCTAATCCTCTGTGGGTGGAGGCCATGCAGTCTGAAATTTCCGCACTCGAGGACAATCAGACTTGGAGCTTTGTTGATCTTCCTCCTGGTAAACAACCTATTGGCTGTAAATGGGTGTTTAAGGTCAAATATCTAGCTTCTGGGGCTGTTGAAAGATATAAAGCTAGGCTAGTAGCCAAGGGGTTCAATCAAAAGGAAGGGTTAGATTACTCAGAAACCTTTTCTCCTGTGGCAAAAATGGTTACTGTCAGATCAGTTGTGGCTATTGCTGCTGCTAAGCATTGGCCAATTTTTCAAATGGATGTTCATAATGCTTTTCTGCATGGGGATTTGCCTGAAGAGGTGTACATGGTTATTCCTCCTGGCTTTGGCAGACAGGAGGGGTCTAGTAAAGTCTGCAAGCTCCATAAATCACTATATGGATTGAAGCAAGCACCTAGACAGTGGAACCTTAAGTTGACAGAAGCTTTGGTTCAATTAGGCTTTGTTCAAAGTCACTATGACTACTCTCTTTTCACCAGGCATGTAGATAAGGAATTGATAGTGGTTCTAGTATATGTTGATGATCTTTTGGTGACTGGTAGCTGCAAGAATCTGATAGCTCAGACCAGGAATGACTTGAAACTCAAATTCAAGATGAAGGATTTGGGAGAATTAAAGTTTTTTCTTGGGATTGAATTTGCCAGGTCTGAGGAGGGGTATGTAATGAGTCAGCGCAAGTATGCCTTAGAATTAATTTCTGAAATGGGGTTAAGTGGAGCCAAGCCACTCTCCACACCATTGGATCCTAATATGAAACTAACATCCATTGAGTTTGACTCACATGTGCAGGGAGCAGAAACTACAGTAAAAGACAAACCTTTAGAAGACATTGGGAGGTATCAAAGGTTAGTGGGGAGACTACTGTATCTAACTATGACTAGAGTGGACATTTCTTTTGCAGTACAAGCACTTAGTCAGTTCATGCATGCTCCTAAACAATCTTATATGGAGGCTGCTTTGAGAGTAGTCAGGTATATCAAGTCAGCTCCTGGCTTAGGACTGTTTATGCCTACTCAAAGCACAGGAACTCTAACTACTTACTGTGATTCTGACTGGGGAACTTGTGTGCAAACAAGAAAGTCAGTCACAGGATATTTGGTGAAGTTTGGAGAGGCACTTATTACCTGGAAATCTAAAAAACAGGATACAGTTGCTAGAAGTTCAGCTGAAGCTGAGTTTAGAAGTATGGCTTCTGCAGTGGCAGAGATAACTTGGCTTATTGGCATCTACAAGGAGTTGGGAGTTAATATCAAGCAACCAGTGGATTTATTCTGTGACAGCAAGGCTGCTATACAGATTGCAGCCAATCCCATTTTTCATGAAAGAACCAAACACTTTGATATTGATTGTTATTTTGTTAGAGAAAAGTTACACCAAGGTATGATCAAAACTCATCATGTGTCTACCAAAGATCAACTAGCAGACTTGCTGACAAAAGGTTTGTGGAAAGCTTCACATGTACATTTGATGTCCAAGCTAGGCTTGAAAGACATATTTCAGCCTTTAGCTTGAGGAGGGGTGTTGAATATAGTAAAGATAAACAATGATGTCACAAAGTTAGTTAGAAGGTGGTTACGAATTAACTATGATTAAGTTAGGATTAACTAGTGTAGTTAGTGAATAACTGATTTTAGAATCACACTATAAGTGTGCTTGTATGAACACTCTGTATTTTCTGATTCATTGTAGTATATTGAAACTTTCTTTTCTGCTTCCAATCTATTCTTCACAAATCATCTGCAGACATTCCTTTGTATAATTTGATCTTACTACGTGTCATAATGTAATTCATTCTTTCCACTAGATCTGAATTTTGTTCCGTACATTTTTGTTTTAATAAAAACTCTATCAACAAACTAATTTAATGATTGACAAGTGAAAATGCAAATATGCTCTTCATTAATAGTTTAATATATTTTTGATTTATACATATTTAACATTTATTTTCTTCCAATATCTTTGACAGTGCAAAAAGTTCAAAATACCTCCTACAAAAATTATTCTTGCAAACCACCCGAGTTTAATACTTTAATTAGTTGGGTTAATTATATTCAAATAAAATGATACATACATACATATATATATATATAAAACATTTTTAAAAAAAAATTTGGTTCTTTGGATCCATTGAACATAAAGTATGGGCATAAATTAGTTTTGTAAATAAGAGTTGCCATATTAATAAGTCAGAGTGAACTTGCTCAATTAATTATAAAATTCATCTCTACCTTAATATTCAACCCTTATGATATTCTATGTTAACAATATATAGTTCAAATATTGTTTTACAAATGACATTTTATGTTAATTGTGTTTATTTTCCTCTCCAGCATATTAAACCTTATTCAATGCTCCTTATTTTTATCTTCGTCTCCATTTATCTCATTTTCAACCTGACACACTTCTGTCCTTCTCTAAATTTCTCACTTATCTAAATTATATATGTAAATATATTTACAATACTATTTTTTTTACTTATTGAACACAAAAAAATATATTTAAAAATTATTATTTACTTTTTTTTAAAAAAAATTTGAAGAAACATTTTCGTTTACACCCTAAGAAGATATTTTTTCCCCTTGTGCTTCGTTCATACCACAAAATGAAATTATTATAATAATAATAATAATAATAATAATAATAATAATAATAATAATATTATTATCATTATTATTATTATTATTATTATTATTATTATTATTATTATTATTATTATTATTTTGTGAGTTTCAAGATTACTTTCCTCCTTTCCCATCCATCTTTGTCTTCCCATAATAATTCAATTCATTTAAAAACGATTGATGGGCACATCTCAATTCTTCTCCTTCATTCAAAACAAAGTTTCCCTTGAGATATTTTTATGCTCTCGATTTTCTACTTCTCAGGTCCTCACTCTCACACAAGACATGTAAGCCACTAATTATGATTATTACCACTTAATATTTTTTATATCGAATTCACTATTCGAAGTTTTTGGATTTTTATAGTAATTTAAAATTAATTTATAATAATAACTGAATTCACGATCAAATATTTATAAATGAATTTTTTAATAGTAATTTTTCTCCATGTCATATTTGTTGCTTTAATATTGATTAAAAAATATTTTAAATTGATTAGTCAAACTCAAACGGTTAATCTCGAATTCAAAATAAGCAAATTTTGAAAATTTAATTGAACAAGTTACAAGTCCATGAAAATATCTTGATATTTATGGTGAGACACAACCACAAATTTTTGTTCTATGTTAAAGGGAGGTGTATATGTCCCTATCATGTTAAGAGTTTAAATTGGTAGACATAGGACAAGTCATTTGTAACTAACTATAGTTGTGTAGAACAAACTCTAATCAAAATAAGTTGTGTTTTCTTTAGTTGCAAGTTTCTTTTAATTGCTCTTCATGTTTGTTTCTTGTTTTTATTTCAATTTATTGAAGTTTTAGATTAACAATTGCAGGTCATATCAGAGGCGGATTCAGAATTTTGAGTTATGAGTTATTGATTAGAATAAGTAGCTTATTGAGTTCTGGATAAATTATTTATACATATTAACTAGATTTCTTAACATATATAAAGAGTTCTGGTTGAAGTTACTGTGTTCTGTTGAACGCGTAACAGATACTTATGGAGTCACAAAGGGGTACTATGATTGAACAATCATTTGATTGTTACTCAGCAGGTTTTCAAGATTCTCTTGATGACTTGCCTGATTGTTTCACTATTACTGATCCTTACATTTCTGGTAACCCTATTGTGTATGCTTCGCGTGGTTTCTTGGAAATGTTTGGATATTCGAAGTATGAGGTGATAGGCAGGAATGGGAGGATATTTCAGGGGCCTAAGACTAATCGAAGATCGGTTTTGGAGGTTCGTGAGGCGATACGAGAGGAGAGGGATATACAAATTAGTTTGTTGAATTATAGGAAAGACGGGACACCATTTTGGATGTTGTTTCATATGTGTCCTGTTTTCGATGAGAAGGATGGGAGGGTGATTCATTTCTTGGGAGTTCAAGTTCCAATTTTGAGGAGGCCTAAGCCATCTGGAACTGGACTAAATTTATGTCAAAATGGAGCTGGCTGTCGAGAGTCGGTGCTTAGGTGTTATAGAAGGGAAGTACACTCCATGAGCGTGGAACGGGCACTGTCTCTTGCATCGGGTTCAGGCTTGGATTTCACAGGTACACTTTGATTGAAATATATGCTTCTGTAGATATATATTATATGTAGACTTTCCTCAGGTTCCCTCTCTTCACCACGATCGATTAGGTGAGAAAGGTTATGCAAAGTTTATGTTTTACATACAGGAACTGTAGTCATAGTACTCATATTGTGCCAGCCATGCAATTCATACTGAATTAGCATAATTGCTATACACTCTATAAAAAGTGGCTTGATAAGCTCATGTGATTGTGGGGTATTTGCTTAGTTATTGAAAACTAGAACATATGCTTATCTAGACTTGGCTATCTTTGATTCATTTCCTTGGAGTTCAACTTTTGTTGTTAAAAGAAAGATAACATAATATATGCATGGAAAATTCATCCCTCATAAGAAGAACGAATTTAAATGAGATTAAACGAGGTTGTGGTGCCTAAATGAAAGGAATTTAGATATGTAGGCTCAATCATTCAGGAGAATAGCATGATCAATGAAGATGTAACGCATAGGATGGATGAAACGGTGGAGTGTCACAAGAGTGTTATGAGATAGGACAATACCTAACTTCTTTTTTGTATATTCATCCTAGTCTCGTTGCTTATTGTGCAAATGATTGACGTTTTCCATAAACTTGTCTGTCGTAGGAGTAGATGTAGATGGACCATGTGATGCAAGTGATCTAGAGAAGAGAAAATCCACTGCTGTTATAGACAACATACTGACTGTGCTGGTACATGATGGTGAATCAACAGGCAGACTAGTCCATGGGAAGAGACGTTCTCAACCTGGGACGGGTCAGCTCGGAGCATCCTTAAATATATCTCTTGGTAGAATCAAACAAAGCTTTGTATTGTGAGTTCTTTTTTTCATAGTTCTATACTTGTTTCACTTTACAATTGATATGATTAGGTTCTAGATGGTTTTTGACACTTCTAGAGTTGTCTTTCTGTAACTTGTAGAACCGATGCTAACTTACCGGACATGCCAATTGTCTTTGCAAGTGATAACTTTCTGAAATTAACAGGTGGTAAAGATGTAGTTAATTTTTAACGCATTTTTTGTTTGTTTGAACGGCAAGTTTTCATCCTTGTTTAACTGATAGTTACTAACTGGAATGATTCTTTCCTTCACTTTTTTATAGGCTTTTCCAGAAATGAATTGTTGGGCTATAACTGTAGATCTTTTAGTGGGACAGACACAGATTCAAGCTCTCAATTTCGGGTAATTTTCTCTTGTAATTAGCTCTTATTTGCTCAATTTCGATGACACGTGATCGAAATCCACCTTTTTTACTTCTCTCTTTGCAGATAAAAGAATGCATCCAAAATGAACAACCGTGTACACTACGTATGTTAAATTACAGGTAGGCTCCTGTTCCTGTAAGTTATTTAGATGCAGAATGTTACTTCTCTATACTCAGTATCTTGTGGTTACATATTTTCTTTCAGAAAAGACGGAACCTCATTTTGGCTTCACATTTCACCTGTCCGGAATGCTTCAGGAAAGGTAATATTACTTGACAGTAATTCGCTAAATGTCTTTGCATATCATCAAAATCTTCAAATGCCTATTTGAATGGAGATTCAGTACCGATGAATGAACTTTATGTATATGCACATTTCTTTGAGAACTCTTTCCCAGTACAAGCGAGCTTATTTGTTACTTAATCTATGTTCACTTGTTGCATAGATAGGAAAGGAGACAGAGGTCTCAAGAAGAATATTGTTCGTAGTATAAGCAAGTTGGCTAAACAGTTTCCAAATAAATTCATATAGATGAGTAAGCTGAGGCCAAGCCATATTTTACATTCTTTTTACGCATCTGTTTCAAGATTTGAGGTAGCCTAAGATGCTTCAGATGCGATATTGATTCTCAGGCATGATGCCTTCAAGGCTAGCAAATGATATTTCATCATAATTGAATGTCACCTGTAGGCTGGATGAGTCCCAATTCTCTTAATCTTAAGTTTGTATCGGCATATTTCAAAAACTTAAGAATGAGAAATTTTGTCTGATGTCTTCATCATTTGGTGTTGTATCTGGTTAGCAGTGTCTAGAATTAGTCACATAGTTCAAATAAACTAGAAATTGAAATTTTAGAATGTCTAGCCAATCTCTGTGGATACGGCTGCACGTACAATAGTGGAAGCGATGCTTTAGTAAGTCGTTGTTCAGGAGACAAAGGAAGTAGGAAAGTGAAACAAGTTCCTTTTTTGAGGGAGTTGTGGGAGATCCAGCCAAATGAAATGCTGGAACTCGTCACAGCAAACATTTAAATTTGATTATTTTATTTTAGGTTGTTATTTTCTGCTGGACAGTTTTGCTACATAGAACTACTAATATTGTTGACACTAGGAGTATAGAGATTTACTGGAAGAGAAATTTGTTACCAGAAGATGAAGTCATTTGCTGCATATATAGTTGAATGAACGCAGCCTAGACAGCCGAAAATATGCACTTAGGCTAGTCTAAATTTCAGCTCTCATCTTGTTATATCTAGTTAAGGGGAGCATTGGTAAAGTTATCTCCGTGTGATCTCGTTCGAGCCGTTGAGTCATGATAGGTTGTCTACATTACACCCCTTAGAGTGACCCTACGTGAATGTGGGATACTTTGTGCACTGGACTTACTTTTTTTTCTTGTTATATCTTTTCATAATGGTTTCTGATTCTATTCCATTTGGCTCAATAGGTTGCATACTCCATACAAAACGTTATATAACGTAGTATCGATTTATATACCATGATTAGTTTTTGGCTTATACTTTAAACGAACAACCCCCAAGTCATTTGCTGCAGATAATGTTAGAAGAAATGTAGCCTGCACCAAGATAGCTGGGCTGAATTCCTGCTATCTTGCGAAATATTTTCTGATTCTGTCCTCATTTGGCTCGATAGGTTGCATACTTTGTCGCTGTTGAGGGTGAAGATAATAGCGAGACCAAGGAGAATCAGAGTTTGAGACAGCGTGGTGTCGTTGCTGCTGTAAAAGTTGCTGTGAGAGGATTGTCAATGAGTGTGAGAACATGCTAGTGCTTGTACAAATTGATTCCAGATTTCTTCTGTGCTGTTAGTCTCCACTCGCCACAAAGTCTCTCCTTTACAAATGTTACTACCTCACGGTTCTCGTTAGCACCATATGAAATGCAAGATTATAAATAAGGTAAATATTTTGTTGGAGTGAACGTCTAGATCAAGCTGTCAAGCATCAGACATATAGCATGAGTGAAAAGGGTAGTCAAGTAGAATTTCATGGATTTGTTAGTCCTTTTTGTGAAAGAGACAGTTTTTATATGCTTACATCTTAAATCGAATCCATCAGTTATGCATCTACGAATTTCAACTCGATTCACATCTATGTAATATATTACCTTCATTCAAATGTTTAGACGTACGATATATGTTTTAACACTCTGCAACAACCGTATATGATTATAGATTATGGTATGTTCTTCAATTTGATGAAATGCAGACTTCTGTAAATTGTTGTATTGCTTTTGATTCTATTTTGGTCGGTATGTATTGCAGAGCACACAAAAAAGCAAGAATTTATACAATTTGGAGATGCGGGGTATCGATCCCCGTACCTCTCGCATGCTAAGCGAGCGCTCTACCATCTGAGCTACATCCCCTAGTTGATCTATGTTGTTGAGATTGCTTAATTTGACAGTAATTTTTACTAATGTTGGCATTTCTTTTTTTTTCTTGATGGTTGCGATTTCATCCAGATTACACTGGATTAGTTATTGTTGATGGTTGCAATTACATTTTACCAGCATTGTTGTCTTCATGAAACGTCGCGGCGTATTAAAATTTTGAAACTGTTGGAATATATTACAATATGACATATGATTAAGGCTGACAAGGGGACGGGAACGGGGACGGGGACTGGGGGACGGGACGAAGGGGGACGGGACGGGACGGGGGACGGTTCTGGGGGGATTTGGCCGGGACCGGGATTGGGGGGACAAAAATAAGTCCCATCCCATCCCACTCTATATACGGGATGGGACGGGTTTTGGGGGGACGGGACGGACGGGGGATTTTTTATTTTTTATATACTTATTTATTTGTATTGAAATTATATGTTATTGAATAACATTTTTAGTTTATTTGATTTTTTTTCAATAACATTTTTAGCTAATAAATAATGCTTAAGTTTTCAAATTTCAAAATTCAAATTTCAATTTCAAACTTCAAATTTCAATTTCAAACTTCAAATTTCAAATTTCAAATTCAACTTTCAAATTTCAAACATCAATTTTCAAATTTCAAATTTGAGAAGTTCAAATTTGTATTTTAAATATTTTAAAGTAATTTAAACTTGAAATTTTGATTTTTAAATTAAGTATTTTAAAGTTAGTTTAGTATATATGTAAATATGTATGAATATATTAAAATTAAAATGCAAGACAATAGTTATATAAAAAAGACTTAATAAAGCCTTCAAATTTATTCAATAAAATCTAATTGCAACTTAGAACTTAGAAGTTACAATTTACAAATATTAGTGGAGTAACTAATCTACGCAGCCACCTTCTAGGAAGGGTTCTGTTTCAATAAGTTCTCATATGTAAAACTAATATTTGTTACAAATATTAGATGAGTAATTAATTTACGCAGCCACCTTCTAGGAAGGGTTCTGTTTCAATTAGTTATCGGATGTAATCTAATATTTGTATTTTCCTTTAAAATTTAATTCTAATTGTCGCATCATATCGACGGTAACATCTTCCGGTGTTGGCAAACTTGCTAGAAACTCTTGTGACTCTAATTCATCATCACTAGATCCAAGTACCGCATTAATCCAAACTTCTTGTTTGGAACTTAACTTTGGCAAATTATAATTTCTCCTCTCGGCGTTGACCCAATCTCTAAATAAAACTGATATTTCCAAACTGTCTTCCGCCAATGAATGTCTATGATCGCCAAGTTGAAACCTTGCCGCACTAAAAGCAACCTCTGATGCAACTGATGAAGCTTGAATAGCTAGAACATCACGAACCATTTTGCTCAAAATTGGAAATGCAACGCTCCGCCTCCTCCACCATGCTAATAATTCTTCATTGCCATCTTCGTCTTCCACTGTTTCTAAAGATTGATTAAGATATTCTTCAAAATCATCACGGTTAGTAGAATTAAGACCAAGAAAATCTCGCATATAACTTGAAATTCGAGTTTTACTCTGAGGATTAGAAGTTTGACCTACTTCTTGAGTATTTCCTGTAGTTCTATATTTTTCATACAAAATTTTTGCTTCTACTTTTATGCTACATTTACACATTTCACAAGTTGAATTTATTTCCGGTAAAATTTCTAAGGTATCATAAAAAGTGTCAACAAGTCTCTGCACACCTTGTAATTTATAGTCAGGATGAAGTAAAGTAGCAGTTAAAAAAATTTGAGGAATAGGAAAAAAATATTTTAAAATTTTTTCAATCATACCTTCAATTGCAACTCTAAATTTTTCAATTTTTTTGTATTTAGAAAATTGAATTGAAATAGCACAAATATTTATTAATACTGATGAAATAGTAGGATAATAAATTCCAGAAAACATGGTTGTAGCATCATAAATAAGTCTTAAAAATTCTAATAGTTCATTAGTTTCTTCCCAATCTTCTTCACAAATTCTGTCTAATGGGTCAGCATTATGAGCATTAAACACCATTTGTATGGGTCCTCTATATTCGTAAGCAACTGAAAACATTTCGTAAAAAGAATTCCACCTTGTTTTAATATGTCTTGGAATTTTTCTTGGTGGCAAATCACATAGTACACAATGCTCATTAAATTCCCTAATTCTAGCAGCTCTATTAGCATAAAAAATCCAGGCAACAACATATTCAATTTTCATACAACCACATTCAAATAATGAAATACCATCTTGTACAACTAAATTTAATACATGTGCAACACATCTAACATGAAAAGAATTAACATCAATTGGACATAATCTAGTTTTTAACATACTATCAGCGTTTACATTATTAGATGCATTATCTAATGCGACAGACAGTACTTTATCTATAAGCATGTAATAATCTATAACACTCAAAATATTTGAAGCTAAATATGCACCAGTTTTTTTCTCTACACATTCTTTATAACTTAAGATTCTTTTTTGCAAATTTCAGTTATGATCAATCCAATGTGCTGTAACAGTTAAATAATCACGTCCATTAACACTACGACCCATGTCCGAAGTTATAGACACTCTACAATCTAATATGCTAAATATACAACGAAGATATTGACAATGTTTACCTTGATATACAAAAACATCAGATTTAACAGTATTTCTTGAAAAACCTCTATAATTAGGATTATAAGTTTGTTGAATATATTCAATAAAACCAGGATGTGAAGGAAAACTATAAGGTAAACCACAAACAGAAACCATTTTAGCTAAATTTTCACGATCTCTTTCCTTATTATATTTACGTTGTGTTAGTGGACCACTGGGGTTAGAAGGATCTAATGTTCCTTGAACCATGTTAGAAGCTCCTACCGATTCATTAACATTAATATCAAAATCATTAACTGGAATTCCTTTTTTTCTATTGGCTAATGATTTAGCTTCTTTATATTGAATCGACACACAAGATAACAAATGTCTATTTAAGCCCCCCGTCCCACCTTGACCTCCACCTTGTTTATGTTTAAAAGGTTGCTTACATTTATTACAAATAGCAATAGAATTTTCCTTATCTAAAGTCATAAATTGCCACACAACAGAAGTTTTAGGGTGTTGATACTTCACCTTCTCCCTTGTAGGAGGTATAAGGGGTGGGCGTCCAGAATCTTGCTCCGTTGAATTTGTAGTTTCATTTGGAACATTTGTCACCGGACTAGTAGGTGTATCTTCTAATTCATCTTCTCCCGAACCAACTTCTACTTCTTCACCTGAATTTTCATCAAGATAAGGATTAATATCACCATAAATTTGTTGTAAAAGTTCACGATCGAGTTGAGCATTTGAATCAATATCATAAGATTCAAATGAATTAGTTTATCCTATATGCACGATACTATCTTAAGTCTCCGTATAATTTCTTCAAAACAACCTTGTCAATTAGACAACTCCGCCTAGGTAGGTTTGCTCACATTACTGGCTAACCGATTTTATGATTGACAATTGACATGGTTTATATGAATGAATTTATATAGAACGATATGATTAGTGAGGATTCATGTGTCTAACCTCAATTGATTCGGAACGAATGTGTAGTTATTGTAACCTTATCAATTAGGCATAACTATTTTTAACCTCCTCCTTCTTGTGTTTAACTCATATCCACCAACAATATAAATGAATTGTACACTATCAAGTCAACTTTACATGTTATAGATGATTTACTTGATTTTAAGATTATGAATCTCACTTTTCATGAAGGATTATTTGTAAATGTCATTTTGGTAACAAGGGACACTTAACATTAGCTCACAATTCCATCTTCCATAAGTGTAATGAGAACCAAAATTGTGAATAAACAAGAACAAAAACCTGGAAAAGAGAGGACGACGAAAAAAAAAAACAATGTAGTCATGACCCTTCAATTAGGAAAGGAGAGAGCTTTGGTAAGAACTCTTTCAAGAGATATTAGCATGTAAACAAACCAACTGAATATATAGAAAGACCAAAAGTACCAAAGAATTTCAAGAGAGTAAAACTTCAAGTCCCTTAAACCACAGAGAATCTGTTGAACTTTCAAATTCCGAAGTAACTTTACAGGGACGTGCTCTTATGTAACAATGAACAATGAAGTAACTTTGCAGGGACATGCTCTTATGTAACAATGAAAAGATTGTTTTCGTGTCCATCGTTGTGAACAATAGGCCACAAAGGATCGATCTTCCATATGCCATCAACAATGAACTTGATCTGCATGAAAATAAATGAGAGGCTTGGTACATCACAGGATAACATAGTATGATATCAAATTCATTGCGATCATTAAAACTTACCTCATATCTGCCTGGATACAGCTTTAGGCTTACAGAGAAAACACCTGTGCTCGATTTTTCCATCTTTCTCTGCATTTCAATGCATCGTGTCATGCTGCTAGTAAAGGTCAAGAAACTCCTTGAAATCAATATCACAAAGCTTGTACAAGGCCTTTTAGGGGAAGTGGAAATAGAGATGTGCAGTTTTCATTAAGAGACCGACGAGATATCATTCTTCAAGCCATTTGATGCTTTAGGAACAACCTTAGTAAAATCGACTTGATGGTACACAAAACTGGTTCCTCACCTAATTTCCAAGTGACTTTCTGGAAAACAAAGGTAAAACACTTTGTACGCCATCCTAATAAAGTTCTGAGCAAGGATTGAAGAAGTGCACCTTGACTATGAAGTCTCCATGTCCCTAATGCTATGTATCTGATTTGGATTAGTAAGTTGAGAAAATCCTGAGTTTTGCTATCTGTCGTTTCATTTATTGTGTCATAATTTGTGTGGAACGAAGTTTAAGAATGTAAGAAAGACTTTTGAAACTTGTGGTCTTAAATAAAGGTCTATATAAGATATCAAAGTTACCCCTTAAATCTTGTGGTCTTAAATAAAGGTCTATATAAGATATCAAAGTTACCCCTTAAATCTTGTGGTCTTAAATATACCATGTTATTCCTATGAGGGAATACTATTAAAGGTAAAATGGGAATGTTCGGAAAAAAAAAACTTACTAATTACAAAAAGGTGGCATTTTGAAATAAACTAAGAAAGAAAGCAAGACACATTGATTGAAACGGAGGGATTATATTCAAGTTCGAAATATTCTTCCGCTTTCTTTATGATCAGATACTGTTGTGATTAGATCCATAGCTCTTCTTGCAAACCCTTCTTGGATCCCACCACAAACAAAATAAAAGAGGAAATAAATTATTGTGAAGGCAATAAGCCATGTGGTTTTGCTGGAGTCGAGTCAGCAAAGCATATTGCACTGGATATTAATTGGGTGTACCCCCTAAAAGAGAATCTTTAATTCCTGCTCTAGCCAAACATGACTAAGTTGTGAACTTCTCTCACATTGTCCACAAGAAAAGCTAGATGTTGACTCTATTGGTGACACTTCTACACTAAACCAAGCAGAAGATGATGTCCTTACAGTAATCATTGGTAACACATCATCTTCATCTTAAACGACAAAAATAAGATTAAGTTGGTCTGGACGATCACATTAGACGAAACTATGCTTGACGCTTTGACAGTAAAGTGGTGTCTCCTATTTCCTATCATTGATGTGGAAGCAAGATGAAACCTGAGTTGTCCATCCATCAAAAGAACCTGCTAGAAGAACCTCTGAGGCGGAGTTAGTCCAAACAATCCGAGCAGTACGAAGAAGCTGTAAAGCTTTACTAGACCTATCAATCCTCTTCTGCTTCTCGTCTAACATCTTCTGTGCATCACTGAAAATGTATGGTAGGAAAACTCAGTTTTTGGTTAAGATATCTAGTCTAAAATATGTATATTAAGATGAATGAGACGTGACCAGACATCATTGCAAGTGTCATTTTCCCCTCAAGCACAGCCAGCTTTGCACGAATCAACCTCAATCTCTCCCGGCCATTCATGAATTCATTCTGTTGAAACTCCCATGCATCAGAATCACTTGGGGAGCTTCCAAAAACCTAAGGAAGAAGCCGTGAAGTTACATAACAATACTAGCACTATCCCATTAAACAATACTCCCTTTCTCCCAATTTTCTTTCCTTTTTTGTCTATTTCAATTAGAATGACTACCTTTCTACATTTAGAAACAATTAACTTTAAACCTCTCATTTTACCTTTAGTGAGATGATTTATAGTCACAAAAATATCTATGGTTTGTTTTAAGACTCTTTTTCAAAAATCGTTCTTTCTTTCTTAAACTATGTGCTGAGTCGAACACCCTAACATGAATTGGGACGACGACAGTAAATAGTTAGCAGAACTTTGATTCCAATTGAGATGCCTAGATAGTAAATATCTAAGCATTTTCTCTTTTAGACATAATCATTGAAGAAAATATTTTGTAAATAATTCCCTTAAGGCATAGATTTCGCAAGAGATTTTGGGTCGGTGGTAGCCAATTCGAGTTCCCCGAAGAAGGAAAAGCACTTGGTTACTTCCATAGTACGGTCACTAAGACTCAGACAGACTATTTTCTCCTTAGGAAGAGTGATTAAGGTTTTTCCAAAGACTGTAAGTTTATCCCAAGTAAGAATCTTATGACCCAACATAAACACCTGGTGATGAATTTGGAGATCAAGAGGGAGAGGAGGAAGAGGGTTGGGGATAATCGGTTAAGGATCAAATGGGTTAGCTTGACTATGACAAGTGCCCTGGAGATGGGGGAGAAGTTGATGGCTATGGGGTTTTGGGGGAATAGTGGGGATGTGGACAGTATGTGGGATAGGACTGCTAGTTGCAATAGGAAAGTAACTAGAGATGTGTCGGGGATCTCGAGAGGCTGATTTAGTGGACATCGAGTGGACTGGTGGTGGAATAGAGAAGTCCAAGGGAAGGTGACGTATGTGAAATTGGTGGAGAGTAAAAGCGGACAAATAGGAGAGGTGTAAGATGGCGAGGAAGGAAGCAAAGTAGCATTTAATGCAGCAAAAATGACAGCTTTTGAATGTTTGCACGTAGAATTAAAGGACAAGGGAGGGGATAAGAAGTTGTACAAGTTAGCCAAGAGGAAAGAAAGGAGGCCCGTGACCTGAACCAAGTGAAGTGCATCAAGGATTAGGATGGCAAAGTATTGGTGGAGGAGGCACTCATTAGAAGGCGATGAAAGTCATACTTTCATAGACTTTTGAACAAGGATGGAGATAGAGGTATTGTGCTAGGAGATGTAGAGCACTCAGACAGGTATCGCAATTATGGGTATTGTAGGCGTATAAAGGTTAAGGAGGTTAATGGTGTTAGTACTAGGATGTGTAGGGGTAGAGCGACCAGGCCAAATGAGATCCCGGTGAAATTTAGGAAGAGCGCAAGCAGGGAAGGCATGGAGTGGCTGAATGAGTTGTTTAATGTTGTTTTCAAGATAATGAAGATGTCCAAAGAATGGACATGGAGTACAATGATTTTGTTGTATAAGAACAAAGGTGACATTCAAAATTGCAACAACTATAGGGGTATTTAGTTGTTAAGCCACACTATGAAGGTCTTAGAGAGGGTGGTTGAGATGAGGGTGAGGAGGGCGTGGCTATTTCTGAGAACCAGTTTGGATTCATGCTGGAGCGCTCAACTACAGAAACCATTCATCTCGTAAGAAGACTGGTGGAGTAGTTAGTAGTATAAGAAAAGGAAGTAGGACTTACACATAGTGTTCATCGGCTATGTGAAGATGTAAACAGAATCTTGTAGGGGATATAGTAGATTTAGTTGATTTTAAAGGAAACTTGTAAAGTATACCCATGGGTGGGATGTAAGTTTCCAATTCATCATTTTTTGGGATGATGAATTTTTTGGTGTGAATACAAAGTTACCCTTGTCTCAAAAAAAAAGATGTACAACAAGTCCAAAGGGAGGTCATATGGGGTTGCTCAGAGGCTAGAGGTGTACTTGTGGTGTACACTTGTGCAATGTATGATGGAGTCAAGACGTGGGTAAGGACTATGGAAGGGAACTCAAAGCACGTTACAGTTTTGATAGAGTTGCACCAGGGATCAGCCCTTAGCCCGTTTTATTTACCTTGGTGATGGATAAAATAACACGACAAATTCTAGTTGAGGTGTCATGGTATATGTTATTTGCGGATGACATGGTTCTGATTGACGAGACATGTGGTGAAGTTAATGTTAAGTTGGAGGTTTGGAGACAAACCCTGGAATCTAAAAGGTTCAGGTTGAGTAGGACCAAGATAGAATACTTGGAGTGCAAGTTCAATGATGTACAACATGAGGCAAACATGAAAGTGAGGCTTGAAACACAGGGGTTGCTCAGAGGCTAGAGGTGTACTTGTGGTGTACACTTGTGCAATGTATGATGGAGTCAAGACGTGGGTAAGGACTATGGAAGGGAACTCAAAGCACGTTATAGTTTTGAAAGAGTTGCACCAGGGATCAGCCCTTAGCCCGTTTTATTTACCTTGGTGATGGATAAAATAACACGACAAATTCTAGTTGAGGTGTCATGGTACATGTTATTTGCAGATGACATGGTTCTAATTGACGAGACATGTGGTGAAGTTAATGTTAAGTTGGAGGTTTGGAGACAAACCCTGGAATCTAAAAGGTTCAGGTTGAGTAGGACCAAGATAGAATACTTGGAGTGCAAGTTCAATGTAGTACAACATGAGGCAAACATGAAAGTGAGGCCTGAAACACAGGAAAGAGAGGAAATTTCAAGTATCTTGGGCCTATTATCTAAAGAAATAGAGAGATTGACGAGGATGTCACTCACCATATTGGTGCAGGGTGGATGAAGTGGAGGCTCTACTTTGTAGTTTTTTCTGATAAGAACGTAACATCAACACTTAAAGGCACATTCTACAGAGTGGTGGTTAGACCAATTATATTGTATGGGGCGGAGTGTTGACCAATCAAGAACTCTCATGTTCAGAAAATGAAAGTTGCGGAAATAAGGACGTTGTGATGGATGTGTGCACATACTATGAGACATAGAATTAGAAAAGAAGATATCTGGGACAAGGTGGGAGTGAATTTAGTGGAGGAAAAATGTGGGAAGCTAGGCTAAGATGGTTCAGGCATGTGAAAGAGGGGATGCACAGACGCCCCAGTGTGAAGGAGTGAGAGGTAGGATCTAGATGGTTTCAAGAGAGACGGAGGTAAACCAAAGAAGTATGGGGTGAGGTGATTAGATGGGACATAGCGCAGTTTCAGCTTACCCAAGACATGACGTTATAGGAGGGTGGTGAGGACTCATATTTAGGGTAGTAGGTTAGTAGGTAGCAGTGTGTTGTCTTGTTGTCCATTCATATTAGTAGTCATATTTCTCCAACAGTTTCTTGTCCTCCAATTTTTATTATTATCTGTATCATCCTTGTACCTCGATTGTCTTATTGTTTTGGTGTAGTTTTTGTTATGTTATTATTTGTTGATTCTTGTACTTCCATTACTTTTTTTTCTAGACTGCTTTGAACTATTTTTCCTTGAGTCGAGGGTCTATGAGTAACAACACCCTACCTTTGAGGTAGGGGTAAGTCAGCATACACTCTACCCTCCCTAGACCCCACTTTGTGGGACTATACTGGGTAAGTTGTTGTTATTGGTGTAATTTCCTTTAGGCCCTGTGTCCTTTTCTCTTTTTTTTATTTTTCCAGAATTGTGTTATTACCACATCAAAAAGTTTAAATTACTAGGAAGGGACACTTGTATTTACTTAATTATGTCTTAACACATCCTTTCACACAAAGACCTAATTTATTTTCCTGATCAAGCATTTGGAAATACTTTTTGTTAATGGCAGGAAGTGAGACTTGAATCCAAGACCACTACCTGCTCTGGCTCGGATACCATGTTAAAGATTGTGAACCTCATATTGAGGGGGGATACTTACTTTATTTAACATTAATGTCTTAACAGTTTTATTTTCAGCTTTTCTATGGGAAAGGGTGTGAAGTCGAAAGAAGCAATTTTATGCATTGAATCTAAATTCCTAAGAGAACTTTTGGGTTGGTTGATGTGCTAAAAGGCAGTTGGAAACGTGATATAAAAGTTTAGCTTGACAAGAAATTATGTAATGTTCACAAACAAATCATGGTAAAGAAATTATTGATAAATTTCCTGTTGACATCTATTCAACAAAATAAAGAGACAATTCCTTTTGGTGGAATAATTGCATCGCCAGGGAAACACAGCTAAGCTAATCCATTATTTTACATAAGAGGACTAAAAATATATGATGCTAGGGGAAACAAAAGATACAGATTTTTACCTATCTGTCCAAGCCTTGTTGGACAGTGTTACCACTACCTGTGCTAGCGGGAGGTAACATGTATCCCATAAAATTAGGTTAAGTGCGAGCAAGTTGGCTCAGACACCGCAGTTATTAAGAAAAACAAAAGATACAGATTAATACCTCCTTCGAACTGAACTCCTCACTCTTGGATTTCAATGAGCTGAGTGAAATTGATAGCTCAAACTCTAAATGTATAAGACGAGTGCTTATCTCATTGTTGTTGCCATTTTTCGATCTTTGTAAGGCTTCAAATCTACTCTCAGTGATATTAACTGCATCATCTCCCGAAGCTTCGCTGGTACCTTCAATCCAACTTTTACCCAGAGCAACCTCAGCAGCTGTTCATAGCAGTAGTGAAGCGAGGTTACAATCTATAAACATAATTAGACACAAGAATGAGAATACCTTCAAAATCTATATCCTGAAGGCCTGCACATTGTATGCTGCATTTTCTCCACCTGGCTGGTGAAACGCTGTGGTTAAGCTCCTCGTCACTTCGAATGTCTTTCATGGGGCTACCTTTACTCAGGCTATCATTTTTCCCTAGGTCAGTCCTGTCTTTTACAGTGTGACAGAAATGACATCTCATGATTAAGAATTAACTGCTTACAAACAAAATACTCAGGAATAAATATTTCTAGTTCAGAAACTTAGGAAAACAGTTTCAGATTCAAAGAAATATTAAAGATATCTAAGACATAGTACACAAAGACAATAATGATTAAACAGCAAATCAATGCTGTAACTACTAGATTATTCAACCATTTTTTGATAACATGTCATCCTGCTTTCTGATTAAAAAATTTACCTGCATCAGTGGTTCCAAAGCTTCTATCATCTATGTTGTCCCTACTTGATGTATGAGAAGTATGTCCATAATTTCCCAGATCAATACCAAGAGATGAGTTCCTCTCTTTTTCTAGTCGACTCAATATCCCTTCAATCCCGCTATCTTCCTCTGCTACAGTTTCTCTGTTGAGCAAGGAGAGGAAAGAAGATATCAATGAATGATTTTTCACACAACACCAAATATAACCTGCGATGAATAGCTAGGAGAGTAAATAGGTGGAGATTCATTTAGAGACATGCTTCCTTGTTTCTTATTTTTAAGATTTTCGGTCATCCTGAGTATTGTCTTTGTGTACTCTTGTCACTAATAGTACTGACTACGGAGCTACCAAGTTAGACTTTACTTCACTCTCTAATCCCATCTACGTTTTTCTATTGAGTTGGTTAATTGTAACTATAACTACACCATTTACCAAGTCTCTGGTTATCTCCCTGTCAAACAAACAACCTTCGGAGCTTGGTGGGAATAGTAAAAGAAAGGAAGGAAAGCTTTTATTTTTGTTTACATGTGGAAGGCAAGTGTTAAGCCAGTGACTAATGACAAAAGTTGAGTCGGATAAAGAATCACATATATCAAGATAAGATATAGTAAAACTGCAAAATGGCAGAACAAGCACAATTCTATATCCTCAATATCAAACATAAGATAAAAGTTAAGCATCGTGTATCCAGAGTCTACTTGCCAACTAATCCGGATTCACGTAGGAAGGTACATACCAAAAGCAAAGCAATAAAAATAACTAAAAAGAAAGCACATTCCGGTGTAAGGAACCTCACATCGATCTACCAGAGGATGAGGCGGGCTGAGAAGAACTAGAAACTTCAGAACCAGAAAAATGAGCTTCATTCTCATGTAATAAATCACTCTCTTGACAACTCTTCACTCTATCATGAAACTCCTCAATGTCAAAATCCATTTCCACAGTCTCAACCTCATTAACATCAACATTCACAGTGTTAGTGTCATCATCCTCAGAGTCCCAACCAAACGAAAACCATCCTCCTCTGTTCTTTATAGCTTCCACCAAATCCACTCTTCCAGCTTTTTCCAATTCTTTCCTTGTTGGAAAAACACTTGGGTTCTCAGATATATCCATGAAAGCCAAAATCTCCTCTTCCAGCTCCATATCCCCTTCACTTCCCAACCCTTTCCTACACAAGCAATATGCACTATCCCCAACTCTTTTCTTGCTAAGCTTCTTAAAAACCTGAAAAGACCCCATATTTTTTCCCAATACAAGATTAAAAATGGCAGATTTTCTTCTGCAATGAAGTCTTGTTTGGGAATTTATGACGATTAGAGTGGGAATAGGTGAAAAACTCAAATGGGTCTGTGTCAAAATAAGTGAAACCATCGTTCAGGCATTTCTTCAAACAGTTGGTGGACCTGAAGAAATAAATGAACTGTTGTGAAGTAATGATTGTCGTAAGATTAAAAAAAGAATTATAAACAAGTTAGACTGGAGTCTTGTCCTTCCCTTCTATATTTTTTGGAATATATGGCTATCTAGAAACCACAATTATCATAACAATACTAAAGACAATATCCCAATGATCAATCCCTACGAGAGTACCATGAAATTTATACACTTAACTTGAAAGGATGTAATACGGAAAATAAGGATGTTGTTAGTTGGGATCCATCGAACTATGGACATAAATTAAATATAGATGGGTCTTTTAACCACAACACAAAAATAAGGGGGAGTAGGGGGTGTTTTGCGTGACACCGATGGGAATTGGATAGATGGTTATAGTGCAAAAATTAATGTAAACTCGTCAACAAATGTTGAACTATCATCTCTATTATATGGACTTCTTCTAACTGAAAAATTACAGGTTCAACACTTGGAAATAGCAACTGACTCACTCGAGGTAATTAAGTTTCTTCAAAACGAAAGAGATACTCACACAAATATTTTAAATGAATGCAGGGATTTGATCCATAGAATGGGGAACCCCCAATCAGGCATGAGCCTCGAGGAAAGAATAAAGTGGCGGACCTACTAGCCAAAGAAGGCCAGAAGATGAAACCAGACAAGTTTTTTGAGGAATGGAGAGTTCCACCGTGGTTTGTTTGGAAGTTATTAAAAACAGAAAAAGTAAAAAGTCCTATTCCGCAAACCTATAAACCTCAATGTAATTTGAATTGTAACCAAGTTATATGGCCTGATAACTCGTGTGCTACCCATAATGTAGCCACCTCTGTTTGTATTGATACATAATATTATAATATAATATCTCCTCTTTTAACCAAAAAATAAAAAAAGACAATGCACTGGGATTCTGAGTTTACTTTAATGAATACTTTTAGGAATTGTTTGGTAGAGTGTATAAGAATAATGTAAAATAGGGTGCATTAGTAATGCTTGCATTAATAGTGTTTGCATTAATAATGTCTGCATTAGTTATGCAAGCATTATTTCTTATACATTGTTTGGTTTGATGTATTAAAACTAACAAATCTTGCATAATTTCTATTAAAAAAAATATGTTTACAAAAATACCCTTCACACTTTATTTATTTGTACACTTCCTTTGCAACAAAGTTATTTGCTAAAACATCATTAACTCTTCATTCTTCTTTTTCTTTTTTCCAAAAATAATATTAAATAGTTATACTATTGAGTCAAAATATTTTTGTAAAAATTTGGCAATTTTTTTTTTTGTCTACATTGAAAACAAAGCATTGAGATTGTCATCAAATATTAATAAAATGCAGGAAAGTAATGCAATCAACTCAAGAAAAAGATAGTAATTTACTTGTTCACATCTAATTATTACTAAGATCAGATTCTTTTACAACAAAAAAATTCTACCTTCATTTTTTAATCATATTTTAAGGATGAATTTATGTACTACTAATTAAGAAAAGCATAACGGATGTGAAAAAAGAATAAGTTTTGTTTTTTTGAGTTAATAAGTTGGGGTGAGGCTGTGGGCTGCTTAAAATTTATCGTCACAATAGTAAAATTTTTGATTAAATTATATTTAAATTAGATTTTTTTAAAGATACTTAAGAGGCCATAAAACCTATTAAGACACCAATAAATTAAAAGACACTAAAAAACAAATCAACATAAAAATAAAAACTTATGATAACAAAGAAAATGAAAAGACTTTAAGGATAGTTTTATAATTATTTAATCTAATGCAAGTGTTAAAATGCTATGTATTACTAATACCTAGAATTTCTTGATATTAGTAATACACAACTTAATACACAATAGAGTGAATTACTAATGTTTGCATTAGTTATACATGACATGAAAAAGTGTATCAAACAAAGTATTGCTAATACATACATCTAATGCATGCATTATATCCCTAATACACTCTACCAAACGATAGGCATCGAATGAGTATAAATGTAGTAATGTGATTCTCACACTTTCCCAGGCTTTTTGTTTGCGAGTTGCTTTGTGTCTCTGGCCCCTGTTTTCAAGATTTGGTTTTGTCCATTAAGGCCAATGGAGAAGAACAATTGAAAACACTTGAGTCACATATTCTTATCCATGTAGACTATATGTTATAATGTGAAACTATAAAATAATACTTTTTCCGTTTAATAGATATTTGAGTGGCTATAAATCATTTTATAAGGGTAAAGTGAATATTTTAAAATTATTTTGTTAATAAAAATAAAAATATGTCATTTTTTTGGATGAAATACACTACTCATTTCAATCATACGCATTCTCTACTTGAGGACCGAACATATCTTTGCTCACTTCAAGTAATCCAATAATTTTTGGATGATTAATGAATATGTTTTGTTCATGTAAAAGTGCTTCAAGACCTTCTCAATACAGGCAGGTTGATGAATAAAAATCTCATCCGCCAAATGTTCAATTTATAGATCAAGAAAAAATTTATCTTTCCAATGATGAAATCTTAAATTCTTTTTAAAGATACTCAATCAACTTTTGAACCTCTTGTAGAGTTCACATGAGATTTATGTCATCAATATAAACAACAAGTATAACAAATTATGATGTTGTTTTCTTAATAAAATTACATGAACAAATGATATTACTTATATAACCTTCATTTATCAAGTATTCACATAAGTGAATATACCATATACACCCTAATTGTTTTAGACCATATAACGATCTTTATTATAAAATTGAGTACATTTTTTGAGACTTTAAACTATATGCTTCAGGCATTTTAAATTCTACTAAAATTTTTATATATATTTCATTATTAAGTGAATCATAAAGATAAGTTGTAACAATATCCATTAATATTTAAATCATAACATTTTCTGGTGTATGGACAGTAAGTCAAATAAGTTTTATGCTTATCAAGATGTATTATTTCAGTGACAATATCTATTAATATTTAAAGCATGACATCTTTTGGTGTTTAGACTACAAGTCAACCAAGCTTTATGTCGTAGAATACAAATCCTCACAATCTTTTACAGTATTATTGCGTATTATATATATTGTATTAAAGATGTCATCGACGAAATATTATTTAATATCAATTCACAATACGACATAACTTATTGAGATCTCATCACCAGGGGCGGCTCAACGTAATTGGGGGCCTAAAGCGAAATTTCAATTTGAGGCCTAAAATATAAATAAACTTTGTATACATATTTATTCAAAATTTATTTTTCTTACACTATTTAGATGAAAATTATTAGTATTTAATATTGTTTTTCAGTTATTGATTTTAGGTTAGATTTTATCAACTCAACATTGAAAACATCCTTTCAGTGACACAATTATTATATGAATTGTTAACATAATTTTATAAGTAATAAGTTGACAAATATTAAATAAAGATAAGAGTTAGAACCATAGAATCTAATTTAAGAAGTTGATGACTTGGTATACACCATTTTAATATGTTTGTTGTAATGTTTGAAACTAAAATTAAAAAAAAAAAAAAGAATTTGTAATTCACTTTGTTCAACACTTTTCACTATTAATTCTTATTTTTAACAAAGTATAAAAGATGTTAAAGTGGGTAAAATAATATATTTTTTATCCTAATTAATCATTTTTTTCTAAAAAAATTTAACATATAATTTATTCTTGATAATAATTTGGGTTTACAAAGTAAAAATTATGCAAACCACATAGTGTAAGACACAAATTACCTCCTATCCCTACTCTTTCACAAATTACAAAAATCCCATCTTTTTAGTAACTTTCAGATACATTTATGCCGTGTGATACATTATATTTGATGCAGGATTATCAGTTTGTTGCGTGATGTAAGGAATTAGAAACTGAAAATTTAATTTCATCCCCCCAAATACGCTAACATTAAACAGTCCCCCAAAATACGCCTTAATTTATTTGTTTCAAACATTCAGTTTCAGTCTATATGGAACACTAAAATAATTAGAAAATATAAATTTTGAATTGTTTATCCCTGTTCGTCCAAAAAAAAAAGCTTCAGAAACGTGGTTCATAATTTTGTTTGAAGGTGATTTTGTGAAGATTCGTAATGAATATTTTGATATTGTTAAGGCATTCAGGAATATGGGAGAGTGAGGTTAGGTACGAGCGATACAAAAGTGATGGGATAGTGGTTGGGGAAAATATTTCATATGTGAATCTTATTTCAGCCATTGCAATTGAATTGAATATTGATGAATTGAAAAAAAATGTTGAGATCCGATAGATTGTAGAAGGTAATTCATCTCTGATGATAATTAGGAATGATATGGGAGTGAAATTGTACGTAGAAATAAAGAAGCATGAGGTTGGATTCAATATGTATCCACTATGCGTTGATATGTCTGATAAAAGTGAAGAAGAGGTACAAGGTTTCGATTCAAGCAGTGATGCAATCGTGTGTATTGAAGGTGGAAAAAGGGACGCTAATGCTCTAAGCATTGTTGAATCGAAAATTGGTGATTCCTATTACATACCAGAGATGGAGATAGCAAATTATATATCAGATACAAATATCACAAAGGTGGAAACGAAACAATTGTACAGATTCTGATGCAATAAATTGAATTGAAACGTTTATCAATGGGTTCTATAATTTTTGTTTGTTAAACTTTGTCAAAGTTAATTTTGTATATATATATATATATATATTATGTATCTAATACTTAAATTTTTGAAACTTTTGCATCGAAAATTTAATTAGTATCAATTGCTAAGATTTGTACACAAAGGTATAAGAAACAACATGTAAAATTTACTAAATATGGTGAAATTGTGAAATTATATGTAATTGTATCAAGTTTAGCAATATAGAATCATATGTTTAGATACTTAGTAAATTTTCTTATTATGATACATAATTATTGTGTGTAGTATATATATAAATTTCTTCTTGATAAATCATATTACTTAATAATATAGTATCAAGTGCTATGATTGGTACAAAATGTTGTACGAATCGTCATGTAAAAAGATATTTAATTTTTTAAAATTAACTGGCGTGTATTACATGTAAAATATAGTATCACGATTTGTGATACAAACAAGTTTGTTATTTTGTAAGCATTTTTGTATCATGTATATAATAATTATTTTTAAAAATTCTAATGATATGTCATGTTTTTCAGTCACAAAATTATCAGATACATTAATGTCATATTTTTCAGTCACAAAATTTCATTAATGTAATTATTATCATACTTATCAGATACAATAATGTCATTATAATCACACTTATCGGATACATAATTTTCTGAAGTCCTAACTGAACTGAACAGAAAATTAAAAGTGAAAATAAATAATTTTAAACCTCAAAACTCTTTCAAATTTAAAACTATATTATTAAAATGGTAGTAAATACTCCAAAACACTAATTAATATAACTTAAAAAACAAATAAGTATCAACATGTGCCTGTGAACTGGAACATAGAAAACTAACTAGCCTACATTAACAAGTTCACTTTCTGCTGCTGGATTTAAGACGCTCTTCAGCCTTGGAGGGTCATCATTGTCGCTAACATATCCCGCCTTGGCCTTGTTGAGACCATACTTCCATAGCAATGTTGCATATCTTTTGCGAAGATAGTCACTTCCAAAACTATCATATGACATGTTGATTTCATCACTCAAGAATTCAGCAAATGCAGCTACGAACATTGCGCAATCACTAAAAAAATAAGAAGATTAATTATAAGAATGAATTAGATACAAAAATTAGAGAAAGAATGATACAATACTGACATGCTATTGCTTTCTTGTCGCATGATATCTTGAGCAAACTCCACATCAAACGAATGTTGTGGACCCAAAAGTTCTCCGATTTTCTTGTCTTGATATGCGTCCAATGCTGCCCAACCAGTTCTCTCTGTCTTTAATGTATATGATACCTCATCAGTCCAACATTTTTTCAGCTGTGACATAGTATAAAACCAGTTCTTTTCCAAAGGAAATGCGATAACAAATTTTGTATGAAATTTGTATTGTAAGTAGAGCCAAACTTAAGAGAGTGTTTTGGAGCCTGTTTAACTACATAATTCATATTCTGCAATTCAAAAAAATGATGTTGATACTTAATAGAAACAATAAGCTTTAAAATGATACATAAAAATGTAAAATTGTACTTGATACATAATTCTAACTACAGATTATAAATCAGTCAAATTGATACTTAATATAAACAATAAGTCAAATGATGGAACATTATGTTGTTCTGCAACATACATGTAATCCTCTAATATGAACTTTAAACTTTCATACACTTTTGACAACAAAAAAATGACCAATAATTCTTTATCTGGTAAAATGAATAAATGATACACAAAATCAACATTTGATACATTAATAATAAGTATCAACAATTCTATCTCATTATTTAAATTTTAACTTTTTGATACATGAGTCGTAATAAATGATGTTTAATTACATATTTCAAATTCTGCAATTACAGAAAGATAAATGATGTTGATCAATAACTAAATCGATAAATGATGCATACATAACTAAAAGGGAAATATCATAATTGATTCAAACTATTATGTTTCAGATCATTTTATACTTAGTATACTAAAATTGCATGACTGATACAGAAAATCATATTACTTATGTATATACATTGGCTTCTATTTAAACATGATGCAAAATGTTAACTAACAGATATGTTAAATTCTGTTTTCGCATCATTCATGTGCATATCTACAAATATGATACATTGTACAACAAATAACCTCTATATCATATAACGAATTGAACGCCTATCTTAGATACAATTCTCAGCACACAAAGTTTGCCTTAAACTAGTGTTTCATCTACAAATGTAAAACAAATACTTATTTTGGTATCATTTACGTATATGAATCACCAGTAACATATACTTTATTTCAGCAATGAAACCTTAATACCAGCAATTGATAAAATATCAATGTTTCTGGGTAGAAACTCAACATTTCAGTATATATCAAGACACTTTATTTTTTAACAATGAAACCTTAATACCAACAATTGATAAAATATCGGTGTTTCTGGGTAGAAACTCAACATTTCAGTATATACCAAGATACTTTATTTTTCAACAATGTGTTTCATCAACAAATGTAAAATTTATACTTAATATCAACATCAAATAAAACATCAGTGTTTCTGGTAAAAAACTCCAGATTTCAATATATACAATAAAACTATATTTTTCAACCGTATCTTTCATCTACAAATTTAAAAGTTAAACTCAAACCCAAACAATCAGTGTTTCTAGGTTAAAACTACAGATTACAATATACACTATATACGTTTATATTTCAACAATGTCTAAAATTAAAAGCAAAAGAAAGACATACCATGGGTAGTGTTGGTCGGGAAATGGGAGGGGAAACCTTTCTACCCCTTTTCTTTTTAGTTTTTGCATCCTTTGCTTTAGATGATGACCCCATTCCGTTTTCGATTTTCTCTTGGTAGAAGTTCGATTCGCCATTAATGTCGTTGCATGCAAGCTTTTAGACCTCTGTTTAGTCAAGTTGGGGTGTTCAGATTCAAAAATTTGCTCATTGTTAGGTGTTATTAATTGAGAAATCCCAATATTAAAAGACGGATGATCCATTGTGACAAATAATCCAAAATCGATTGAAACAAAAAAATGATTTTGAAAGAAAAATGAAGAAGAAGATAATACCTATTTTGAACTTTGGGACTGTTGAATCGTTTGAAAATCCAATTGATTTGAAAGCGGTAACTGATTTGGTAGTGGGAAAGGTTATAGGCGAGATTTTGGGGGTGAGGAAGATGGATTTGGTTTCTTTCATAATTAAGTATCCGGAAAAGAGGAATTGGGAAAAAGTAGGGATTTTTGAATTTTTATGAAAGAGAAGGGATTAATTGATAATAGGTAAACATATGTAGTGTACTTTAGTAATTTTTCCTTTTACAAAGGCAAGAGCCGGCCCTGATTCAGATGGATAATATAGATATCCATATTATCAATACTCATTTTTATGCTTGTTACTGTTATGAGTCCTTGCTTTCTCTATAGAGTTTTATAATGTTTTTTGTCTTTTAGCTTGTGTCTCACCAAACTATTTTTAAAACCAGGGATAATATGGTTAACTCATTTTCTAGATGTGTTAAATATGGACATATCATATATTGTTTTTCGTTTTCTACCCGCTCATATTTGATATGGCCTACTCGTTTGTGATTCCTAGAATAGATCTATCTAATATTATATTTTATGCCTCCCCCACCTATATTCAATTTATAATTTTATTTTACAAAGTAAATATTGAACAGGAAAAAGTTCCATTAACAGTAGTAATAATGGTCCTAATGGACAAGAGAATTTGTTCATTGATCATGTCGAGACAAGTACTCTATATATATATTCTCCATTTAAAGGTGAGATATAATATCATGGTACTCTTTCTTCAATAATTTACTGAAATAATAGAATAGAAAAGATAGCTCTATAATAATATAATTAATGATTGAATTTCCAATGGATATAAAAGCTGATATTAGATTCCAATTGTTTATAGTCAGGAGCGGCTCAACGTAATTGGGGGCCTAAAGCAAAATTTCAATTTGAGGCTTAAAATATAAACAAACTTCGTATACATATTTATTCAAAATTTATTTTTCTTAGATGGAAATTATTAGATTTAGTATTGTTTTTTCAGTTATTGATTTTAGGTAAGATTTTATCAACTAAACATTGAAAAACACCATTTCAGTGAGACAATTATTATATGAATTGTAAACATAATTTTATAAGTAATAAGTTGACAAATATTAAATAAAGATAAGAGTTATAAGAACCATAGAATCTGATTCAAGAAGTTGATGACTTGATATACACCATTTTAATATGCTTGTTGTAATGTTTGAAACTAAAATTTAAAAAAAAAAAAAGAATTTGTAATTCACTTTGTTCAACACTTTTCACTATTGATTCTTATTTTTAACAAAGTATAAAAGATGTTAAAGTGTGTAAAATAATATATTTTTTATCATAATTAATCAAATTTTTTCTATAAAAATTTAACACATAATTTATTCTTGATAATATCTTGGGGCCCCCAAAAGGCATAAGCCTTATTTTACAAAGGCAAGAGCCGGCCCTGCTCATCACTTCATTATTTTCAGGTACCTGAACCTCTCTTGAAGTTTCATGAAGTGTTATGTTATAGGCTCTTCAAGCGCACATTGTCTCATCATTATAATCATTCGTTCCTCTTCTTTTTCAAGGATTTTTAGAGTTGAGATCAATTGGTCTACCATGCTTCATGCATACGGTAAACATTGACCTTATAGGACATTAGATATGTGATGAATTTCGAGTCAACAAATGCTTCGATGTATTGGACTTGAATTATCTTTTGAATGAGGGTTATATGATAATTCACAACATATTTCTTATTTGCTTATTTTTTTTCTCCTTTTTCCTGACTAAAACATGTCCCAATCTTCTTTTGAGATTTCATATTTGTATGTTATGGTAAATTCATTAATGATATACCGCATGCCAAAAATAATTAGATGTAATTATTTAATTTCTGATCCTAAATCAATTGAGAGAGGGGAACTGATTATAATTTATTGGTTTGATGCATATAAATATTAATATATGCAATATCATATTTTAGACCAACACATGAAGCTTTGTTCTCATAATCAATGATTTAGTTATTTATTAAAGGCATTTAATGTCAAATTAGCTTGGATATAAATCAGTATTATCAAGATGAATTATCTTGATTACACGATCAATAAACTATGATCTCAACTCAATTTATATTGAGCAAGAAACTTATGAATGGCAAACTGCAAACCACATGTGACCATCTCATAGATACATCTATTTAAGATATCACATGACGAGTGAACAAGTTCATATTCACTTTTTATACTTTTTAAATTTTTTAGGAAATTCAATCCTAACATTAGCTAGTATGTAACGACCTGTTTCGTCGTTTTTAAAAGGTATTTCGTCCGAAATTTCAAAGCTTTTGAAATACGCAACCAATTAAAAATTGGGATGACGTGACGAAAATTTCAAATTTTAAAATTGACCCGAGCTGACGTTATCCCGTCATAGCGAAAATAATTCTCGCTATAGCAGCGTGCTAACCGCTATAGCGGGTTAGATGGGACAGAAACTCCAAAACATGAATTCTTTTAATTTACATCCTCCTCTTAAGTGGTAAAGTAGACGAGGGTTACTCCAAAACCTTCCAAAAGTTGCTCCAAGATTGGGAACACAGGTAGAGGAGGGATACCAGTGCAAGGGGGGGGGGGGGTCAAAACTCATAGATTTCAGGCCTTCTTCCGTCAGGATTCGCCTCCACACTGTCAAAAGTTTGTGTGCAGACGTCTTCAACAGTTGCTTGGCATCCAAGTAGGCTAGGCTTAACTGAGTAGTTGACCTATTTTTCACTCATAATAAGTTGTAGATTGACAGGAGAACTCATGCATAGGCCTGCGAGCACAAAGTTTGGATAATTAGATGTGTTGATAATTGTTGTCTCAGGTGAGAATTTATTGCGTTGGTAATGTTAATCCTATGACTAGTGATGGATATCTATTTTATGGTTCTTTGATCTTGGAAAATCGTAGTGAGGTGTTTGATGGTATTTGTAATGATTAATATGTTAGGAAATTATCTAGTCTTAACCGAATTCTGGAACTTGTTGTAATAAAGGGAAATGGGATGAATAAGAAGGGTACCAATTTATGGAGATAGGGAAGGAAATTTCCATATGTAATGCATGTTCAGAAAACAAAAGAACTAATGTGAATGATATCTTGTTGTCAATCCATGCGATGAACTTTTCTTAATTGCTTGTGGTTTTATAAGTGTGGTTATGATTATGTGGTATCTGTGATTCATTAATTGGCATGGGTATCATGTCTGGTACATATAATATGTTGGCTCAGATACCACACCTAGTATAGAATATCTCTTGAGTGGCTTAGATACCACACCTGATACATATCATTAGTTAGCATGGGCACCGCACTTGATACATTTTACTATATAATTGGCTTGGGTACCATGCCTAGTACAAGTTTGATTGGTTTCTTTGTGTTGGTTCTGTGAGTGGATCGAATTTACTTATTACGTTGTATTTATCGCATGTTGTTCCATGCGTGGTTGAGTTGTTATGTTTAATGCAGGGATAGTTCTGGTGTAGATCAAATTTGCATGTTGAACACTATAATGGATGTCTTAAGGATCCCTAAGTGGTTCGAATTACTTAAAAGGTGAGATGGAATCATGTATGGGTTATGGACATGGTTTAGATATGTGTCATATGACTGCTAGGATAGGATGATAATCGGGGTCTGGTGAATAGTTTAGTTAATTACTGGGATTGTCTGTGTTATTAAAGTGATTTAGAACAATTCTAATAAAAGGAATAGAATCAAGGTGACAAAGGGGCAAGGTGGTTGGAATGAAACCTTAGAGTGGGGTACATGTGGTGTTTGGAATACCAGATAGACTTGGGAAGTCTTAGGGTGGCATAAAGGGTAGACTTGTAAATTGTTACGTCCCGAGACTACCCCCTAGATGTAACACGGGACCTAGGATCACAAGTGACTCCAAGCTAACCCTGAGTTTGGCATATCACAAGTATACTTAATATATAATTAAGATAAGCGGAAGCATAACTATAAAATGAGTCAAAACTAAAGGACTCCAAGTGAGAATATATCTGAATATCTGTGGGAAACAACCCCAAAACACTAAAATCTATACATTGACTCTATGTCTGAAAGCCCTACTACTGATGAGCAGCTGGGACAAGTCCCCAACTAACTCTAAATATACTGAAAGAGTGAAAATAAGCTAACTAAACCAAAGCATAAAGAAACGTCCTTGAACTAGGAGTACTCACCACTGAAATTGCTGAGTATGGGCTGGAAATCGAACTAATCGTGATCTGGATGCTGAGTGAATGAACATACATCATACAACGATGTAGCGCAAAAGTATGCGTTAGTACTTTGAATGTACTGAGGATGCAGGATATAGATATTAAGCTGAACAATATAATTGTACAATATAATACTGAACATGGAAATAGGTTGTACTGGAGTGTAACTGAAAATTGAACTAGATGCAATGCTAAGTACTAATCTAGATAACATGTTGAAGTGAGTGTTGAAGTAAATGTTGATAACATGGTCAATGCAATAAAAGTATGACTATGAGAACTACTATTAACCGACATAAACCACGTGAGCTAAACATAGAGTACGATGTATACGCCCCATCAAGAGGACCTAATATACCTTGCTAGGGGTATAAATACATGATTCATGTGGCGTGATCACTAAAAAATGATGCCCAATAGAGGGGATGTTTGAACCTACGTTGGAACATAGTTCCGGGACTTTGAGGGTACGCTAAATCCTAGTCCAACTCGGTGCTAAGTCTACTCTAAATTGAATTTGTATATAGCTAAAATGCAACTGAAATACTGAGTAGCTCAAAATACTGACATGCTATTTGAGAATGCAACATAAATATACTAAAATATATGGCATTTGAGTTGTGAAGCATGATTTTCTGACTGATTTGCCTAGCAAATATAATTCATGAAATACTTATAATTAATACAAGCTAGGTTTTGAGCTCTATACATGGAACTATGCAAATTTTCCAAGAAACATGTTCTTTAGAAAGTGGAACTATAGTAGTTAAAATCATAATAAATCTCCAAGGTTTTGGACACCCTAGGTCTAAACAATTTATGAGAAATTGAAGAACTGCCTGAATTCTAGGGACCCAATGGGTGAAAGGAAACCACTAGTGAAATCCCACATACATGGTGAGGAAAACTACAGAGAAATCTTTGGATTTTGGGGCTAAACTTAAAGAAGACCTCTTCTTGTTCTTGGGAGAACTATCACCTCTTTTCTCTTCTTTTCGTTCTACGTTAGATAATTTTAGGAGAATAAGGGTCCTAGGTAGTTTACTAAATTATTAGGCTTAGACTAATTTAAGACGACATAGTTTAATTATCAAACGACGTAGTTTAAGTGCCCAACGCATACGAAAAAAGATTAAAACGACCTTGACTTAAAAGCTGACGAGATGATCTCACTGGTGGCTAGACGGGTCGTCTAGAGCATCACGGCCCATCTAGTGGGTCATGGTTCCTGCCCTGCCTGACATGGATCTTCTTTCATGAGCCACTTCACGGCTCGTGTGAAGATCCATGGGTCGTTTAGGCGATCGTGGTTCTTCACAGATGCTTGGGTGTATTGTGCCTATTTCCACATGCCACTTAACGACCCATGTGGGGTTCCACGGACCGTCTAGTGGTCCATGGCTTTCCACTTTTTGCTAGGTGCACAACCACGATCAGGGTGACGGGTCATGGTCCTCTTCACGGCCCATGGACCCCTTCGTGGTTTGCCCTTTTCTCTTGTTCAATCTTAGTTCTGATTTTTGAGGTATTACATAAATCCTTAATGTGATAGAAGGTCAGGTCATGACAGGTATGAAGGATGGCCAGAATGATATTTTATCTATGTTATTTTATTTTTTAAAATATTTTTATCATTTTAACTTTAATACCTTTCAACTAAAAAATGGAAAAAAGATCATTTTATTTTAAAATTAAAAAAATATTATAGTTTTTTTAATTTTCTGGCCAAATTCTGGCCAAATTTTCTGTCCATTTAGCACTTCCCTAATCATAATATATCAATGTGGTCATAATAAAAAAAACATTTTACTCTGCTTTCTTTTACCTTAAAATGATACTCCCTATGTCTCTAATTACTTGTCCACTTTTGAATTGACACACCTATTGTCACGACTCGAGCCTACACCCTGGACGTGGCCAGCACTCGAGAACCATTGCTGGTCCCTAAGCGAACCCTCATCCTGGGTGACTACAAGTGGAAAACTGATTCAAGTATACAAAGCTTAAAAACTGAAATAAAATTCAATAACCCAACATTTCAAAACCTTAACTCAAATGAACAGCTTAGAATAAAAATAATATATTCAACTCGCCATAAAATAGGCAACTTAAGTCTTTAAACACATTTAATAAAATAAATGAATAATACAAATTTCTCAACTATACTAACTATCTATGAAGCCTCCAACTGATAAAGGTGGAAGTCGGGACAAGACCCACGACATCTTGACTAAACTGAAAAGTAAATGAAATCCTCCGGAAACAAGGAGGCTCACCATAGCTAACTCGAACTTCCGGATGTATCAACAAAGCTCCTGTTGATGACCCTGAATACCTGTGTCTGCATCATGAGAAGATGCAGGCCAAATAGCTCAATACGTGGAATGTACGAGCATGTAAGAGGAATTCTAAAGCATAACATAAGCTTGAAACTTGATAAAAAGGAAACATACTTACCTTTTCTCAAACTTACTCAACTCAAGGAATACTCAAGGATACTCAAAACTACTCAGCTTACTCAACTCAGAAGTACTCAAGGATAAGATACTCAACTCAGAGATATGATATTCAACTTTGGGTACTCAACTCAATATGACTGAACTCATTTCAATATAAAGCAATTTAAAACAAGTGCAATATAAAGAAACAAACTGTTTAAAACCATGTTGTCAACTCTGTGTGTATGCAAGGATACAACATAACTCTGAAATGAATGTAAAAATACAATAAACTGATGTATATAAAAATACAATAACTTTTGTGGGAGTTTCTCTAACCGACAACCATCACATAAGAGCTATAGTGATGATACATTGATCTACCTCACATTGTTAGCGCATCCTATACCTTGCCAATGGCATAAGACCTGAACTACTAAGTGGATCCACTAGTCTATGCGAAAAGGGTTCATTTAAAAAGTATGACCCTTTTCTACCCATGATGGCTACATGGTTTATGGGGGGCTGTGAGTTGTCTGAACTCTCCCCATATCGGTGCTCAATACTACTCCCAAAATATACTAGCTCTTTATGTTAAAAAAATACATACTTCTTTCTGTGATTTGAGATTAGTGCTCAAAAACTTAGCTCAAAGGCTATCTTCGAAATCAAAATTTCCTCTCTTGCTTTATTTAAAAAGCGATTACTCTTTTATGATAACTAGCCCAAAGGTTCTTTGGAAATCTCAGTTTCCGTCCTTATTTAAATGTGAAAACATTTTAAATCTCTTTGGGAATACTTAGTCCCCATATACTTCTTGAAGAAAAGAACTTCAACTTTACTCTTTACTGAACTCAAAACTTAAGTCTTAAAACAAAATTAAAACATTTGTAAAAGACTTCTTAAAATATGGTTCATGCCGAATTATAGACGTGAACGACTCGATGAAAGGTTTTCAATAACCATAGATAGATCTCAATACTTGGAACTCAAAAACTTCACTAATACTACTCATTTCAAGAATGCTCAACTCAGAGTTCATGCGGAATTATGAGCATGAGCTACTCAACTCAATGACTCAAAGATACTTCTCATCTCAAGATTGTTCAACTTATAATGTTCATGCGGAATTATGAGCATGAAATATTCAACTCAATGACTCAAAGATACTTCTCATCTCAAAACTGTTCGACTTATAATGTTCATACGGAATTATGAGCATTAAATATTCAACTCAAAGACTCAAAGATACTTCTCAAAACAGACTAGGAACTCAACACTTAAAGGCTTACAACTTGCAGATACCACTTCTCTGGAGGATACTCAACTTACGAAGTTCATGCAGAATTATGGGCATGAAACAACTCGACTTGATGGTCTACATAACAATATGAAACTCATATATACGACTCTTCTTATTCTCTGACTTACTTCCTCAAAACTTAGTTCAATTAGATAGTTGATCTCAAAGGATTCACAGTTGATCAACTCAAAGGCTTTCTTGAACTCTACTCTTAACTCTCTCTTGAATGTAAATTATGAATTCAAGAGTTATGGTTCATGATATGAAGGATCTAGGTGACAGTGTAGACTCATTAATACATTCTCCTCACTCTCATGCTTACTTACTCGAGTCTTGAAACAAGTTAATAGAAGTTGTACAAGACTCCTCAAAGGACTCAAAGGGATTTTCTGAAAAATGTTCGAAGGAACTCTCAATACTTGACTCTCAACTCTACCTTGAATGTGATTTATGAATCCAAGGTTGTGATTTGTGATAGGAAATGTCTCATGATGTTTAGGAATGATTTTAGATAGCTAAACATGAGAAAAGACTGAAAGTCAATATCTGAAGGTGGGTCCGCGACGCAGAGAAGCATTTAAATTTTGGTTTCGAAAATGGCTTTTAAGGCAGAACACTCCGTGTCAGCTCCGCGATGCGAAACAAAAATTCCCAAATTTGAGAAGTGGCTGCGTGACGCAGAGGGGGTTCCAAATTTTGACCAATGAAATTTCTTCTTCGTTTCCTAACCCCAATTCGCCTAACTTCGATTCTTTTTCTCAGTCTCTCTTTAGATTTGAATACCCAGCACAAGAACACAAGAATCTAACTCTAACAACTCTATAAATCGACACAATAACCTCAAGAACTCCTCAATCTCAGCCCAATTCAAGAACGAAAGCAATTTCATGAATACATAACAAGAACATCAAAGCTTCAACTTTTAGGACTAATTTAAAGCTGAAATTAACATGATTGGCGTGTGGGTGAACAAACCCAACACTATGGAAGCTTATATACCTGAAAGAATTATCCTCTTGAAGCAACTTGAAGGAAAGTCTTGAAAGATAAACCCTACCCTTAGTGTTTCTTGATTTTCTTGAGCGTAGAATCTTTGGAGTGGATGAAAGAGTTTGATTTGAGAAAACTGATTTTCTACACGTTTAGGGCAATTTAGATAACCTCCTAAGGGTTTTTAGGACTAAAATACCCCTAAAGAAAAAATTAAAATGAGTTGGGAGTCGAAATTATTTTTCACCAGGCAGTGAGGTCCGTGTTGGCTCCGCGTCGCGGAGCTGCTGCCAGGTTTGTGCGACGTTAGTAAATCCGTCATAACTTTTTACTCAGAGCTCAGAATTTAGCAAACTTGGTGGCGTTGGAAAGAGGACTCGAAGGGATTTAATTTTCTATCTTGTATCTCACCTAACTCATCTTGTACTAGGAGTTATGGTTGTTTAAAGTTGACTCATAACTTAAGAAAACTTAAGAATGACCTGAATGATTTCTCTTTTCTTCTTGGAACTCAAGGTGCTACATCTAGTGACCTTAATACTCAAGAAATTTTTAATTCCTTGGTAAAATCTCACTCACTACAAAGAACGGTTCGAGTCTTTGCTCAAAAAATTTCTGGGGTGTTACACCTATTAAGAAAACAATAATTGATATAGTAAGTTTACTATTTTACCTCTATTAATTGTGAAGTGGGTGAATTAAAAACTTAAGATATTTAAGAAGTTAAACATTTTTCAAAGTAATAAATTGAGAGTATAATAGAGAATTTTTTTTTGTTCTTTCTCGATTTGTCAAAATAGACAAGTAATTAGGGACAACTAAAAAAAGAAAAGTGGACAAGTAAGGAAAAATCCTTTTGGCTAGAATGGTATTTTACCTTTTAAAACATTTTTACCCTTTTAACTTTAATAGCTTTAATTAAAAAATGGAAAAAAGATCAGTTTATTTTAAAATAAAAAAATATTTCAGATTTTTTAAATTTCTGGCCAAATTCTGGCCATTTTTTTTGGCCATTTAGCATATTCGACAAGTAATTAGGGACAGAGGGAGTACTTTAATAAAGGTTTGTTTGGAAAGTCACTTGGTGATTGGAATTGGTGTAATTATTAGGGTAATAATTACTAGCTTAGTAATTACACTAACATGTTTGTTTGTTATAGTGTAACTAACTAGTGAACATTTCCGTGCTTCGCGCGGTTATAAAACTATTTAGAAATAAAATTATTTAAATATAATCGAGATAACAACATTTTTTTCATGATATCCTTACAAAATCAATAATATACGTAAAAAAAATTCTTTCTAATAAAATAAAGTAAGCATGAAATGAAAAGTAAAGCTAGAAATAAGTAGAAATGAAATGTATATTTAATATAGATTCTTATTTTTTTTTTCTATTCCCATTATATAATATCCCCTCAATTGTTCATACCTTAAATAATAAGCTCTAGTTTGGAAAATAAGTTATTTCCTCTCGATTTTTTTATCGTTTTCTTCTTATCTCCGTTTTCTTACCCTCTTATCCTATTTCCTCGGTCACGATCCAAAACGAGTCATGAGTGACACCCACACTTAACCTCCTAGGTGGGCGAACCAAGGAATCCAAACCCCAACATATATTAATCATTCAACTTACAAAATTCTAACCATAATGTGGAAGCTTAAATCTTATTAGTGTAAGAAACACAAATCCATTAAAGTCTACTATATGTCATTCCCAAAACCTGAAAGTCATCACATCAAGGACATCTAATCTTCAAATACTAAGTCTAAGAGTATTAAAGACACCAAAATAAATGAATAAAATAGTTTATGTCCAAAAACTAAGGACATCATGCCATGACCAAGAGGATCCAACACAAGCTAGAATGAATAGCTCACCCTGGAACCTGATGTGCTGGAGACTGGCTAGAGCTGAGGCGAGTCGAAGTCACTGGTACACTTGTTGCACTCCACAAAAAGAAAACAAAGAAAAAAACACAAGTAGGGCTTAGTATAGGGCAACATGTACTGAGTAGATATCATCGGCCAACTCAAAATAGAAACTAATATGTAATGAATAATAGTATAAAATCAACTATGACACTTAGCAGGTGGCAAGCAACAAACAACATGAACCAGTGTCAACAACACTAAAGTAAGTACGTAATCAGTCAACAATATCAAGATCACACATGAGGACTCATGTCTCCAAACTAAGCTATTTTGGGAAGTGAGTTCTTTGAGATTGAGTACATTCAATTAATTCTATATGTTTTCTTCTTTAATGTTATCGTGTCGGAACGTGACACCTCGATCCAATAATATTGTGTCGGAACGTGACACCTTGATCTAATAATACCATGTCGGCTCGTGGCATCCGATCCAATATATCGTTAATTTATCATTTATTATCACAACTTTTCACTTCATTAACAATATTTCATCAAGCCTTCTTTATTCAAGGCATCACTTCGATAGAGAGGGTTCAAGATTATAAATTCCACGGTCTCAGGATTTCAGACCAATCACAAACCACACAACCACACAATCAAGTACATAGAGAACTTCACAATATCACTCAATATATATCAATCACTATTAAGAGTCTATCTATCAAATAGAATAAACCATAACCTATCTCCACCGAAAAACCGAAGTCAAGCAAGCTACTTCTCCAATGCTTTTCCTTTCCTCAATGCCTCCAAACCTTTCCAATATATCAATTATATATGCATAATTTGTAAGTTAACGAATCTATAAACATTCAAATTATTCTATGTCTAACCTAGACCCAAAAATTCACCTAATTTTATAATCAATTTCTTAAAGTTCAAACCTAAGGGTAAGTCTTAATTCCTCCAATTTGCATAACTTTAATAGTATTCAAATAATATACTACACTCAATAATTAATTAATTACATATCTCAATATATCAAAACTTGATTCATAATACAATAACTAAAGAAAATAACAACCGACGCCACATACTAAAATTTGTCGTGTCGACCTTACTGTGCAGGAAGAACAAGCCTTTAAACTTAATCCAATACCAAATCACTTTGGTATTAATTTTCCACTATAACTCTATCAGCACTTGTACCGAAAATCTGCCTAAGAAGTTTCCTAATTAGATTTTTCTCAACCTTAACCTCTTGTCAGCTTCTATACTCTTTCTTCAGGTGGAAGTTGTATCTTCTATTTTCTTGCTATTACTCTATATTAGAAGCTCTTATACATATCTAGATTAAGTCTTAGAGAAATGTCAAACTTCATAAAATAAAGATGAGTTTTGAGTTTTGATTTTATTTATTTATTTTCATGGATGAGATTTTTTCCTGAAATTATCATTTAAAAGGAAATGGATGGTACGTAAGAATTCGCCTATTAAATTAGAATTGAGTAGGTATTCACACGATCTGATAAATTAGATTGTGATAATATTACCATGAACAATATCACTATATTAAAGAAAAATCATTATTTTTAACCTAACTTTGATATTATCTAACATAATAAATTATATTGTCATAATATATCTTAATGAAAAACTATGAAAAACTAAGATCATCAAGTAAATAATGTTGGACTTTGCGTCTCTTTAGAGACTTTAATGTGGTCCACATATTTAGTAATTGAATATTTACCTTGTTTTCCAAGTAAAATAATAAATTGTCAATTTATTTTCTTCCAAACTACTATATAGTATATTCAATAGTTTTCTTGATGGGAGGAAACTATTAATTATGAGTTCCTAGAGCGATCGTATTTTATGTAAAAGTCCTTAAGGTTAAAGTTATTTTCTATGAGTCCTTGGCCTATTTATTATGTCTGTGACTACATCAATTTGACACACTGAGATAGACATAGGCTAGAAAATTCCTAAATTTGTGCTACAAGTCAATTTTCTCTCAACTTGTTTTTCTAACAACACTTGAACAACTATAATTGAAGGTGCGTTCTCATTTATTTTCCCACTACATTTTAGTTTTACGTATACGTTGAAATTCAACATGTGGTATCAAAGCTTGTTTTAGACGTATGTTTGTTTCTGAACACATGTATTACGCGTGTACCTCTTGTTAATAACTAACTCGATAAAAAAAAAAAAAACACCGTCAATTTGCAAGTAGCTACAAAATGATATCAAAAAATACAAAAAAAAAAGGCTATGAACCTCTAATACAAGATTAGCTCTCTTGATATTTGTTGGAATGAACTAAATGCATAGTGTAGTGGACTACCAAATGAATATTAATTCTTTTTAATGCTTATGATTCTAAATACGTAAGTGTTAAATGTGAACGTAGTCTATATCAATAACCCTTCAGCCGGGTAAAACTTACCCACATCGAGTGTATACACAATCGAATACATGCATGCCATGTGTTTAAATTTATAGTTCATTTTACTAAACCTTAATTAATTATCATGTGTTTTACTTCATTAAATCACATAATAATAGAAATTGCATTAGTTTGATGTATACACCCAGTGCGGGTAAGTTTTTTCTCCTCCTTCAGTGCGGCTTTTCAAGTTCTTTACTTTTTGCAGTTGCCTTGTTTATTACTTTGTTCCTATTTACTCCATCCGTTCAGTAATAGTTGTCCACTATACTAAAAATAGTTGTTCAATAATACTCGTCCAATTTAGAAAATCAAGATATAATATACCTTTTATGTCTATTTTACCCCTGCTATTAAATACTATTTATCATCTAACACATTTTTCAAAACATTAAATTTAATAAAATCAAAGGATAATATAATATTATCCTTATTATTTATTATTTCTTAAGGAGTGTGTCAAATCAATAGTGGACAACTATTGTTGGACAGGGGGAGTATAGTGTTGTCCTTACCAAAAAAAATAGATATTCCTTAATACTTGTTATTTTACAAAATCAATGTATAAATAACACTATTTTTCGTATTTTATTCTTGAGAGTAATTAGCTTTGAAAATATGCATTTGACTAATATAGGAAAAACAAGTAAATAATTAATGTTCATTAGTCAAATTAATTAATTAAAATAAATTAATTCATGTTTATTGATTGAAAACTTGACTTTAAGAGAACATTAAATAAACGTTTACAATGGTAAACTTATACTCCCTCCATTTCATATTAATTGAATTGTCGAGACATTTTTCATTTTTCAAATTAACTTAATTGTTCAATTTTCAAGACTATTTTTAGAATGTTCTTCCAATTTTACCCTTCATTAGTTAGTATTGGAATTAGTTATTAATTAATGTTTAGTTATTTTAATCATAAATTTGACAATAATTAATAAGGGTAAAAATGGAAAGTTATATCTAATTTATGTCTTAATCTTCTTTTCTTAAAGGGTGTGAAACACCTCAACAATTCAATTAATTTAAAATGGAGTGAGTATATTCTTAATAGACGTAAAATTTAAAATGGTGACAACTAAATAGGAACAGAGGGAATACCAACTACTCCCTCTGTCCAACAATAGTTGTCCACTATTGACTTTGCACATTCCTTAAGAAACTATAAATAGAAAAGTAATTTTATTATATCACTCTTTGAATTTAATAAATACAATGTCTTGAAAAGTATTATAAGAAAATAACTATAATTAATGATAATGGTAAATTAGAAACTAAATATAAAATTATCCATTGATTTTATAAAGTGGACAAATATTTTTGAATATCCCAAAATAATATAGTGGACAACTATTGCTGGACGGAGGAGGAAGTATAATTTGTTAGAAGATCCAAATGTACCCTACATATTCTTCGCCTAAAAGGGTTGTTTGAAAGTTGAAAGTGTTTTGAGTGGAAATTTAAATGAGGAATTAAGGATCATAAAGGTCCTTAATATTTAATGGTGTTTCCTGGTATTCCCCAAGCTTGGTAGGAGAACTAAACGAAATTTAAAACGAATTTAAAGGGGAGAGAGAGAATTGATGGTACGAGAATAGTCTAGAATTCTACTGGAAATTGGAAAGGTTTATTGAATATATCAAATTTTTCTTAGAGAATTGGAATGTATTTATCAATATTTGTTGAAAATGTCTGGAGATTACAAATAATCATATTGAAGCTTAAACCCCCAACGATCTTATATATTAACATGCCAAAAAATATTCAGCATCCCACCTCAAACAACTCAAGCAAAAGTGAAATAAACATGGACAGAACTCCAAAAAAGATTACTAGTGAGTTGTTATATGAGTCTCTGGTCAATCATAATATTTTGTTCAAGGAAACTCATAAAAAGTTTTAAGGATCTGAAATCGAAGGTTGAGTTGCTAATGCTAAGTATAATAAAACAGATAGGAATCGATTGTGTGAAGCGAATGTTAATGAATACTTATTCGTTGACAACGACATTCTCGAGGAGTTGGTCAGTGCTGCGTATGAAACAAATGAAAAAGTGAATTATGTTATTGTTTTAAGCAGTGATACTGACGTTGCCATCTATGCATCAAAGGATCCATCCGTGAATATAAAGAGCAACTAACACCTTTTTAATTAAGTTCCTTCATTTATATTTAATTTTTTTTTATATATTTTATGGCTTTGTTCTAGTCTACCTTATGTTTACTCCTTTATCTATATAATTAATGAAATTAAATTTATTATATTATCCATTGTTTCATTATGGTTTTCCCTTTCTTCTTTTTTACTTTTTGCAAGACGGCTAGCCATACTAAGAAGGGTCGTTTGATACGCTGAATGAGATAAGTATGGATATTTGTCAGTAAACGAAAATACATTTGCGACCCTTCTTAGAAAAAGACCCATTTCGGTATGGTCGCAAATGTTATTTCATTTAGTCGCAAATATCCCTACTTATCCCATTTGGTGTATCAAACGACCCTTCTTAGTATGACTAATCGTCTTGCAAAAAGTTTAAAAAAAAGAAAAAAAAAAGGAAAGATAGAATGAAACAATGGATAACATAATAACTTTAATTTCATTAATTAGATAGATAAAAGAGTAAACATAAATAGACTAGGACCAAACCATAAGATAGAAAACAAGATCAAAACATAAACGAAGTAACTTAATTAAAAAGGTGCTAGTTCCTCTTTTGATTCACTGATGGATCCTTTGATGCAGAGACATCAACCTCAGTATCACCGCTTAAAACAATAACATAATTCCCTTTTTGATTTGTTTCAGACGCGACACTGACCAACTCCTCTAGAATGTCATAGAGAGTTGTCAACGGATAAACTTCATTAACATTTGCTTCACACATCGACTCCTATCTGCTTTATCATTCTCAACATTAGCAACTCGACCTCCAATTTCAGATACTTAAGTTTATTAAGAATTTCCTTGTACAAAATATTATGATTGGCCGGAGATTCATATAACAGTTCACTAATAATCTTTTTTGAAAGGGTTATATCCATGGTTTTTTCACTTTTGCTTGAGGTGGGATGCTGAAATAATTTTTGGCATGTTAATATATAGGATCGTTGAGGGTTTAAGCTTCAATATAGTTATTTGTAATCCCCAAATATTTTCAATAAATATTGGTAAATATATTCCACTTCTCTAAGAAGAATTTGATATATTCAATAAACTTTTGCAATTTTCAGTAGAATTCTAGTCTATTTCAATCATAACTTTGTTCTCCTACCATCAATTGTTTTTCTCCCCCTTGAAATTCGTTTTAAGTTTCCACCAAAATGAAAATGCTCAAATTCCGAAAATTTTAATTTGGTGACTCATGATAAGAGAAATACAAAGAAGCGCAAGAGTGTTTTTTTTATGAAGAAGAAAGACAATTTTCATTTAAAAATTGATCATTTTAGCAAAAAGAAAAGATATTAGAATATATATTTTTTTTTGCATGAAATACAAAAAAAAATGATCTAAGAAGAAAGATAATTTTATCTTCGTTTGTTATGAATCTAATGAAAATTTATGACTACATGGTGGATCGATTCTGATTCAACAATTCATTATTCATATTGTCAATATCATGAAAGATTTTGTAATTCTAAGAAAGTCTATTAAAGCTACAACTATCTCTTCTTATTATTATTTGGAAATAAACCTAATTTTGAAAGGGAAAAAGTTATTGATCATGAAAATTTATATGGAAAATTATATAAATTAAAGATGTTTAACTTTGCATGATAAAGAAGTTGACACTAAATAATGAATTTTTAATGAAACTCATAAAAAAATTTAACACAAAAAAATGAACACCTCTATTGATAAAATTAAAAGGCTGATTAATGATGAAGTTTAAATATTTTTTTGACTTTGAACTTGTGTGAATTTCTATAAAGGGTAAGCAGATCAACAAATTCACTAGAAGTGCAAATGGAGTTTTCTATAACTTGAGATTACATATACATACAAGCATATCTAAAAAAAGAGACAAGTTAAAGATTTATTTGCTGAATTTTTTTAAAGTAAAAATATAATTTTTCAATATGCCATATCAAGAGCATTACAACAAAATTATGTGTCAAAGAAGAAATCATATATTAACAAACATGGTAAGAAGCATGACTAGAAGATCAAGTTTATCTCTATGTTTATTCAAGGTTATTTCGAAGGTGTCTTTTCAATTATGAAAAGATCGAAAACCTAATTTAAGTCATTTACACGTTAAAAAGGGTCCAAATAAAGTGAGTGATTATAATTCATAATTAAGAGATTGGATATGGAAAAATAATAATAAGCAGTTTCTTTATAGCCTATAGGATTTGTAAGAAAAAATAATAGGAAATACAATTGAAGAAGAAGATGGCTTTGAGGCGTGTAATCACTTTTTTTAAAGAGATATTGTCTATATACATATTGGGGCAAATACAAACAATTCTCTTCAAGGATACAACAAAGCCCTTTGTTTATACATGCAGATTTTTCTCTGGCTACTTCTAAAGAGTCTTTATATTTATAGAACTTAAAGAGATGACTCTTCATAAGAGTCACATTCTTTCATTAACATATGACTCTTATGTCTCTTCATAAGAGTCATGTTCGTTCATGAACATATGACTCTTCATAAGAGTCATGTTCTTTCATGAACAAATGACTTTTTATAAGGGTCATGTTCTTTTATGAACATATGATTTTTAATAAGAGACACGTTCTTTCACAAACAGATGTGTCTGTTCAATTTAAGATTTCTATATATTACAAAATATCCAACAATCTTCCACTAGTCTGTAATATTTAATTTCTCATAGTATCATGCATACCAGAGAGTATCTTATAATATATTTGAACTTTCTATAATTAGTGCAAGTACTTTAAAGTTCTGACGAAGTAATTGGTATCTTAAAAGATTTGAACCACAACTCCTTGTGTCAAAACCGAAAATATCACACATAGTATTATTTATAGCTTAGAAACCCCAATATTTGCTTTAGCACGTTTATGGCCACGTGCTCATCCCAATTTCAAAGACCAACCCTTTAGATCTTGCTTTCAACCTCTGTGTAACAGTCTGCACTATGGAGTTTGTCATTATGCCCATGTTATTTCAAGCATTTAACAACTCCTCAACTTCTCACATAATAGTATGCAGTACAGTTGAATCAAGACTCTAAAAAGAAGGCTCGTGCTTTAGCAACACAAAGTAACTTGTTATTACCCGTTGAACTTGTATTATTAGAGACTTAGAGTGTATACTAACTCAAAGTTGGTGGGCCATCACTTGTGTTTAGTTTAAGGATTTTAGCCTTATTCATTCACATATTTATCATACTATATCTTTTGAAACTATAGATTTTACAATATTGATATAAATCATAAGCAAATCTTTTACATAGGCATATCACAAATAACATAATTATCTCCATATATAGTTTAGAATGGTTGCATTAGTTGTGGCCACAACATTTTAAAATCATATTTCTCCACCATTCCATTTCTTTTCAAGCATTTACATGCTAAATATATTCTTATTCCACTATGAAATTCAAGCCAATTCTGATACAAAACTTTTGGCACCTTCATACATGTATCAAATCCAACTGATATGGATTTTATCATTATCATTCGAAGTTTCACTATTTACAAACCAACGCACCAATTCATCTATGTATGAATGGTCATGTCTATACAAATTTTATCTTACAACATATTACTTCTTTTCATGAAAAGTCACAACATTTCAAGTGACACTACTTCACAAAATTACATAATATTTTTTTATGAAGGTTCATAGCCTAATCATCACATTAGCAGTTTAAATAACTAATCATTGCTAAAATTGTCAAGTTATAAACACAAACTACTATGTCAAGTACATCAAAGATATAACTTGTGGGGGTTGAAGAAATAATTTATATATTAAACTTCTTCAAATATTATTGACTATTAATCATAATCCAATCACTTCCACACTTTAAATATTTCAAATGCCTTTTTCATAACTTGTGTAGACATCTAATTAACATTAGTAAATCATCTTATTGTCAAATTTATAGTGTCCCACTATTATAACACATGAACATTTAATAAGAAGACAAAATCTTCAACCTTAAATGAACACAAAATGATCTAATAAAAAGTGTCATTATTCTTAATTTCAAATTATTCTAATAACTTTTAAGAATAGATTTATCCATCAAATAAAGGAACTCATACACATCATCTTATAACTTGAATACAAAAATCACATGATCTTTATGCAACATAAATATGCCATAATATTTTTCTTTGTCCCAAATAACAAACTTATAATAAGATTTAAAATGCATTTCAAGATCATCACAAGTGAATTATTTATCTTAACATTTATGGAAAATCATTTCGCAAAAATTTCAAAGGATAAAATTTCATAAATTAATAATAAGAGAAGTTAAGAAAGCAAAACTCGATATGTCATTCCTTCGTGATCTATTATTGCCTCGCTTTTGCAATATGACTTGTTGTCTTAGAATCATACTTTAAATCACTCAAATACTTTAAATCATAAATCATGAGATGACTTTTCATAAGAGTCACGTTCTTTCATGAACATATGACTCTTCATAAGAGTCATGTTCTTTCATGAACATATGAATTTTCACAAGAATCGCGTTCTTTTACAAACAAATGTATATGTTCAATTTAAGACCTCTATATATATTACAAAATATCCAACAGGATTAACTCTAAAAATTTAGATTTTATTGTCATTATCACTCTCATAAAATTGTTGAAGCTAGAAATGTTACAAAAAAAATTAAGAACATGAAGTAAGTGGGAGTGGTTGAACTCAAATGGTAGAATTAGAGAAAATAAAAAAAATCACCTATTATATCTTTTATGCATTGAAAACTTGAATGCAAATCTGATTTTTATGAATGATCTGAAGAGCAATAAGTCCAAGAGTCACCACCAATTAAATTGCCACATAATAATTCATTTTATTTGAATCCATTAAAAATACGTCTAAATAAATTAAGTAAGATAATCTTCAAAAATTCATAAATCAGTAATTTCAAGGGATTATATTGTATATCTCCAACAGTCTCATTATGATAATTGGACTAAAAGATGATCCATCTTTTTTTAATAAATAATGAGTGGACTAAATTTCAAATTTTGATTTGAGTGAATGTAAAAATAGTTAGATAATAAAAAATTTGTTGGTGGTGTTGGTCTTAAAAAAGTGCTGAGCAAATCATTGCTACAAAATCCACAATAAAAGATGAATATATAACATGATATGAAACTACATCACAGCCTTTAATAGGCAAAATCGAACCAAAATTAAAGATTCGAACTGAAAAAAATTATATTCCTGATGGGTTATTGATTTAGAGGTTTTGATAACGGTTTAAATTTTTTTATTATCAGATTGTCGATTCTTAACGGGTTAAACGATAATCTGATAGTAAATTAATTAATTATATCTATACTATTTGGCATATAAAGTCCTTGACTTAGAGTTTATTAGTTTCATACTTTAATTTTTGATTGTCTCAAACTCTTGATTATTCTACAATGTGACAGTGTTTACTTTTGAGCAAGGTGCAATCTATCAACTCATGTGCATAGTTCATCTCGTTTATTGTCTTGTTTTTAAGTAATTTTTAATAATTTTTATGTCAAATTTTAACGATTTGACTGATAATTGAACCGCTAATGTTCAATAATCAATATATTAATAGTTCTATAACAGTTTAGCATATCTACTAATTGATAACTGATAAGTTAAATTGATGAACTTCAAAATCGAACCAAACCGATACACATCCCTATGCAATGATTAAAGTATTTCATTTGAACTTTAAGGTGTTCAACTTTATTTCTTTGTTTTATCGACGTGAATGTTTTATGGTTAGATAATGTGTGGGAAAAAATAAGGCAGAACGCATAAGCGGTCCCTTGAACTTGTATGTTTTTTTTTTTCATTTAGACACCTCAATAGGGTTGTCTTCCTATTGAACACTTGAACCCCTCAAAAAGTGTGTCTATCAGACACACCTGACTGACTTGGCACATATCGTGTGAGACATTTTTTTTAAGGTGGAGCGCATGAAATTACACAACTCCTACGTGGAAAACTAATCCTACGTGGTAAAACACATCACAAAACACACAACCCCTCAACCATTTCCCAAAATTCCAAAAACGTCTTCTAAAAAACCCTAGATATTTCTTCATTGATTCACGCTCAATATTTGGTCGATTCAAGAAAGCTGATCAATATCCTTCATGTTTTCTTCCTACACCGCTAAATAAGTGGTCGATTCAAGAAGATTGTTGTAGTGTTTTAGACTGATTCGAGAAAGCTGGGAGATTTTGTCGCTCAATCTTGTGAAGTAAGTTCATTTTCGAATTTCTATTACTATTGTTGTTAATTTCTCCTTGAAATATAGTGTCTATTTTGTATGTTACTACAGTAATGATATTTTGCAAATATGTGAATAAAAAGTTTGAATTTTTTAGGGTTAATTCCTTGTCAGTAATTATTGGGTATATTTGAATTTTTTTTCCAAGGAATCGTATGGTTATTATTATAGTAACTCGCTTTCACCATAATGGTAAATTTGTCAAAGGCACATCTGGTGCAAGTTCAACTTACATAGAGCAAAGAGAAGTGGAATTTGTAGGTATCAATAAAGACCACTTTTCATTAGTGGAGTTGCTTTTTTATACTAGAGATCTTGGGTATGGTATTGTGGGTGGATTAATTTTAAAGACCCTATAATTAATAACTTTGTCTTAGTAGATTTCAGCTTACTAAATCTTATAAAAGACCTAGTTGATGGTGACCTTTTGGACTTATATGTTCAACATGTTGTGGATAAGGTAAAGATTGTTAAAGATAGGGTCCCTACAGGTTATCTTTGTGGGCTAACAGTTGGTGAAAGTGTTAACGAGGGTGGGGTAGAAAACTCACATGATATTAATGTGAGGGAGGTAGAAAGCTTACATGATATTAATGTGGGTAAAGGGTTACAACAAGGAGCTGCCCAATTCGAGAATATTAATGTTGAAGTTGGTATAGATGATGTATCAGATCTTGAAGGTGTTGAAACAGATTTGGATAACAATGATAATTCACAAAAGTTTGCTATTCCAGAAGATGATGACTCGAAGATTGATGAAGAGTTAAGAACTCTTAGAAATGAAAGGAGAACCAAATTGCAGAGGAAAAATCCTCTTTCTACAAAGGAAATAACTCTTGGATCAGCAGTTGGTGTTGATAAAGGATTTGAAGACATTGGAAGGAACAAGGCTACTAGGAATGTAGGAAGATTGGGGGGGGGGGGAGATGAATAGTATATTAATAGTTCAGATCTGGATAGTGATGATGGAAGGGGTGAATTAGATCCTGAAATTGTGGATGGTATTGATTTACCAGCAAGAAGAAGAAATAAAAAGGTAAGATTTGATCCTGATTGTGTAGTAGCTATATTTGAGCTTGGTATGGTATTTGAAAATGCCAAAGAATTTAGAAGGACTGTGATAGAATATGTTGTTGAATATAAAATAAAATTAAAATTGAGGCCTAGTGAAAAACATAGAGTCAAAGTTAAATGTCAGGATAAGAAATGCAATTGGTTGTTGTATGCTAGTCTAGACAAAGACTCTGGTGACTTTATGGTCAAGAATTACTATCTTGTTCATCAGTGCACTACCTCAACCAAGAACAAGTTATGTACATCTAAGTTTATTGCAAAATAAATTTAGGGACATAATAATTTCTGAACCTTATATAAAGTTGTGGGAAATTCAAGAGTTGGTGAGAAAGAAGACAAGACTATATGTTGGAAGAATTGTTTGTTATAGGGAAAAATTGATGGTTATCAAGGAGTTCATGGGTGATTGAAAGATGGAGTTTGCAAGGTTGTGTGATTATACAGACATGATAACACAGATTAATCCTAGTAGTCTATGTTAGGTGAGGACAGACAAAGAATCTACCCCAGGAAAGAATATGTTTGTTTACTTTTATGTTCGTTTTACTGCATGAAAGAGAGGTTATTGGAAGGTTGTAGAAAATTCATTGGTTTTGATGGATGTTTTTTGAAGGGTGCTTGCAAGGGTAAATTATTAGTTGCAATTGGGGAAGATGAACATTATATTAATAGTTCAGATCTGGATAGTGATGATAGTAGGGGTGAATTAGATCTTGAAGTTATGGATGGTGTTGATTTACCAGCAAGAAGAAGAAGTAAAAAGGTAAGATTTGATCCTGATTGTGTAGTTGCTATATTTGAGCTTGGTATGGTATTTGAAAATGCCAAAGAATTTAGAAGGACTGTGGCAGAATATGTTGTTGAATATAAACACAAATTTAGATTGAGGCCAAGTGAAAAACATAGAGTCAGAGTTAAATGCCATGATAACAAATGCAATTGATTGTTGTATGCTAGTCTAGACAAAGACTCTGGTGTCTTTATGGTCAAGAATTACGATCTTGTTCATCAGTGCACTACCTCAACCAAGAACAAGTTATGTACATCTAAGTTTATTGCAAAATAAATTTAGGGACATAATAATTTCTGAACCTTATATAAAGTTGTGGAAAATTCAAGAGTTGGTGAGAAAGAAGACAAGACTATATGTTGGAAGAATTGTTTGTTATAGGGAAAAATTGATGATTATCAAGGAGTTCATGGGTGATTGGAAGATGAAATTTGCAAGGTTGTGTGATTATGCAGACATGATAAAATAGATTAATTCTGACAGTTCATGTTGGGTGAGTACAGACAAAGAATCTACTCCAGGAAAGAATATGTTTTGTTTACTTTTTTGTTTATTTTACTGCATCGAAGAGAGGTTGGTTGGAAGGTTCTCGAAAAATCATTGGTTTTGATGGATGCTTTTTGAAGGGGGCTTGCAAGGATAAATTATTAGTTACAATTGGTAGGAATGGAAATCAACAAATGTTTCTAATTGCTTGGACAGTTGTTGATCAAGAAACAAAGCATAGTTGGAGTTTCTTCTTTAATTACTTGATACAAGATCTAAACATAGGCACTGAACATAGATTGACTGTGATGTCAGATGTGCAGAATGTGTTAGTTTAATGTTAATTCTTTAATTTTGATCGCATTGCCTACTTATTTAATTATTACTAGTCATAAATTTCAATTATTATGATATGTAGGGTCTTGTACAAACCATAATACAGTTGTTGCCAGATTGTGAGCAGAGGATGTGTGCTAGACACATTTGGTCCAATTGGCATAAGATCTGTAGAGGAGAAGAAAGAAGAAAACAATTCTGGAGATGTGCAAAATCAAGTTTTGAGTAGAAATTTTTAGATGAAATGAATAAACTTAATAAACTTGGTAAGAACATCTATGAGGACTTGTTGCATTATGAAAAAAGACATGCTGTAAAGCATATTTTGAGGAGCATGTTAAATGTGATACTATTGAAAAAATAACATGTGTGAGACATTTAATTTTTGGATATTAGCTGCTAGACATAAATCAATTATCACTATGTTAGAGGAGATTAGGTATAAGATAATGGATAAAAATGTTGAGATGAGAAAATTTGTTGACACTTGGATATCCAACATTTCTCCTATGGCAGGTTAGTACTTGAAGAAAACAAAGATTTTTCTAGAAATTGTCAAGTTATGTTCAATGGTCAATTTGGATATGAAATTTTAGATGATCATCATATGCATATTATTGATATCAGAAAGAAGGCATATACTTGTAGAACCTGACAGTTGAGAGACATGCCATATGTTGTCTGGCCGTATCAGCATGCATGCCAAAACCCTAAAGATCATGTTGTACATTGGTATAAACAAGATACTTTCATAAAGGCTTATAATTACTTTATCCAGCCAATACCTAACATGAAAATGTGGTCTCATACTAGTGATATAGTGATTGAGCCTCCGGAATCAAAACTAATGTTTGGCACACCACCAAAATGCAGAAGAAAGTCAAAGATAATTGAGCCAAAAAAGAAGTATGGAAAGTTGTAGGAGAGGTGTAAAATGACTTGCTCCAAGTGCTATCAACAAGGCCATAATAGTAAAGCCTGCAAATACATGGTAATACATTCTTTGATTAATTCAATTAAATAGATAAATTGCAATACAATTTCCCCCTTTTTAGACTATTAAATCTACTGAAATGGGTTAGCCTGGAAGGTCAACCCAACTTGAAAGGTCAACCCAGCTTGCAAGCTTAAGCCAACCAGCTAGCTCAAGGCAGCCTACAGGCTTAAGGCAACCACCAAGCTCAAGGCAGCCTACAGGCTTAAGGCAACCACCAAGCTCAAGGCAGCCACCAAGCTCTAGCCAACCACCAAGCTCAGGCTAACCTGTAGGTAGCCAACCACCAAGCTCAAGACAACCAACAAGCTTTAGCCAACCACCAAGCTTAAACCAACCTATAGGTTCTAGTCAACCACCAACCTGGAGGCCATCATAATATGTCAACTCAGGCCAACAATCAATTTCTATCTGTGATGATACTTATGATGATACTTCAACTGTTAGAAGATTTCAACAAGTTGGAAGAGGTAGGGGAAGAGGTAGGGGAAAAGGCAAGGGAAGATGAGGTGTATCCAATCAACAACTCGTGAGACCATCACAAGATGTTAGTTCAAGACAACAATCAACTTCTATATGTGATGATACTTCAACTTTTAGAAGAGGTCAACAAGCAGGAAGAGGTAGGGGAAGAGAAGGAGCATCAACATAAAAAAGAGGAAACAAAAGGCCTAAGATTGTGGGATTCGGCATCTACACTGATGATATAAGTGGTGGACAAACATTAAATGTAAGCATATAACCAACTTCAATTATTTATTAATCTACTTTGATAATACTTATTTTAGTTCCTTGCATGCAACCTGATACAGCAGGTGAAAGAGTTGTTACTCTAGATGTATTTAAGTGTGCAACTCCAACAAACATTAATATAAGTTATAAGCCCTGTGGGCTGAAATGGAAGGCTCGAGATGTTATCACCACTCCACAATTACAATGCATGAGTAAGTTCAAAAGAGATGAATCTGCAACGTCTAGTGCAACAAGAGCAGGAAAAATTTGATCTACTTTAGGGGTTGTTTGATTTTGAATGTGTACTGTAAGCAAAAAAAAGTACTGAGACCGCTTTAATATGTTTTTGGGTGTTTTTTATGTACACTATAACTAGTGGTTTAAATGTGGATTTTCTTATATGTTAAAGCTAAGAATTTTTTGTGGATGATTTATGTTTGTTTGGAGCTTAATATTGTTTTTTCACTTAGTATTATATTTCCGATCAATGGTTATTGTTGTTTGGAGGTGAATAAGTGCAATAAAAATAATAAAATAGAGGTGAATAAACAACAAAAATATGAGAGATTAATGAACAACTTATCTTCATTCTTTCATGCATAACCAGTACAATAGAAACACTAGACTACTAATATAGATATTTCAATCACTCCTAAGACTAATAACATAGATATTTGCATATAACCAAAATCACAAGTGCAATAGCGCATACGATTCTGATTTTTCTTGCCCGCTTCCTGTCTTGTTCAAAGGATTTGATTCTTTTCAATAGATCCCATATGAAATTTTTTTCTTGAGAAGGTATTTCATCATCGTACTATCGAAGATAATCACAGCCACCTCTTCTCTACACAAATTATCAAAATATTTGAACTATAATTAGCAATTTGTTTTACCATATTAGGATAAAAAACGATAAAAAACTTACCATTGTGTTTTTGCAGCAAAAGAATCGACGTCATGTATTAAGTTGTGTCCATGAGGTTTTGAATTCAGCATTGATCCCCACATCGACAGATCACAGTTGCATCTGAAGAAGCTGAAATCGACAAATTCGATATTTCCTTCACTGTGAAGAAGACGAATGGAGAAAATTCTTTGATCTCCACTGTAGCAATAGCAATGCGAGATATGGAGAAGAAAGAGAGGTAGATGATAAATAAAAAGGGGGAAGAATCTATGGTTGGATAGATAAAAGGCAAGGGGGAAATATTACCGTTGAAAAATACACACATCAACATTTATTTCTCACTTCACATGCTTAGAAAGAGTGCTTCACACGATAAGTGCCAAGTTAGCCAAGTGTGTCTGATAGACACACTTTTTGAGGGGTTCAAGTGTTCAATAGGAAGGCAACCTTGTTAAGGTCTCTAAACAGAAAAAATATATATATACAAGTTCAAGGGGCCGCTTATGCGTTCTTCCAAAAAATAATATTAAATTTTGAGTTTGATAATAAAACTTTTGATTGTTGATTATTTTATACTAAAGATTTACCGGCTGCGTTTTCAAGAATCAGGTAACTCATATGAAGCTCACTAGCTCATTTTGATCTTGCTTTATTCTCTACCAGTTTGTATAGATACCATCTTGTTTTTGTTATATATGAAATTTTCATGTATTATATTGTGACCAATAGATTAATGAAGTTGAACTTGAGTTATATTAAACTTTTTCATAAAGTTATTAGATATTTTGTTAGACTATATATACATCAGTACTAAGACTCTCTGTTGTCCAATGTAAGCCTTACATTGATAAAATGCAAGGAAGGATCACTAATTGGTCCTCTAGATTCTTATCATACGCTAGAAGGACTCAACTCATCAAGAGTGTCTTATTTCCTATACAAATCTATTGGTCTCAAATTTTTGCCCTTCCCAAAATGATCATACATGTGATAGAGTCCTTATGCAGAAATGTGTTCTAGTTAAAGTGTTTTATGATCTGTAATTCTTACTTGGTAAATAAAATGTTTACTTATCAAAACATGGTTATCATAATCAATCTAGAAATGTGTTCTAGTTATAGTGATTGTTGCACAATAATTAAATCGAGTGAATAAAGTCTATGTTCATTTTACTATTTTTCACTCATTAAAAATTATCCGATTTTAATATATGAATTAAGTGGGAGAATGTTGGAATATCACATTTTTTTAGAGACTTTAATGTAGCTTGAATATTTTATAATTAAGTATTTACCTTATTAATTTTCTTTCAGACTATGCATACTTTATTAATTTCGAGTCCCTAAAAAAATCATATTTAACTAGTAGTACCTAGGGTTTACCCAAAAATTCCTAGCCTATATATAAATATATATGTAACTCCATTAAACTGTCTCACACTGAAATAAACATAGGCTAAAAAGTTCATAAGCTCTTTCTATATACAAGTCGATCTTCTTTCAAATTATTTGTCTGCGACACTTGAACAACTATGAATGAAGGTACATTTCTATTTATTTTTTTCAGCTGAATTTTGACTCTAAATTTGTGTTGAAATTCAACAAATAATGCTTGTAGTGTTTTATTTGTGTGAATGTACACAATTTTTCTGATACTTTTTTTCTTAATTGTTAAAATTATAGCTTCTGATTTTTATTTATTTTTAAATGGAACTTGAATTTCGAATTGAATTATAACGTCATAGTTCTCTATCTTTTCATGATGATTCGTTGATATATTTAATTTTCTATTTTATCATAAAAATCTATAGATCTGTTCCAATTCTAGTCATTCAAGTTGGGTTTATCATAAAAATTCATAGATCTATTCAATTATAGTCATTCAAGTTAGGCTATACAATGATTTTCCTAAATCCAATATTGAATTGATAATAGAATCTATATAAAGATGATATCCATATAAGAAAATATTTATAAAAATTTATTGTACAAGTCAAAAAATTGAAATCAAATGAGTCTACATTTTAATTCTTCAAATTCGTAAATAAATCAAATTACCTCATCGAGAAAAAGGAGAAGAAAAATGTAAAATATTATAAAATAAAAATTTAAAGAAAATTATTTTTATTATAGAGAAAGATAGAAAAAAAAGAAGAAAAAGGATTATTGTTTTGGCAATGAAAACTAACATTTTATTACCAATGTAGCAGATATGTACGTAGTCTAAAAAAGTTGTGATGGTATGGCATTCACATAGGAGCAAACCAAAAAACTAGACATCGAAAACCTATGTGCTAGTGGTAATCTGTAGCTAACTATGGGTAGATATTAAGGCTATTTAGTCTTCTAGCAAGTTTCTTCTTGAGTGATCCTTTGTAGAATATGGTTGTTGTTTGGCCATATATTTTCGTTGGCATTAGTGCATGCCCAGTTAAGTTCATCCCTCCAGTTCATGACCACTCTATTGATGCCCAACCATTGAAGTAGCCTAGATCAGATTTCACTAGAGTAACCACAGCTGAAGAAAAGGTGCTCAATGGTCTCATTTTCCTTGTTGCATAACTCACATTGGTGTTCATCAACTACACCCCATTGTAGCAACGCACTACAAGAAAACTGTGAATTACATGGGGATTTTCCTGGAAATCAGTATGAAAATTTGTAGGAAAATAAGTTTCCTACGAATTTTCAAACTATTCCACAGGAAAATCCCCATGTAATTCACAGTTTTCTTGTAGTGAACCTATCTTTTGTATGTAATCTTCTAAGGACATCCAATTTAAGGATAAAAATTGTTTCAAATATTTTACTCCACTGTACTTTTTGTAACTCACCCCTCAGCAAGACATACATCTTCCTAATTGAAAATCTTTGCATCTGATCACTTGCTTGTAAACCAATGTCATGTAGGCGTAGCTTCATCTTCAAAATCTTTTAGGCAACCCATAATGCTTATGTTGGATTAGATTCCCATATTGACCTTCCTTTTATATAGTAATAATGCACCCATCTAACCCATAAAATATCTTTTTTAGAGCACAGGTTCAAGAACAATTTCCTAATGGTTGCTCTTTTCCATACTGTAATATCAAGAATGTTTAGGCCACCAACAATTCTTGGTAAACACACCTTATCATCCCAGGCTAGCAAAGTCTTCTTTGTTATTTCTGTACCTCTCGTCCAGAAGAGCCTTTTACAAGTTGATTCTGTAAGTTTGATCACCTTGACGAGTAACATAAAAAATTGTGACCAATAAATCTAGATAGAGAATAATATTAATTTAATTAGCTGCTTCATGCCTGTATAAGATAGAAACTTTATTGTCCAACATGTTATTCTTCCTAGTATCTTGGCAATGATTGATAGTCGTTTAGTACTTAGAGGCACACCAAAGTACCTAAAAGAGTTATATCTAAAATATTATATAACTCTTTTGTCATTGTTTGCAATCAAACCAGAAGCATGAGAAAATTGTTGAAAACAATCAAGCAGTAGTTGTACAGACCTTGTAAAATAATAGTAAGTCATCCGCAAAACCTAATTGAATAAGTTTTATCTTTGAGCATCTGGGTAAAACTTAAAGTTAGTCTCTTCAATAATCGTGAGATGTACTCCATTGCTAAAAAAATAAGAGAAAAGAGGACATAAGATCCCCTTGTCTCAATCCTCTTCTAGCATCAAAAGGTACAGAAGGTCAGTCATCGATATAGTTTGAAGGCACTCCATTATTCCTTGTATGAATTTTGTAGGAAAATTTTAATCTGTCATTACTTGCTTAACAAAGATCCATTCTAGGGAATAATAGGCTTAAAAAAGGATTATTATTTCTTCAAAATATACCATGAATAAGAGCTAACTTAGTTCCAAAGTAATTAAATCTAACGTATCTACAGAAGTAATTAAATATACACTTATGGGTTGTTTGGTAGCTATTTAATGTTATACAAATTTAACAATGTAGGAATTAATTAAGGAAAAGAATACATGTGTTCAAAAAGAGAAACTATTTACAAGTGACAACCCTTTACTTCCATACTCATGTTTTTAACTATTAATGTATAACATCAAGGATAACGTAACAATGACTCAGTGAATAGAACAAAAGCACAGTCGCGTAAATAGTTTGGGCCGTGGGTCCAATAAGAGTAAACATATTGAGTTGAATCCAATTTGAATAAATACTTTATCTAATAAATAATTTTCCCAACTAATATGTGTGAATCTATGCACTATTTCATGTAAACATTAATTAGGTAAGAACTATTTCATTTTTTATTTTGCATTAAATAATATATAAATTTCCTTATAATTTATACCTATATTAATTACACTGATTTCTAAATAGTCAATAAAACATCATATTAATTTTATACATTAATAACGTATTTCCTATTTATTAACTAAATATCATATAAATTATAAAATAAATTAATATATGAATAACTCTTATTCGATTATCAAACGTCCCTTACAATAGTATATTAGTAAAATATACTTTTAAAAAAAATTACTTATTTCATTTATAAATTGGGAAAGGTAATCCACTCCGCAGCCTCAATTTTTCTGTCTCTTCACTCTACAGACCCTCTAAAACCCTTGTCATCCACCGCCATCCATGGCGGCATACTCCTCATTTCTCTGTCATCCCCCGACAAACTAACAATGGCATCTACACCGGTGTCAGAACTCTCTGATGGACCAGTCGTGAGTGTGATCAACAAACGTCTCTGTGCTCTTCGCAAGAAACACAGCCGCATTCTCCAAATGGAAGAATCCCGCACGAAAGGAAAAACTCTCAACAAGGAACAAGAAGAAACTCTCTGCTCCAAATCTGTTGTTATTGCTGCCATAGATGAGCTTGAGAAGCTTTGTCAGCCACTCGTTGCCGATGTGGTTGAAGAGTTTCTTCTTGTTCCTTGTTGAGAGTTTTTCCTTTCGTGAGAGATTCTTCCATTTGGAGAATGCGGTTGTGTTTCTTGCGAAGAGCACGGAGACGCTTGTTGATCACACTCAGGACTGGTCTATCGAAGAGTTTTGATACCGGTGTAGATGTCATTGCTGGTTCGCCGATGGATGACGGAGAAATGAGGAGTACGCCGCCGTGGACAGCGGTGGATGACAAGTGTTTTGGAGGGTCCGTAAAGTGAAGAGACAGAAGATTGAGGTTGCGGAGTGGATTACCTTTCCCAATTTATAAATGAAATAAGTAATATTTTTGTTAAAAGTATATTTTACTAATATATTATTGCAAGGGACGTTTGATATCAAATAAGAGTTATTCATATATTAATTTTTTAAATAATTTATATGATAAATAGGAAATATGTTATTAATGTATAAAATCAATATGATGTTTTATTGATTATTTAGAAATGAAAAAAGACATAAAGTCACCATTAAAGTTGTCCCGTATTTGCATAGAGACACCTTAACTTCGGAAGTGTCCTATCATCCCATAGAACTATTTAATATCTTTTTAAATGGGCCATTTTGACCCATTCCCTCGTCTGTGTTGTCGCGCGTGATGCTCACTCCTGTGATAGAATTCAACCCGACCCAACCCTATTCTTTTGAAGAAAAGTCGTCTTCTCCTTTCTTTTCTTATTTCACAACTTTCCATAAAATCTAAAGAAATAGAAAAGTTTTCTCGTCGTCTTGGTGTTGATAATCTCGTTGTTGATGTTTCTTGGTGAAGATTCTTGGAGAGACAAGGAATAGAAGGTCTAACAAGTTAGGGCTCTACATCATATGATAAAGATCTTCTTCTTTTTTTATTATTATGATTCTAGGGATTATTATAGTGTAAAGAGTGTTGGAATCGACCTACTATAGTCATCATTCTTACGATTTTATAGTTTTTCGTTGTGTTATTGAGTAATTGCTACTGTTAGGGTTTTGTGTTATCGACTTAGTGTGGCTATTAGTGATTAGGGTTATGTATTATCGACTTAGTGCGAATATTAGTGATTCTGTTTTAGGTTAGGGTTTGATGTTAGTTCAAATCTTATTATTTGTCTTTTATACATTTGTAGAATTCAATTCGTACATTATCGACTTGTTTACAAGTCTTTTGTTCTGTTAGTGATGGGGCTAAATGTTAGTCTTTTGTTAGTGCTTTTTGTACTCTTGTTAGTTAGTGTTTCTACTACAGTTGTTTGTTAGTGATTATGTTTGTTGTGTACAACTTGTTAGAGTTTGTTCTTGAAATGTGTGTTTGAATTGTGTTTGTCTTTTTTACATGCTTTTTCAGGATTGTACCATCCGACAACTAGAAAGAGCTAGAATTAGAAAGAGTCATTTTTTGAAATAATGAAAATATGGAAATTTGACAAAAACTAAGTTAAGAATCAGTTTTGGGTCAACTTCAAATGACCATAACTCCTAGCTCAGAATGACTTAGGTGTGCTACAAGATACCTTAGGAAAGATATTTGAATTATCTTTCCAACACCGCTGAGTTTGCTCAATTTCGAGTTAGTATGAGTGAGATATGTCCATTTGAAGTTGGGTTGTCTAGATAAGGAAAGTCAAAACCGGATTTTAGAAGGGTATTGTGGTCTTTTCACCACCCAATTAATTAATTTCGTTTTTGGTAATTAAGTTGGGGTCTAAACTGATTGGATTCAGTTTACGCTTTTGAAATTAGAGCTAGGGTTTTGAGAGAAGAGAAAAGAAGAGGAGAAAAGAGAAGGAGAAGCAAGGAAATCATCAAGTTCTTGAAGCTAAGATCGTGGATTTTATCAAGGGGTGATCCCTGCGAGGTATGTGAGATGACATAGCGTTGGGTTAGTTCACCCACGCGCTAATCATGATTTATTTCAGCGTATTGTCGTTCTTGAGATTAGAGAAATTGAGTTCTTGATGAATATTGTTGAAAGTTTCGTTTGAATCTTGATTGATGAGTTTTTGAGAAGTTTTTGATGTAGTTTCATGAGATTAGAGGTTGTTTTTGAGTAGATTCTTGCATATTTTGGTTATGCATTCGAATCTAAGTGTTTGGGGAAAGAACCAATATAAACTAGAGGTTTTAGAGTTGAAAAACGACCAAGAAAAATCGAAGTTTCCTAGGCAGGGGTCTGGGGCGCCGCGCCAGCCAGAGCGCCCCATTTTGTGCTCTTAAATTTTGCCCTTAGGGCACCGTACCAGTCAGCACGCCCCAACTTCAGCTCTAAAGTTTTTGGTCTGGCTCCCCACGCCACTCAGAGCACCAGGGACGCTAGGTCTTCTACTTCTTCCTACATCGTTCCGTACTAGTTCCCGTGAAACGTACCTATGTTTCCTAGTTGATTTCTACACTCTAAGGTACATCTAAACAACATGAAATCATCAATAACATGAGATTATGAGCTTGAATCCATAATTCAATTCAAGGAAAGTTAAGAGTCAAGTCAAAAGAAGTTCATAGAGTTTTCCAAAAGTCTTTTTCAAACGTTGGTACTTTGTTTTAAGACTTGAGTTTTGAGTTCAGTAAAAGAGTAAGGATTGAAGTTCATTTCTTCAAAAGAGTATATCGGGACTATGTATTCCCAAAGAGTAAAATGTTTTCACATTTAAACAAGAAAGGAAACCTTGATTTCCAAAGAGCCTTTGTGCTAGTTTTCAGTAAAGAGTAAATGCTTTCACAATTAAGCAAGAGAGGAAACCTTGATTTCCAAGAGAGACTTTGAGCTAAGTTTTGAGCAATTATCTCAAACCATAGAGTTATGTTTTTAAACATATTGAGCTAGTAAATTTTAGGAGTAGTATTGAGCACCGTTATGTGGGAGAGTTCAGACAACTCCCAGCCCCCATAAACCATGTAGCCATCATGGGTAGAAAATGGTCATACTTTTTAGATGATTCCTTAGTGCTTTTTAGCATAGCTTAGTGGATCCACTTAGTAGTCAGGTTTTATACCCTCGGCAAGGTATAGGACGTCCCTGGCAGCGTGAGGCAAAACGTTATATCATCACAATAGCTCTTAAGTGATGGTTGTCGATTAGAGAAACTCCCACGGAGGTATTTTGTATTCTTATATACACAGATTTAATTGTATTTTTATATACATTCAGAGTTTACATTGTATCCTTACATACATTTACATTGTTCCTTCCATACATACAGAGTTACTATTGTATTTCTAAATACACAGAGTTGTTATCCATGGTTTAAAAAGCTTTTCTTTATATTGCACTTGTTTATATTGATTTATATTGAAATGAGTTCAGTTCAGTTCAGTTGAGACCAGGTTTGTTATTAAGTTCCTTTCAAGCTTATGTCTTGTTTTAGAATTCCCCTCGCATGCTCGTACATTCAATGTACTGATGACATTTAGCCTGCATGTTTTAATGATGCAACTACAGATAACCAGGATCAGCATCCAGCGCATCGTTGATTCTAATTGAGCTCCGGAGTTTATTGGTGAGCCTCCTTGCTTTCGGAGGATCCCTTTTTATTTCTTTTTTCAGTATTGAGTTCATTAGAATGTTGTGGGTCTTGTTCCGACATCCATCTCAGTTATTAGAGGTTTTATAGATAGACAGTCAGATGTTAGTTCTTTAGTCTTTTCATCTTCATTCTATTATGTTGAGACTTAAGTTGCCACTTTGGCTAGTGAATGTTATTTTAATACATTCTCAATTAGCTTTGAGCTTTCAGTTTACTTTTGAAAGTACAGTTATGTTGAGTTAAGTCTTCCACTGATTAAGTAAACCAGGTCAAGGGTCCGTTTGGGGCCAGCAATGGTTCTCGAGTGCCAGTCCCGCTAGGGTATAAGCTCGGGGCGTGACAAACTTGGTTTCAGAGCACAGAGTTCAAGAGTCCTATGAAGTCTATGTAGCCATGTCTGTAGAGTCCTAGTTATCGATGTGAAGCGCGCCACATCTATAATTAGGAGGCTTCAACACTTAGGAATGTTCTCACTTGTTTTATACTCATTTCATGCGTTAGAGTTTGATCTCTAAAAAGTATCTTCTAACTCGTGCTTGCGCGTGTCTTTCAGATCATGCCTCCACGAAGAGCTGTCTGAGGTCGTCTGGCAAGGAGAAATGTTGAACCACAAGAATAAGGGGTACCTAATGCACCATAAGTGCAACCCCAAGGGGAGATCACCAATGTCAAATTTCGTGAAGCTATTTGGATGTTGAGCCAAGTTGTGACCAATCAAGCTGGGCAACAGAGAGGGAATCGTCAGGAAGTGGTTGATACTTTAAGGATCTGTGAGTTCTTAAGGATGAATCCACCAAGCTTCACAAGTTCAAGTGTTACTGAGGATCCAGAGAATTTTGTTGAAGAGCTTCAGAAGGTTTTCGAGATCATGCATGTTGCTAATGCTGAGAGGGTGGAATTAGCTGCATACCAAATGAAGGGTGTCGCTAGGATATAGTTCGACTAATGGAAGAAGAACTGAGCTAAGAGAGCACCATCTGCGAGTTGGGCTTGTTTTGAAGAGGCCTTCTTGGGGCGTTTCTTTCCCTAAGAACTGAGAGAGGCTAAGGTACGAGAGTTCCTCACTCTTAAGCAGGATTATTTTACATAACTTTCCCGCTATGCTCCGGAGATGGTTGCCGACATGAGGAACAGGATGAGTTTATTCGTTGCTGGGTTGTCTCGCCTGTCAAGTAAAGAAGGCAATGCAACTATGCTGATAGGAAATATGGACATAGCAAGGCTAATGATCCATGTGCAACAAGTTGATGAGGACAAGCTGAAGGATAGAGAAGAGTTTAAAAATAATAGGGCTAATACATCAGGGAATGAGTCTGGGTAGCAGAAGAGTAATGCCAACCGGTCATCCTTCCAACAAAAATAAAAGGGACCCGCTACATCATCTACTAGTGCACTTGCACCAAAGAACAAATGTGAGTACAATAGTCAGAATTTCAAAGCTAAACCTATATATTCTCAAGGTAGTATGGAACAAGGGGGTAGTAAGCCTCCTACATGTGCTAAGTATGGTAGGAACCACTCAGGGATGTGTCGTGATGGCTCCACTGGTTGCTTCAAGTGTGGCCAGAACGGTCATTTTATGAGAGAATGTCCAAAGAACAAGCAGGATAATGGTAATGGGGGCAATAAAGCTCATTCTTCTTCAGTTGCTCCACCAGACAGAGTTGCATCTAGATGAGCTACTTCAGGGGCAGGCGGAGAAGGTAACTGTCTTTACGCTATCACTAATCGCCAAGAGTAAGAGGATTCTCCAGATGTTGTCACTGGTATGATCCAAGTCTTTAACTTTAATGTTTACGCTTTGCTAGATCCATGAGCGAGTTTATCTTTTGTAACTCCATCTGTTGCTATGAATTTTGATGTTCTTCTTGAGCCCTTCAGTGTTTCCACGCCTGTTGATGAGTCTATTATAGCAAAGAGAGTAGATCGTGATTGTACCATTTCCATCAATCACAAGAGTACCATGGCTGATTTAGTTGAGTTAGACATGGTAGATTTTGATGTCATTCTAGGTATGGACTGGCTTCATGCCTATTATGCCTCAGTAGATTGTAGAACTAGTAGTCAAGTTCCAGTTTCCAAATGAGCTACTCTTAGAGTGGAAAAGTAGTTCAACAGTGCCTAAGGGTCATTTTATTTCGTACCTTAAGGCAAGAAAGTTAGTTTTCAAGGGGTGTGTCTATCACTTAATCTGGCTTAATGACTCTAGTATTGAGATACCTCTTATTCAGTAGTAAAAGAGTTTCCAGAAGTCTTTCCAGATGATCTTCCCGGAGTCCCTCCTGAGAGAGAAATAAACTTTGGTATAGACCTTCTTCCAGATACTCGTCTTATAACTATTTCTCCATATAGAATGGCACCAGCAGAGTTGAAAAAGTTGAAAGAGCAGTTGAAAGATCTCCTAGAGAAAGGTTTCATTCGACCAAATGTCTCGCCTTGGGGTGCTCCGGTCTTGTTTGTGAGTAAGAAGGATGGTTCCCTTAGGATGTGTATAGATTACCGTCAGTTGAACAAGGTTACCATCAAGAATAAGTATCATCTTCAAAGGATTGATGATCTCTTCGATCAACTTCAAGGTGCCACATGTTTCTCTAAAATAGACCTCAGATCAGGCTACCATCAGTTGAGAGTAAGGGAATGTGATATTCCAAAGACATTTTTCAGGACCCGTTATGGTCATTTTGAGTTTCTGGTCATGTCGTTCGGTTTAACTAATGCACCTGCAGCATTCATGGATCTTATGAATAGAGTATTCAAGCCTTATTTAGATATGTTTGTTATCGTATTCATTGATGACATTATAATCTATTCGAGGAATGAGAAAGATCATGCTAGCTATCTCAGAATAGTTCTCCATACTCTAAAGGGTAGGGAGTTTTATGCTAAGTTCTCAAAATGTGAGTATTGGCTTGAGTCTGCGGCGTTCTTAGGCCATATTGTTTTCGGTGATGGAATTAGAGTGGACACTCAAAAAATAGAGGCAGTGCAGAATTGTCTAGACCCATATCTCCAGCTGATATTAGGAGTTTCTTGGGGTTGGCTGGATATTATAGAAGGTTCGTAGAGCCGTTCTCATCTATTTCGTCCCCTTTGACCAAGTTGACTTAGAAAACAATAAATTTTCAATGGTTTGAGGCTTGTGAGAAAAACTTTCAGGAATTGAAAAAGAGGTTGACTATTGCCCCAGTATTGACCTTACCAAAAGGTACGCAAGGATTTGTTGTATATTGTGATGCGTCTAGAGTTGTTTTGGGTTGTGTGTTAATGCAGAATGACAAAGTTATAGCTTATGCCTCCAGACAGTTTAAGGTTCACGGGAGGAACTACCCAACCCATGACTTAGAGTTGGCTGTCGTAGTATTTTCTTTGAAAATATGGCGTCATTATTTGTATGGTGTTCATGTAGATGTATTCATTGATCACAAGAGTCTTCAGTGTGTGTTTAGTCAGAAAGAGCTTAATCCCAGACAGAGAAGATTGTTAGAGTTACTCAAAGATTATGACATGAGTATTGTTTATCACCCAGGTAAGGCTAATGTTTTTGTTGATGCCTTGAGTAGATTATCTATGGGTAGTACCGCCCATTTTAAAGAAGATAAGAAAGAGTTAGCAAAAGATGTGCATAGACTTGCACGATTAGGAGTTCGACTAATGGATTCCACAGAAGGAGGAGTAGTGGTGATGAATGGGGTTGAACCATCATTAGTGTCAAAAGTAAAAGAGAAGCAAGACCAAGATCCTATTTTTCTTGAATTGAAGGCAAATGTTCATAACCAAAAGGTAATGACTTTTGAACAAGGGGGATATGGTGTATTGAAGTATCAAAGTAGATTTTGTGTACCAAGGGTGGATGAACTCCAAGAGAGGATCATGGAGAAAGTTCATAGCTCCAGATATTCTATCTATCTGGGTTCACAAAGATGTATCGTGACTTAAGAGAAGTATATTGGTGGAGTAGTATGAAGAAGGGCATTACAGAGTTTATTGCTAAGTGTCCAAATTGCGAACAATTTAAAGTAGAGCACAAGAGGCATGGTGGTATGGATCAGAATATAGAACTTACAAAATGGAAGTGGGAGATGATCAATATGGATTTCATTACTGGGTTGCCACGGTCTTGCAGTCAATATGATTCTATTTGGGTAATTATGGATCGAATGACCAAATCAACCCATTTTTTTCCGGTAAAGACTACCCATTCAGCAGAGGATTATGCTAAGTTGTATCTTCAAGATGTAGTTAGACTTCATGGGGTGCCAGTTTCGATTATTTCAGACAGAGGTGCGCAATTTACTACACAGTTTTGGCAGTCATTCCAGAAAGACTTTGGTTCAAAGGTGAACTTAAGGACTGCATTTCATCCTCAGACAGATGGTCAAGCAGAGCGCACTATTCAGACTTTAGAAGATATGTTGAGGGTCTGTGTGATTGATTTCAAGGGTAATTGGGATGATCACCTACCTCTCATTGAGTTTGCTTACAATAATAGTTACTTCTCTAACATCCAAATGACTCCTTATGAAGCTCTTTATGAGAAAAGATGCAGATTTCTTATTGGATGGTTTGAAGTTGGTAAAGTTAGGTTGATAGGACCGGACTTAGTTCATCAAGCTATGAAGAAGGTGAAAGTTATTCAAGAAGGGTTGAAAACAGCACATAGTTGTTAGAAATCCTATATAGATGTTGGGAGAAGAGACTTAGAGTTTGAAGTAGATGATTGGGTTTACTTGAAAGTTTCGCCCATGAAGGGTGTTATGAGATTTGGCAAGAAGGGGAAACTTAGTCCCCGATATATTGGTCCTTACAGAATATCCAAGAGAATTGGCAATGTAGCTTATGAGTTAGAGCTACCACAAGAGTAGGCAGCAGGTCATCCGGTGTTTCACATCTCTATGTTGAAAAAGTGTCTGGGCGATCCTTCGTTGATCGTACCAACTTAAGATATTGGAATCAAAGATAGCTTATCTTATAAGGAGATTCCTGTTAGGATTCTAAATCGCCAATTTTGCAAGTTGAGAAGAAAAGAGGTAGCATCAGTCAAAGTTCTTTGGAGAAATCAGTTCGTTGAAGAAGCTACTTGGGAAGCTGAGGATGATATGAAGAAGAGATACCCACATCTCTTCGAATCCGGAGAAGTTCCAAATTAAGGTACTAATCCTTTTCTTGGTATTTATTTATAAGTTGGCATGCTGTTTTTACATTTTACTTGTTGGGTGTTTGAACTGAATGTTAGGTGTTACACCTTTAGCCTACTAAAATTGATCTCATTCGAGGACGAATGTTCCCAAGGGAAAGATATTGTAACGTCCCACAACAAGAGAGAGCTAGAATTAGAAAGAGTCGTTTTTGGAACTAGTGAAAATCTGGAAATTTGACAAAAGCTAAGTTAAGAATGAGTTTTGGGTCAACTTCAAACGACCATAACTCCTAGCTCAGGATGAGTTAGGTGTGCTACAAGATACCATATGAAATATCTTTGAATTATCTTTCCGAAGCCTCCGAGTTTGCTCAGTTTCGAGTTCGTATGAGTGAGATATGTCCATTTGAAGTTGGGTTGTCTAGATAAGGAAAGTCAAATCTGGATTTTAGAAGGGTATTATGGTCTTTTCACCACCCAATTAATTAATTTCATTTTTGGTAATTAAGTTAGGGTCTAAACTAATTGGATTCAGTTTACGCTTTTGAAATTAGAGTTAGGGTTTTGAGAGAAGAGAAAAAAAGAGGAGAAAAAAAGAAGGAGAAGCAAGGAAATCGTCAAGTTCTTGAAGCTAAGATCGTGGATTTCATCAAGGGGTAATCCCTACGAGGTATGTGAGATCACATAACGCTAGGTTAGTTTACCCACGCGCCAATCATGATTTATTTCAGTGTATTGTCTTTCTTGAGATTAGAGAAATTGAGTTCTTGATGAATATTGTTAAAAGTTTCATTTGAATCTTGATTGATGAGTTGTTGAGGAGTTATTGATGTAGTTTCATGATATTAGAGGTTGTTTTTTAGTAGATTCTTGCATATTTTGGGTATGTATTCGAATCTAAGTGTTTGGGGAAAGACATCTGAATTGTCTCAATTACAGCCAACTCCCCCTCCCTTGTCTCTTTCCCTATCGAAAAACCAGCCCTACTTATTTTGTTCTACAAATGGAACCAATCGAAACTAGACGTTTTAGAGTTGAAAAACGACCAAGAAAAATTAAAGTTTTCTGGGCTGGGGTCTGGGGCGCCGCACCAGCCAGAGCGCCCCATTTTGTGGTCTGAAATTTTTCCCTTAGAGCACCGCACCAGACAGCGCTCCCCAACTTCAACTCTAAAGTTTTGGGTCTGGCGCCCCACGCCACTCAGAGCACCAGGGACGCCAGGTCTTCTACTTCTTCCCACATTTTTCCGTACTAGTTCCCTTGAAACGTACCTATGTTTCATAATTGATTCCTACACTCTAAGGTACGTCTAAACAATATGAAATCATAAATAATATGAGATTATGAGCCTTGAATCCATAATTCAATTCAAGGAAAGTTAAGAGTCAAGTCAGAAGAAGTTCATAGAGTTTTCCAAAAGTCTTTTTCAAACGTTTTAACTTTGGTTTAAGACTTGAGTTTTGAGTTCAGTAAAGAGTAAGGATTGAAGTTCATTTCTTCAAAATAGTATATCGGGACTATGTATTCCCAAAGAGTAAAATGTTTTCACATTTAAACAAGAAAGGAAACCTTGATTTCCAGAGAGCCTTTGAGCTAGTTTTCAGTAAAGAGTAAATGCTTTCACAATTAAGCAAGAGAGGAAACCTTGATTTCCAAGAGAGCCTTTGATCTAAGTTTTGAGAAATTATCTCAAACTAAAGAGTTATGTTTTTAAATATATTGAGCTAGTATATTTTGGGAGTAGTATTGAGCACCGATATGATGGAGAGTTCAGACAACTCCTAGCCCCCATAAACCATGTAGCCATCATGGGTAGAAAATGGTCATACTCTTTAGATGATTCCTTAGTGCTTTTTAGCATAGCTTAGTGGATCCACTTAGTAATTAGGTTCTATACCCTCGGCAAGGTATAGGACGGCCCTGACAGCGTGAGATAAAACGTTGTATAATCACAATAGCTCTTAAGTGATGGTTGTCGGTTAGAGAAACTACCACAGAAGTATTTTGTATTCTTATATACACAGATTTAATTGTATTTTTATATACATTCAGAGTTTACATTGTATTCTTACATACATACAGAGTTACTATTGTATTTCTAAATACACAGAGTTATTATCTATGTTTTAAAAATCTTTTCTTTATATTGCACTTGTTTATACTGACTTATATTGAAATGAGTTCAGTTCAGTTGAATTAAAACCAAGTTTGTTCTTTAGTTCCTTTCAAGCTTATGTCTTGTTTTAGAATTTCCTTCGCATTCTCGTACATTCAATGTACTGATGCCATTTGGCTTACATTTTTTAATGATGCAGATATAGGTAACTAGGATCACCATCCAGCGTATCGTTGATTCTAGTTGAGCTCCAGAGTTTATTGCTGAGCCTCCTTGCTTCTGGAGGATCCTTTTTTATTACTTTTCAGTATTTAGTTTATTAGGATGTTGTGGGTCTTGTCCGGACATCCATCTCAGTTATTAGAGGCTTCATAGATAGACAGTCATATGTTAGTTCTTTAGTCTTTTCATCTTCATTCTACTATGTTGAGACTTATGTTGCCACTTTGGCTAGTGAATGGTATTTTAATACATTCTCAGTTATCTTTGAGCTTTCAGTTTACTTTTGAAAGTACAGTTATGTTGAGTTAAGTTTTTCGTTGAGTAAGTAAGCCAATCCAAGGGTTCTCTTGGGGCCAGCAGTGGTTCACGAGTGGTAGTCCCACCCAGGGTATAGGCTCGGGGTGTGATAAGGATAACTTTTACTCTAATAACTTTAAGATGGTATCATGGGGAGTAATATAATTTGGTCCCCCACCAAAATATATTGGGGGCATGTGATAAAATTCCTAGATGTAGATGTTGATAGGATGTCTTATTTTGAGTTGAAGGACTACATAAAGAAACTAGGATATACAATAGATTGTGGGTTTTTCATCAAGTGGGATGGGTTATTGGTCCTTGTTGATAATGATAAGGTTATATTTGACCTTTTCAATATGATAAATGATAGGGATACAGTTGAGGTATATGTTTTTCATGGAGTTAGTGAAGCTAATCAGGCCCCACTTGAATTGGAGTTTATCCCCAATGTGAGTGATAGTAGGATAGGTGACGTATCTTTTAATGAGGCTTTTAACCCTAATAATCAGCCTCCTACTTCTACTTTTCCTTCCAACCTTACAATTGGTCCTTCTGATATTTCCAACACTTCATTTGAAGATCAGCCTACTATTGTGCCTCCACCATCTCCTTCCATTGTGCCTCCACCATCTTCTTCTTCTACTGTGCCTCCACCCTCTCCTTCTACTGTACCTCCTCCTTCCTGTGTACCTTCATATGATCATATAATATATAATGATCCAACTGATGATGAAATGGAAGATAAATTAGGATATGAAGGGGATACTAATGAAGATACTGAGGTTGACAGTGATGTCGATCAAGAGTATATAGATATAAGGGCAAGTAAGAGGCATTTCAAAAGATCACAAATGAGAAGTAAAGGTACTACTTCAGATCAGATTAATGTTGATGAAAAGGGTCCAAATATAGGATATGATGAGACAAATATTGGTATTAGGGAAAGTTTAGTTGGTAAGCTAGGAGGTGATGAACCTTACTATTTAAGTGATGAAGCTCATAGCTTTGAAATAGATGATGAAACAGGTTGGGGAGATGGTGAAGAGGTTGATCAAGTAGTGCATAAACATGTTAGAAGGAAGACAACTCCAAATAAAGTTGTGTTTGATGAAACTTTTGAAAAGGTTGTTTGGGAATTAGGACTAGTTTTTGGAAGTGTTGAAGAATTTAGAGTGGCAGTGACAAGATATGCAGTCCAAGAATATTTTCAAATTGAAAAATATGTGAATGAGCATGGCAGAGTTAGAGTGAGATGTTGTGAAGAGACTTGTCCTTGGCTGTTGTGTGCAAGTAAGGATAAAACTAGCGGAGATTTCATAGTTAAAAGATACAACCATGTCCATAAATGTTTGACATCAACTCGTAACTATCTTTGCAACTCAAAGTTTTTGGCCACCAAATACAAAGAAAGAATAACTCAACAGCCAAACATCAGCATTCTGGAGTATGGTAAGATTTTTTATTATAAAGATGAAATTTTAAGGAGTAATCCAAGCAGTACTTGTGTAGTGAAGGTTGGAGAAGAAGATGAAACTGGGCAGAAATTTTTTGAAGGATTTTATGTTTGCTTCAATGCTTTAAAGAAAGCATTTTTTGGAGGTGCTAGGAGGTTGATTGGTTTTGATGGGTGTTTTCTCAAATGTATGTATGGGTAGTTGTTGAGGTTGAGAATCAGTTTACCTAGACATGATTTCTTGAACTAGTGAAGAATGATCTTGATCTTGGCAAAGGGCATCAACTATCTATCATTACTGATATGCAAAAGGTAAGACCTTTATTGTCTTACTGTTTTATTGTGTTTTTTAGTTTCGCATTTTAATTATTCTTTTTCTGTTATGTTGCTTTGTTAGGGACTAGAAATTGTTGTTCAAGATGTATTGCCACTGGTTGAACACACAAAATGTGCAAGACATGTTCTTGCAAATTGGTGTAAAAGATGGAAAGGAATTGAAAGAAGAAGGGTATTTTGGAGGATTGCTAAATCCACATTTGAAGCTGAGTTGAAGGATAATATACAGGCAATCAAGAAATTAGGAAAAGAATGTTTGGATGATCTTTTATGGTTCAACTTGGATACATGGTGGAATAAGTATTTTCAAGACTATAGCAAATGTGATGTTGTGGACAACAATATGGCAGAAAGCTTTAATGCTTGGATACTTCCTGCAAGGTATAAAACAATCATCACAATGCTTGAGGAGATAAGGGTGAAAATGATGAAAAAAATTGGTGATTTGAGAGAGTTCTCAAACACTTGGATCACTGATATATCTCCTATGTCTTTAAAGATTTTGCAAGAAAATATTGGAAAGTCTATGCAATGTAACTTGACTTGAAATGGAGAAAGAGGGTTTGAGATTAAACACCAAGGATTTACACATACTGTGGATAGTGTTAGTAGGAGTTGTAGTTGCAGATCCTGGCAGCTCAGGGGCATTCCTTGTCCTCATGGTGTTGCTGCCCTTCATTACAAGGAGTTGGAACCAATCAATTATGTGGCTAGTTGTTATAGCAAGGAAACCTACCTCAGCACATATTTCCATTTTATTCAGCCAATGAATAACATGAAAATGTGGCCAACATCAAATAATCTAATTGTAACGCCACCAAAGATCAAGAAGATGCCTGGAAGACCAAGTAACGTTAGAAGAAAGGAAGCAAATGAAAGCAGAAAAACTGGAAAGCTTAGCAAAAGAGGTGTTGTTATGACTTGTAGCAAATGTGGTACACAAGGACACGATAAAAGAGGATGTCCTACAAGAAACCAAGTTGGTCCAAGTCAATCAACTGAACCATCTTCTCAGGCAAGAGGTACTGGTCCAAGTCAGTCAGCTGAACCATCTTCTCAGACACATGTACTTTTATTTGTTACTTTCAAATGTAAGTTATATGTACATGTCTATGTATTGATATATCAATATACAGGCTACTGAAAGAACAGCAGGAGGCAACAACAAGGGGTAGTAGTTCAACTCAATCACTTAGAGCTTCTTCACAGGCCACCACAAATAATGAAAGTGGTAGAGGAAGAGGTACATAAACTGCTACAAACACAGAGGTAATATATCTAATTATTCTATCATTTATAGAAAATATAAATATGCTTTAATATTTTGGTTTCAAAGTACAAACTGTAAATGGTAGAGGTAGAGGTAGAGGTAGAGGAGAAGAAACAAGTAGATGAAGAGGAATGCCTCAAGAAAGAAATGTGAATGAAAGACTAGATAGAGGAAGAGAAATGGCTCAACATAGTCAAATTAGTTCAGAAGTAACTTGCAGTGGAAGAGGCCTAGAAAGAGGGAAGAGACCAGTAGAACATGAGGACACCAGTGGAGGACAAACAAGACTTTTTAAAAGGCCAAAAATGGTAGGTGATGTCATATACTAAGCTGAAGATGGATTGACAACTCTCAATGTAAGTTTACAACTCTCAATGTAAGTTTACAATTGTCAATGCAAACCTAAATGTCTTTTGATTTGAATGTGTATTTATTTGACTAAGCAGCCTAGATTGCCAAGTAGAAGAGTCATCAATACTGGTACAAGAGTGACAAAGAGGGCTGATGTTGTTACTGGTGATATTGGCTACACATTAGTACATGGATTCAAATGGAAGGGAAAGACAACTATTACCAGTAGCAACCTAGAAAAAGTGAGGGCTGAAAAGGTTATCCAAACTAGGTCTGTAGCTACTGCTACTGCTATAGCCAAAGCCAAACAAGTTCAAGTAGGAAGACTCTTGTGCCATGGAAGTAGGGCATTTTGATGTTGTCTTGTTCATTTTGACAAACAAATTTTAATTATGTATATTTTGGTGTTGTTTTTGGTTGGAATCAAACTCAATTTTGCATGTAACCAAACAAAACTTGAATGATTATGTTGCAATCAAGTCCTCTTTTTGATCAGTTTTTTTGTTGCCTTTTTATTTGTAGTTGAACATATTTTTGAAGTTTCTCTAATGGTTACCACAATAATATAGACAACCAAATACATTAATAACTTGTTCAAATCATAATTTGTTCGACAACAAAGACTAACAAAAACTTGAGCATTCAACAACTTCCATCCTTCAAGTTACACACACCTACAACTAGCAAGATCAAGACAATTAGCTTCTAGTTACACACACCTACAACTTCAAAAACTTGAAAGTAACTAAAGATGTCTATGGCAATTTTGGTTGCACACACCTACAACTTTCATGCTTCACATTCTTGGTTAGACTTAAAAAAAGAAAACACACAATAACGATCAAGACAATTAGCTTCAAGTTACAACATGTGTTCTTCTTTTTCTCCTTCATCATGACTTGGTTACTTTCAACACGACTTTCATAGCATGTCAATGCTTCTTCCAACTCCTTAATTCTCTTTGCCAATCTCGGAATAACGTACTTGGATCGTATATCAACATCTTCACGATCCCTCCATCTAAAGAAGTTGCACGCATCCTCCTAAAATACGCAAAAAACAAATTAAAGAAAAATACATAAGCAAAAGATCTCTAGAAAAGAATTAGGAAACATACACGATACCGTGGACAAGACCAAAATCTTCGAGCTGGTTTATGTTCCGATCATGAAGTTTGCATTGATAGTAAGTCACCATGTTTGCATCGCAATTTCACTCGCAACATTGGATCATTCTCATCATTACAAATACGATTCAACATTGCATTTGACATTTTTCAGTCGAAACCTAATCACAAAATTAAGAAGAAATTAAATCATAAAAAACTTCAAATTATCGCTTTCTACTAGAAATTAAAAGATAAAACGAATTACTACCTTATTTTCTTAGGGAAGATGATGAATTCGTCAAACAGAGAGCACCAACGCTGATCTTGCTATGGAAAAAAAAAAAGAAATCGAAAAATTAGGGCTACCAACGGCTATTTTGTGTTTAAATTTGGGGAAGATGATATAAAGTGATTAAATAATTAATAATAAAGAAAGAAAATGACACGTGGCACTTTAAATTGGTTAATGGCAGTGAAAACATTGCATGACACACCTCATGTGCATGGTAACAACCCAGACGAGGAAATGGGTACAAAGATATTAAAACTTATGTGGGGTGATAGGACACTACTAAAGTTAAGATATTTTTATGCAAATACGAGACAACTTTAATGGTGACTTTATGTCTTTTTCTCTTTAGAAATCAGTGTAATTAATAGAGCAACTTTCACATATAGCAAACACAAAATTCATATTTGTATGCTATAACAAAGTTTGCATAATTGCGCTCCATAGTAAACATAAATATGTATATTTCGCTATACATATACAAAAGAAAGCAGTTGTATAATCTGCTTTGATATACATATACAAAAAGATCAATTGTATAAAGTGAAAGAGGGGAGTGAGCGAGATTTGGGAGAGTGGCGAGCGAGATCTGAGAGAGGGGATAGAGGGAAACGAAAATATATGTATATATACAATTTTCACGCATTTTATACATTTGCATTTTTGTATAAAGTGAGAGAGGCGAGTGAGAGACCGAGATCTGGGAGAGTGCCGAGCGAGATCTGGGAGAGGGGAACGAAAATATATGTATATATACAATTTTCTCTCGCTTTATACAAACACAAATGCATTTTATACAATTTGCGTTTTTTGTATAAAGTGAGAGAGGCGAGTGAGAGAGCGAGATCTGGGAGAGTGGCGAGCGAGATCTGGGAGAGTGGCGAGCAAGATCTGGGAGAGGGGAGAGAGGGGAACGAAAATATATGTATATATACAATTTTCTCTCACTTTATACAAACAAAAACTCACTTTATACACTTGCGTTTGTATAAAAAATGAGAGAGGCGAGGGAGAGAACGAGAGTGGCGAGCGAGATTCACCAGGAGAGAGGTGAAATAGCAACAGTTTGTTATGAGGTACAATTAAATCAAACTATATTTATAGCATTTAATTTGAATTAATAGTTTGCAATTATATACAATTTTCCCTAATTAATATAGGTATAAATTATAAGAAAATTTATATATTATTTAATGCAAAATAAAAAATGAAAATTTAGATTTGTTATTACTTGCTTGACAAAGATCCATTCTAGGAAATAATAGGCTTAAAAAAGATTATCATTTCTTCAAAATATACCATGAATAAGAGCTAACTTAGTTCCAAAGTAATTAACTCTAACGTATCTACAAAAGTAAATAAATATACACTTATGGGTGGTTTGGTAGCTATTTAATGTTATACAAGTATTAATAATGTAGGAATTAATTAAGGAAAAGAACACATGAATTCAAAAAGAGAAACTACTTCCATACTTATGTTTTTAACTATTAATGTATACCATCGAGGACAAAGAAACAATGACTCAGTGAATAGAACAAACGAACAGTCGCGTAAATAATTTGGATCGTGAATTCAATAAAAGTAAACATATTGAGTTGAATCCAATTTAAATAAATACTTTATCGAATAAATAATTTTCCCAACTAATATGTGGGAATCTATGCACTATTTCATGTAAACATTAATTAGGTAAAAATTATTTCATTTTTTATTTTGCATTAAATAATATATAAATTCCCTTATAGTAATTTATACCTATATTAATTACACTGATTTCTAAATAACCAATAAAACATCATATTAATTTTATACATTAATAACGTATTTTCTATTTATTAACTAAATATCATATAAATTATAAAAAAAATTAATAAATGAATAACTCTTATTCTATTATCAAACGTCCCTTGCAATAATATATTAGTAAAATATACTTTTAACAAAAATATTACTCATTTATAAATTGGGAAAGGTAATCCACTCCGCCGCCTCAATTCTTCGTCTCTTCACTCTACAGACCCTCCAAAACCCTTGTCATCCACCGCCGTTCACGGCGGCGTACTCCTTATTTTTCCGTCATCCCCGGCGAATCAGCAATGGCATCTACACCGGTGTCAGAACTCTCCGATGGACCAGTCCTGAGTGTGATCAACAAGCGTCTCCGTGCTCTTCGCAAGAAACACAGCCGCATTCTCCAAATGGAAGAATCCCGCACGAAAGGAAAAACTCTCAACAAGGAACAAGAAGAAACTCTCCGTTCCAAATCCGCTGTTATTGCTGCCATTGATGAGCTCGAGAAGCTTCGTCAACCACTCGCTGCCGCTGTGGTTGAAGAAATCAACCTCTCCACTGAACAACGCCAAGTTTCTCCGGCAGAATCCGCCCTTGATACGGCTATTGATTCTACTAACAAGGGAGAACCTGCACGCGAGGGTGTTTTGGAGGTTGAGGATTTACTTAATCTATTGTACTTTGGTAGTATGTTTGATGTGAAGTCATTGCAGAGTGATTTTACACCTACGATGTTGACGAGGACTATGGAGAGAGCCTGTTGTTTGAGCTACGATTGTATGCCGGATGATGAATCAACGGACGTGATGGATCTGTTAGGGGAGAGAGATTTGGATTTGATTTCGATGCTTAGTGCGTTGCTTGTTTCACGGCCTGTTAACTCTCCCTTGTCACACAAGCACGCTCTTCAGAAATGTATTGAGCATGCAAAGCTATGGCTTTCGAAGTCCGAGCAGCCCATTGAACCCAATTCCGATACTACTTGTGAGTATAATTTTCTTTCTCCCGATAAAAAACTGTTTTTTACTTTGCCAGGAGTTGATATAGCATATATAAATAGTGTGCCCACTAGTTTGGATCAAGGTTTAGTTGTTGTGGTCATTGTTATCAGGGCATTTGCATTTTTTTTAATTGTCAGGGAATGGATATAGAAGATTCATGTATCTAACCCTAACTAGGTTGTAATGAGGTTTAGCTGTTGTTGTACAAAAAAATGCATTTTTAGCTAGATATGTCAAATTATTGGGGTGTGGGGTGATTATAGCTGGTTATGTCCCAAATTTGCAGATGCCGGGCTGAGATCAAAGCTCGATAAGATCATTGCTTCACTATATTTTACCACAGACCCTGTTAAAGTGGAGGCAGCTGCTGGTAAATATGGGTCTTATTCAGTGCCAGTAGAAGAGCATGCGGAGGCTGTGACTGTTGATGTACCCTTGCAAGTGGACGCCCCAAGTGTGCAGTATGAACAGAAGGTAAATGCTTATTTAAGTAAAGCGTCTATAGTCTAATTACTATATGTAAGGTCTGAAAACATATTGCAAACTTTTGTGAAATACTGAAATCTGATTGATTGTTGGATGCGCATGGAATTTACTTGTTTCTATATATTTATGGCTGAATGGTAAGGTTTAATTCATTGATCATTCTGTTATGTCCATTGTTTGCAATTGCTGCATAGTTATTGTAATTGTTGAGGTAATGTTAAGGCCCAGTGAAGCTTCTGCTTTGCTTCGCTCTGGTCCTTTGCTTTGGTTACCATATTATTTATTGTTGCTACTGTTCTTTCTTCATTATTTTCTACTTGGCTTTTTTACTACTGTATTCCCTTTTCATATTGTTTTTGAATTGCTTTACTTGAGCTGAGGGTCTATCGAAAACAACCTCTCTACCCTCACAAGGAAGGGGTAAGGATACATACACACCACCCTCTCCAGACTATTTGTTGTTGAAGCTTCTGCTTAAGTTGGTGTCTTACCTTGCAATTCACTTCTATGGTACTTCAAAAGCAGAAGCCTCCATTCCTCACTCCTTTGAAGGAACAAGATGTTCTGGTTTGGCGTGTTGGTTTTTTAACTTGTAAGACTTTGCACATGTCATGCTCTCTAGGTTAGGTAATGGGGGTGTATTTCTCCCATTGTTTTGGGGAGGGATATTCACCTAAGAGGTTTGCCTTATTTTATTTTTCTGTAACAATAATATGTGTTTTCCTTGTTATTTATTGTGTCATAAAGAGCTCATAATTTCTTATACATTGGTCCTTGTGTGCTTTCTTATGTGGTCTTAGATGGAGGTCCTTAAGAGTGATACTAATAAATTGCATGCAATTTTCCTTGCTATTTGCTATAAATGCTGTTCTAAATAACATACAGTTGTCGTCCGACTGTCCATCAGTCGGAGAATGGAAGGCTGTGCTAATGTTACATGACTTCAATTGTGGGCACATATTCAACATGCAAGCTTAAGAAAGTAGGTGGAATTTAGCAGATTGAGAGTGTGTAAAGTAATAACTACACAATTCAGGGAATTTTGAATGGTAGAATTAGAGAGGATTCTTGTTAAAGACACAACTTTAATTTCGTTCTCTAAATAAAGAAGTGATTTTAACTTGCTATGCATGTCATTAAGAAATACATCCCTTTGGACTTGATAATTTTTTGGATGAGTAATTTTGAAAAAAAAAGTTTCTTAGGAATTCATCCAAGAGTATTATATTCTCCTTAAATTTGCTATTTCTACTGAAGAGTCTTTGGCGAAGTTCTTGGCTAGAACTTACCGTCTTCTGGAACATAAATAAAAATGCTAATATTTCTACAAAACCAAGTATTCTATATATTCTAGGAAATTCTCAATATCAGAATCGGAGATGGGTACAAGATTCTTCTTTGCAAGTCACTTGTGATTTTATTAAGACTCATGTAGCCTTGTTAGCGACTTAGAATATGCCTTGTTCAGTATGTGTTGGTTCTAAAGTGAATAAGACTTACAATTTTCCATGTCCTTTGTTCCAGTTCCACATCATTTTGTTCTTGTGATGCACTTAAAAGTTTAGCTGATGTGCGTTCTGGCACCCCAATGGCCCAACCTTAACCAGAATAGGCTTGTAGTAAATTGTTGGAAATGGGAAAAAATTTGAGTTTGCGTTATATATTAAAAACTCCTTGAAGGTGAAGTCCACTGGGGTCCACGGCTGTGGAGGGTTAGAAGGATTGAGGTTCACATTGTTAAGCTACCCAACAGATAAGTAACGACAAACCTTATTACCTGGCTGCGTGGATAAATTTCAGGAAAATGCTTATATCTAAATGTAAATCCGAAGATAAGAAAGTCAATGGCACAATGTAGTGCTAATAATAGTTCCAATTCAACCTAATAATATTTGAGGGTGGAGTGGGGTTCCTTTTGAAAAGGAGGAGCTGAAGAGCCAGTCACTGGATGCTCAGTTTGGTAAATTCCTGGCATCTATCTTTGTTCTTTGTGATCGGTTCTCTATGCAATGTGCATGTGAGAATGCTTAATCTGCATTTTGTGTTTTGAACAATGTTTTTTCTTTGAAATTGTCGAATAAGACTTTCATTTGATTGAAAATAGAGTGGTTCTGTGGATTTCCCAGTTACCTGGTATATTAGCCTCATCAAAAGAAAAAGTCTGTATTTGTTGCCTTTTACTTTATACATTTCATATAGAAGTGGTAGTAGCCCAAGTCCTTTTTCGAGATCCATGGGGCTGGTTGAAACTTTTCATTTTTGGTAATAAGGAAGTGTGCCATAGTATTATGGTGGAATGGGGTAAGAAGAGTAACCTTTCCTAGTTTCTATATTTTTTTATGCTTAGGATTGTGCGGAAACTAAAATGAGATTTTGTGCTTTTCAACTTGCAAAAGACCAAAACCAAAAATGGTTGTTGAAAGTAGTTGATCTTGGAGTCATGCATGAAATGATTGATGAAAGTAGTTGATCTTAGAGTTTAACTAGGTGATCAGATGAAGTATCAATGGATAATCTGATAGGCATGGAAAATGCCATTATACTTAGATGTTGATACAACACTTTCCAAATTACAGCAAATAACAGAGCTTAGTGGAAGTAAATGGTCCATATAGACCACACCAACTGGTTAAGATGATGCTTAGTTGTTGTATACTTGCGTTGGCAATGGTCTAATTTTCTTTTCATCTAGTTAGACCCTTATAGGGGAGGAATTACATGTGAAACTTAGAGCAGCTCCAGTTTTAGACAACCCCTAATTGCCTTGAAAGACTTGTTTAGTATTGAAATGAAATGTGCTCTAAAAGAGTGGATTAGATGGAGAGGATTCATCCAATAAACCAAGTAGTTTTAGATTGAGGCATAGTTGGTTGATTGATTGATATTGCTAATGAGTCGAATCTGAAGAGGCTTGAAAACCTGGTAAAAAATGAACTTGCATATTTGTCTTTATGCGCTGCTTCTTTGTGTTTGAAAGGTTTTTTCGCAGACCCAGTTACATACTGGTCAGAGTATGAGCATAATTTTGTGAAAGAACTTATTAGCATCCTCTTTGCTTCAAGTCTGAAAACTATTTGCACAGGTCCAGCTACATACTGGTTGGTGAGAGCAAGAATTTTGTAAATAGAACTTTTAACCGTGGGTCCTGAGTCATTCAATCTTTCCTCACCTTTCTTACATTAATTTCTGTCTATATATTCTTACACTCTTTTGGCAACCTAAGCTTGCTTTTAGCATTTTCAGTAGAACTAGCCAATTTAACCTATGTAAAGGACGAAGCATTTTATTCTCAAGTCTTTTATCCTTAATTTGTAGCTGTAGTAAATTTTAACTTACAGTAGCTTAAAATAAAATATGAGAACCCTTTCCCATCTACGTGTGTTTCAATGTAGTCACTGCTTTGGGAATTGGAAGTGTGTAACCCTGTTTTCTCATTAGACTGTGCTTCAAATTTACTAGTCTTTGGAAAGGGCTATCCTTGTGTGCATTTACATGGTCGAAAATGCATCGAAGTTTGTCTGTGTACTTCTCTGTCTAGTCTTATATCATTGTTGTTTAGTGGACCATACAGTAACTTTCCTTCATATTATCATTTAGCTGTGAACATCATTTTTTTTTCAGGAAGAAGCTGTAAGTTCTCAAGCAATTGAAACTAATGACATTCACATCAGCAATAATATCGAACTGCAGCAGGTATTCTTGTCCTTTCTAAGAGAATTTTCTATAGTTTAGTGGTTGCATCCACTGTTTATTACATAATGTCTACCCTTTTTATACACTTTGCAGGGGGGACAGGATATCAATCAACCTGCTGAACCAGAAGAAGTCGTGTTTGAGGTTGAAGGCGTTGACAATATGAAGGATGCAGATTTCAATGAGCAACAATCTGTTCCCCGGAGATCTTACCAGAATCAGAATTACAGGGGTAACCGTGGTGGGAGTGTGGGTGACCATCGTGGATATTCCAATGGTCGTGGAGGACGTGGCAGAGGAGGGTCCTACCAGAATGGTCGCAACCAATACTATGACCAATCTGGTAATTATCAACAGAGGAACTATAATAACTATAGGGGAAGAGGTGGCAGGGGTGGTGGCGGAGGTTACAATCATTATGCTTCAGGTGATCAAGCTGGCAGTTACTCTGCTTCTGATTTAAGGTGATTATAGATCCTTTGCTAGCTTCGTCAAGCTATTTCCCTATCACATTGGATGACGCACACAAGTGTTTTCTACTTGCTCGTGCATCATCCCGGAGACTAATTTTAAGTTGAAAGAATTGGGAAAACTGTTATTGTCAATTTGAGAGAGAACAGAACCGTAGTAGCCTTTTCAGATAACGTGACCTGCAGATCATATTCACTTTTTTTTTGGCTCTGAACGTTCTTAACCTTTGCTAGTTTTATATTGCGTCTGCAGATATGAAATGTGAAAGGTTCGATTTGTATCAATGTTACTTCAGACAGGAGGTGATTTCTATTTAACACTTATTTTTGCTGTACCAATTCTTTAACTTTCAGCTTGTAGATGGTTTTTCATGAGCAGCCAGTGACACTAATCAGTTTCTCAACGATATTAATGAGTCTAAAGTCCAATTACAATTCCAGAAAGTAATGCAACGACTCAAAAGGTAAAAGCCCAAATGAAAATGCATTCCAGAAAGTAAATGCAACGACTCAAAAGGTAAAAGCCCAAATGAAAATAGGAGATGAAGCATGATCATAATACGTATAGGGCACATTACAGAAATATACACCTTTTGTTTCACTTATTTTCATTATTTCCTATTACTTTTAAAAATCTCTAAAATTCCTTCTTTCTTTAATGTATCCGAGCGACATATTAATGTATCCGAGCTAGTATTTAATGTATCTGAGCTACATATTAATGTATTTGAGTCAGTATTTAATGTATTTGAGCTACATATTATGTATCCGAGCTTCAATTATTGTATCCGGTTTTTTTAATTTTTAAGAGATTAATGTAATTAGAAACTTATTAGGGATAAATTGTAATTTCATATTAAAACTATGAGATTTATGTAATTTATTCTTACTTTTGTGAAGCTCTTCTTCTATTTCTCAGCCCAACAATTTGTGTGACATCCCTATTGGTATTGACCCTAGGCAGATTTGTAAATAAATGCTCAAATATCGTTTCATCTGATTTTTTGTCAAACTTGTAATATAAATACGGAAAAAGTTCAGAACTACTCTTAAACTATTTGAAATAGCTTAAATACACCCTTAAACTATATTTCAGTTTAAAAATACCCTTTCGTTAAACTATTGGGCCACACCTGCCCTTCTAGTTAATGGAAGTATCCATGTCTATGTTAAATGCCACATGGATGCCACATGTGCATGCCAAACAGACCCCACCTCCACATAGACGACTACGGAAAAGGGTCAAACTATTCGAAATAGCTTAAATATACCCTTAAACTATATTTCGGCTAAAAAATGCCTTTCCCGTCTAACTATTGGACCACACTTGCCCTTCTGTTTAACAAAAACATCCATGTGTGTGCTAAAATGTCACATGGACTCCACATGTGCACGCCAAACAAACACCACCTCCACATAGATGACTTAAAGCCTTAATTTCACTCTTTTTCCCTCTTTCATCCTGAAAAGTATATAATGAACCAAAAAAGAAAAAAAAAATTGCGGAAACTTGTATATGTAACCAAATGAAGTAGAGAAATTGCAATTTGATGACCATTATTTCAAATACAATAAAAGAAACGATCTAAGGTATAATATAAACAAACTCATTTTAATTAATCAATTAACACTAATTTATTATTTTAATTTCTCTTAATAAATTAATTTTGTTTAAACAAATCTTAGCGAAGCTTTCTTGTTGATTCAACTCACGGCCACGGTGCAAAATAGCAACTGTCGTAAGAGACCTAATATACTTATCACCGGAACTCCATGCACAAGGAAGACGACTACGGCGGCTTGGTGACCGAGCTCCGCCACATCAACGTCGGTGATTTCGCTAATGAGGAAAACTTGACGAAAACGGCTGGGATGACACCTTCAATTGCTACTACATCAACGAAGACCTAGTAAGTCTTTATAAATTTCTTAATTTAATTTTTTTTTACCAATTACCCTATTTTTGTTCAAGTTTTGAGCTTTTGTGGTCCCTAATTCAGAAGATGCTCTAAATGATTGTTAAGGAAGCTTTAGATTTTGTGGAAAGTTAAAGAAACATTCAATATATAGATGATTTAAGAATTAGATAGCAGAATTAATTTGAATTTTGTTTAAGTTGTGATCTTCAAAGTACAACATATTAGTATCGGAATAAAATGGAACTGAGTTGAGTCAATGTATATTGTACCTTCATATAGATATACCCAAATAAGGAAAGGATGAAATGAGGGGGAAAAGAGTGAAATTAGGGCTTTAAGTCGTCTATGTGGAGGTGAGGTGTGTTTGGCGTGCACATGTGGAGTCCATGTGACATTTTAGCACACACATGGATGTTTTTGTTAAACAGAAGGGCAAGTGTAGTCCAATAGTTAGACGGGAAGAGCATTTTTGAGCCGAAATATAGTTTAAGGGTATAGTTAAGCTATTTGGAATAGTTTAAGGGTAGTTTTGACCCTTTTCCGTAGTCGTCTATGTGGAGGTGTGGTTTGTTTGGCGTGCACATGTGGCATCCATGTGGCGTCCATGTGGCATTTAACACACACATGGATACTTCCATTAACTAAAAGGGTAGGTGTGGCCCAATAGTTTGACGGGAATGATATTTTTGAGCTGAAATATAGTTTAAAGGTATATTTAAGCTATTTCAAATAGTTTAAGGGTAGTTTTGACCCTTTTCCGATATAAATATATCACTATAAATGCATGAATATAACAAAGGGATTTATGTATATTTAGAAAGAGAACTTTTCCTGCAGACATTCTTATAAAAAATTTAAAATCTACTACAAGAACATATTTTCTTTTGATCATTTTATATTTATTTGTGATCTTATTATATACTTATTAAGCATCAATTTACATGTTTTGGTGGTTTCAAATTTACTTATTAAGTGTTATTAAACTATTGGTTACGTAGTTATCTATTTTTCTATTAGGACTCTCATACAGCATGTGTATAATTGTATATATACCTAAAGTTATACAAATGTACATACCTACTTATTTCTTAGTAACCAAGGCATGTTTTAGTCAAAAAGATGAACACATCTACATGAGAGCAGACAAAAAAGAAGGGTGAAGACCATTTGGATAAGAAAAAATCCTGGTAGAAAGCATTTCTCCTTTAATGGGTCTTATTCTACAAATACGGATTAGTTGAAACCCTAGAGTAAATACCGGTCATCGAGTGGAAAACCGAAGAAACAATGTGGGATAAGATACTTTTCAAGGTTTTTGTAGGACAAAAAGTTTGACATGTATGCAATTCATTCTAAGGCAATCAAAAGGAAGTGCTAAACTTCAATATTTCAATGATAAATAATTTACAATCAAAACTCTAGATACAAAATTCAATCAATTCAACAAATCAAACAATGCCTCCCCCCCCCCCCCCCCCCCCCTCTCCCTGGGAAAATTAAAAGAATGATAAACATGGCAAACTAACAATACTCTCATCACAAACCAAATATATATATACATGCTTTATAAGTATGGGGACTAAATAGGTTGTCCCATATGCTTTATGGTAGCAGAAACCTCCCTCCGAGATGGCCTTGTGATCAACTTCTATTCTGCTTGTTGGAGGGCTCGTTGTAATATCAACTCACTCAATATCGAAATACTAGACATATGTAGGGACCCTTTGATGTATAGTGCAATCAAATTTGCCCTACGTCGACATCCTTGCATTTGCAAAATCTCCTGCTACTGATACACGAAAACTACAAGTTTAGAGATATGTAAAAAAAGGATCAATGGTAACATAATCAGCAAACTTTATGCTAAAAACTAGCTAGATTATAAAGTAAACAGAAGGAAGAAGACTCATTAAGAAAAAAGAATGTCATCGTTAAGTTACAGAGCAAAACGTGTATCATGAAACTCGATCTTGATGCTACCATATGACAACGTATCGTTGCATATCTGTGTGACAACAGAAGGCACATTGACATGTCACACACTTATACTATCTAAAAGTTGTTAGAGAGTACATTTTTATTTACTTAATTATATCTCCCGACATGACATACTTAAACAGTTGGACATCATTTACCTACTATTCCATCCCGCGGGGTTATCCAAAAACTAGCATACTGTAGAGTAATACAAGCATTTCCCAACTCCAAAGAAATCAAGAAGCTCGAATAGCTAGCTAAATGGTAGTAGCATCTGTCAAGACACAGATACGAAGATAATACTCTTCGTTCAAGAATCTCAAGTCTGCCTAAACCTTAGCATTTTCCGAAATGATGGACACCATACAGGGATCTTAAATTTGCTAAAGTTATTTGATAACTCTTACAAAACAGAACCAATTCAAGACGAGTAAGAAATCTCACCTTTACATGAGGCCGGATGGCACAACAACGACATCCATATTTGCGTTGTTGGGAGGAAGCTGCAAACGAAGAGGGTAAAGTTTACCATTCAAAGAACTCTTTGTACACACAGTAATGTCCTCGAGCCCAGTTTCTTCTTCCAATGTTTTCGTCAGCTCCTCAACACTATTTCCCTTGAAAGGAATGCAAACACCTTCTACTCCATCATTGATTTCTCCATATTCATTAGCAATGTGATAATAAATCAGCCTCCCGTCTCCAAACTTCATTAACGAACTAGCCATAAACTCACCCGACTGCCAAAAAAAACGGAGGTTTCAATACCATTACAAAATAGAGAACTCCAAACTCGCCTAAAAGATAAATTACTAAATATTGGATGGAAATAATGTGCAAATGAAACAAAAACACCAACAATTGGAACCTCCGTGCTATGTCATGTTTAAGAACACAAAATTTAAAAGTCTTTCATTTCTATCTTAAATCACTGTGAGGATTCAAACTACATCACATAAGTTTGACTAAATCAATTCATTTTCTGTAAAGTTGATATTCAGATTTACAAGAAAATTCCTAGAAGCTGTAAGTTTCCTCTAATCACTATGTTGACAAAAACATAAAAAAATTGGAACTCCGTGCTACGTCACGTTGAAGACCACAAATTTCAAACCAAGGTGACATTATTGACTTTTTTTCATTAGGAAAAATAGTTTAATCCCCTGTGTGATAAAACAAAAACTAATTGACCATCCACGACATTACCTCACACTTTTAGCTTATCAAAAATCAATTTGACCTAGTTTTCAGACCTAAATTGGACTAAATCAATGAAAAATTGTCATTCAGATTTACCAAGAAAATTCCTCTAAGTTGTAAGTTTCCTCTTTTCAATATGTTGACAAAAACACCAACAATTGTAATTCCGTGCTATGTCATGTTGAAGAAGACCACAAAGTTTCAAAAGTCTTTCATTTCTATCTTAATCTCGTGCAGACTCAAACTACGTCACATAAATTGGTAAAAAGAGCAGCCCGGTACTCCAAGCTCCCACTATACGCGGGGTCCAAGGAAGACTTTACCAGTTACGTCAAAACTCCCCTCTCCGTCACATAAATTGGTACAAAAAGAATAACAAACCATAATCACCATAACATCAAAGAATTTCAAACTCTAATTTTATTTTATTTTGGAAACAACAATAATACATACCTCTTGTCTAGAAAAGCTTTGTGCTGATGCAGAGTAAAGAGTAGATGAAGGTGAAGTAGATTCAGAACCCCAATTAGTCTCTTCTTCTTGATCATGATAAACCAAAGGTGGAGGTTCTTTAGGAACAGGTGAATGAACCAAGATTTCAACAACATCAACATCCCACAAAACCCAATCTTGTGTTGAAGTTCTATGTGGGATATTATGTGTTACTGAATTCCTCCATGGTGGAATACTATCATTAGCCCTCAAAAATTGACCTTTTCTTGTCCTAAGCTTCACTTGGTTCCCTTCTCTAATAGGTTCCCATTCAACAGAAGAATCAAGTCTTTGTGGCAGAGTTTGTAGAACTTTTCTACCTGTCATACCTGTGGGACCGAGATCGAAATAATAGGTGTCATAGGAAAGCTAACAATTGCAAAACTTGAATGATCATAAGTTGGAGAGAATAAACCTTCCTTGTAAACAAACTCTTTTTAATTACTCATAAAAATTCAAAAACAACTCTCATTGTATTCATCGTCAAACACAACTACCACCAATTTTTAAATATCTAAAATTATAAAAAAATATTTTTAAATTTCACAATGAAACATGGTCAAACGCTTACTAAATTACTCACTGAATTCATAAACAACTCCAATACATATTGGTGACCAAATCCAACTCCAATTTTCAAATATCATTTTTCATTTTAAACAACAAAAACTATTTTTACAATTTATATTCATGGTCAAATACAACTCTACTTTCCAAATATCATAAAACCTTTTTTTTTTTCAAATACTCACAAGTTTTAGCGTCCTCGTGACTAAAAAAAATCCTTTTTGTAAAAAAATAATAATTTAAATTGTACTCCTTCCGTCTCAAATTACGAGGCACTTTTCGAATTTTGAGATTCAAATAAATCTATCTTTCATAAATTCTCGATCAAACTTAGATGGTATGACTCTCGAAAAACGAAAAATGTCACATAAATTGAAACCGAGAGAGTATTACTAAGAAAAATCAGAGCAAAACCTTAACAATACCTAATAAAAATCTTTGATTTGAAGCAGTAAGATACTTGTTATAACAACTTTTGAGTCTAATGGTGTTGAATTTTTCAGCATTATTGATGAATTCAACAGTCCAAATTGCATTCTTTGAAGCTCCATCACGATCTTGAATCACTGTTTCTTCATCTTCCTCTGCTGTTAAGTATTTTTCATGATAACTTCTTAGCCTTACTGCTTTTGCCTTGTAAAAAAGATCCATTTCTTCTGGTTTCTTCCTCAAAGTACTCTGTAAAAATTGTATGTAATCAAGAAAATTTGAAATTGTATATTTGGAGGATTTTTTATAAAAGAGTTGGAGAAAAAAAAAATGACAATTGGTGTAGATGTTTATTGTTTGTTGTAGAGTAGGTATTTATAGAGCAAGTGGAGAAGGATTGGAGAAAATGACAAAATGGTCCTTTATGTATGAAGGTAGAACAATTTTAATTTTTTAAATTTATTAAAGATTAATAATCTCTACGTTTCATTTTATGTGATGATTTTTTTATAGTCTGTTTCAAAAGAATGTTATGTTACTTTGATTAGTAATAATTTAACTTTAAAATTTTCTTTTTATATGCATCACACAAATATCTAAAAATTATTTTAGATCACATATTTTAAAATTTTCTTTTTTCCTAAATATTGTACCAAATCAAATGATGTCACGTAAGAAAGATGGATAAAGTAAGTATATTTTAGTCTTCATCAAATACTCCATTTAATAATGTTTGTTTGTTAATTGTTAGATTTTCCGAATTTAGTGAAAAAAGAATGATTTTATCAGAAAAGTTCCATTAAATTCTAAAATATTCAAACACAAAACTATACTAGACGGTAAAAAGGGATTTTTTTAATCGTTTTAATTTATTTGTAACACTTTTTTTAGTCCGTTGTAGAAAAAATGTAGCTTTTCTTTATTGACAATAATTTAATTTCTATGTTTCACTTGACAAATTTAAGACTACAAGATTCATCAAATTTAACCTATAAAGTTCAGAAATATTTAACACAAATTAATAAACTCAAAGGACTAAAACAATTTAATGCATAATTAAAAGGATTATTTTGGTTCTAACTCAAACTTAAAGGGCTATTTTCGTCATTTTCATTGATTGGTGTTTGAATAATTCAAGGGTATTGAAAATTGGCAATTTGGCAGACGGCGCCAGCCATTAGATTGTAACTTAAGCATGTGCCACACGGATTCATATAATACTAAGATAAATTATCATGAGGTAAATATTTTATCATATGTATGAGATAAGTTGTTCTATCACTAAGGTGTAAATATTGAGATAAACAATCTCAAAACTAATTAATACCTCAAATATGCTGGATGAAATAATCTTATATTTTATCTCGGAATTATTGTATCTGACTTTTTTTTATAGCTGTCATTTTGTAATGACTAGTAAAAATGGACCCCATTTATAAGCTACTGAAAATAATTGGAAGTTCATTAAATTTATCCAATAAAAACTTTTATTTTTTTAATGTTTAGCTAGTATATTAATTATAAATTAATTATATGTCCGGGGGTCCCCACAAATTATTAGGGTTTGATAGCTGGCTAAGAATTTTAAGATACTTGGCCATATAACAAATTAAAAAAGATTTATTATTTTTTAATATTATTTAAATTGTTAGATAATTATATAAAATAATAATAAAATAAACCCTTTACAAATATTTTTGTAAGAATAATGTTAAATTAATATATATAAAATAAAAAATTAAGATAATTTTTTTTAAAAATCGTGAAATAACCAAGAGAGTAATTAACAGTGTGAAGGATAGGATTTTAGCAGCCAGCTGACTCAGAGTCAAAGGTTTGACTCATGCAAATGGTCAATCATTGTACTCTATAAATATATACATATTTTGGTCTACCACATAGACCTATTATTTACACGTAAAAAATCACTTTATATTAATTAAAAAATAAGCCTCGTGTAATTTCTTGTTGATTTCCTATTTTTTATTTTAGAAATACATGCAAGTAAAAAGGTGAGGTAACTAGAAAGATTACTCTTGCTTCACCTGTCTATATCATCGTCCTTATTTTATTTTATTTTGTATTATATGAAGAAATTAGAAATCTACTTATTGACTTAATGGTTAAAGTTTCATTATATACATACGTAGAAGAAGGTCTTGAGTTTAACCTTTTATGCATAAATAATAATGACATATAATATTTTAAAGTTATCTCTTCGTAATTTATTTTATCTTAATTAATTCTATTTGTATCATATGAATAGAATAGGAAAATTATCATAGTTTAATATTTTATATTAGGCTTCTATTGAAAAGAAATTTGACTTTGGTATCCATAAAAGTAGAGGAACTAAAAGATCGATTAGGCTACTATTGAAAAAATTGACTTTGGTATCCATAAAATGGGAAATTTTTTATAGTTTAATATAGGAGTATTAATTTATCACATTAATTCGTAAGATGACAATAATTATTAATTAATTAATTAATTAATTAAAATAGGTTAAGAAACTTATGTTGACAATATAAAAGATTTTTGCACTAGTAATTTATATATAATTTAATTGTTATCACAATACAATTTAAATATAATCCCTAATTTATTATAAACTCCAACCTTAAGAATTATCATCGTTCACTTCAATTTACTCCTAGCTTGTTGCTAGTTATTGATATCATGTTAGACACTATAATGTCATATAAGGAGTGTGGAGGAATTAATGAATAAGAGCTTTGTTACTTTTAATTAAAAGTTTTGAGTTTTAGTATTAGGAATGAAAATTTGTTAATCTGTTATTGGCCTTACATCGTTAGCGTAAATTTAAATTAATGCAGCTAACAAATTTTAAATATACTCCTCTTTAATCATGTTGTATACGTGTGTAAATCATATATAGTTTACCTTTTTAAGTACTGCTAATCTAATAAAAAGAAGAGTACAATTTTCATCAATAACTTGCGTATTGTTTAAAACTTTTTTCTATCAAGTAATCGAAATGACATGTGATTATGGTTACAAAAACCGAAAAATTGGAAAAACGTTAGTTATTTTTGAATCAAAGTAGCGATCTTGACGTAATTCTAACTATATTTTTATAGTATTTTCATGTTTTCTTAAATTACGTCCACGTTATCATTAATTATTCATTAGGGTGCCTTGTCACGTTAGAAAAGAAAAATGTATTTTCTTCTAATTATAATTACTTGCTCCCTAAGTAGCAAATAAAAAAGACATTAATACGTCTTTCCTACTATGGTCATAATTTATGATAAGATCGTGGCAATTACCTTTTTATATCTTTTGTAATTATAATTTTTTTCAAAAAATATTTTGCATCATTAACAATATTGACTTTTTGTGTATTTTTTATAATCATAAATAAATTGAGAGAGAAGAAATAATCAGTTGACATGATTAAGAAACATACCGTGGTTATTTTGGGCGAGGGTGAAAAACTTGAACGTATCAACATGGCCGGAGATCTCATTTCCAAGCCGGAAACTTCATCGGAAATCGACGAAACGCTCGAGACCATCGATGAATAACCTATCATCGATATTTCGTTTTCCGATACATCGACGGTTTCTACGTTCCACAAAATCCAATTATGTGTGGAACCGGTGTGCGGATTATCATGTGTAACTGAATTCATCCACGGTGGCATACCTCCATTCGCACGTAAAAAAGTCCCACCAAAAGCCTTTAGCTTTACTTGAAATCCCTCCCTTATCGGTTCCCATTCAATTCTCAAGTCATTATTCATATAGTTTTCGGGTAAATTTTGAACGACTTTATTACCTGTCATGCCAAGTAGGAACGGTTCGTCAGAAGCCATGAGGTATTTTCCACTATGACAACTTTTGAGTCGAATGAGGTGGTTGCTTCCGCTAACAAGCTCAACTAGCCACCATGATTTTCGACTCAACGAGCCGTTGCGCCGGCTTTGACGGGTGGTTTGTTGATCATCATCGGCTACTAAGTACTTATCTATATGGCTCTTGAATGTTACAACCTTGGCTTTGTGGAATATGTCCATATTAGTGATTAATTAATAATCAAATGGATAAACCAAGTGATTAATATTGTAGCTAATTATAGGGGGAAAGATTATATTTGTTTGATAGTTTCTTGTATTGTTGCTAAAGTGATTATTAGATCGATGCATAGAAGAAGATGATATATGTTGTTGAAATGTGTTTAAAATTACAACTTGTGGGGCATAATGATATATTATATATATATTTGTAGATATTATAGTATATAGTACTAAAAAATTGGTTTGGTGTTTGTTACTCCATCCGTTGAACGGTTTATGGGGTACTATTTCTTTATTAGATACTTCAAAAGAGAAATATGCAATTTTATATTCAGAAATAATTACTTATAATAATCAACAAATAAAATTTCGCTTGTGTTTCTATTTTCTAGATACGTTCGACAATTTTATGTTTGAAAATTATTATAACATATTTAAAATTATAAATTTAATTTTTTTCTGTTAATTTAATTTTATATCAAGTCAAACCATGTCATATAAAGTGAAACATATCGAGTATTTGGTATGTAAATCATAGGTCATTAATTGTGTGGGCTCCAAAAGGATAGGAAATTGTGTTGTTATGAAATATAGAATAAGAAGCAACCGAAGTAGACTTATTCTAGATACTATTTTTTATTATTATTAGTCATTGAAATTAGGAAAAATATAGAAGAATTATTAAATTGGTTAATGAAGAAATTTTAAGGAAGCTATAGTTGTGAATCTGAAACCTGAGCTATAAAGACATAAAAATTAAAATCGACACAAAAAAGTCATAGTTTTAAAATGTAACTTAACTCTTTTCACTATCAGAAATTTTTAAAAAAATTCATTGTAATTCGTGAAAAAATTGTGTTGTAAAATAAGATTTTTTTCAAATATAAATTTTTTCACTTATTTTCTACCAAATCAGCTCACTGAGAAAATAGCTAATGGAATCAGATTTTCACTGAACTAGTGGAACACTTGTTAATTTTTCGTATGAATATATTACTATTATATCTATGAAAATCGCCATTGTATATTTTTAATGGTATATTTTATTATCGTCCGTCTTAGTTTAAGTGACATTCGCACCCTTTAATTTCCTTCCTAATATACCTGAAGGAGTGTGTCATATATATATATATATATATATTTAATTAGAAGGACCCCTAATTAGAAATACCTTAATTTTAAAAAAGTTCTTTCTACTCCCAATATAATGATTTACAACTATAAATACCTAAGTTTTATTTGAGATCATAAATTTTAAAAATTATGTCTTTTTCAAAATAAATAATATGACATAAATTGAAATAGACGAAATAATACAAAAATTGATGATGTGATTGCACTTAACGCGTTCAATTTTGCCTTTAAATTTGTCCCATCATCATTATCAATATATAGTAGCTTTTATTACAAGATATTTACTACGTATTTTCTGTGTTTGTGCAGTGTATTTGTAGTCGAATATTTGGACTAGTAATACGAGTTACTTACAAATAGTCCTTTTAATTGTTTTTTTTTTAAATCATTTGTTGGATTTTATCGTTTTGTTTGACATTTTTATTTTGTCAAACCTAAAGATAGTCCTTCAATTTTCTTAGTAATTTGATACTCACCCGTTTTAAAAATAAGTGATATTTATTTTTATTTTTATTTTATTTTAAAATAAGTGATGTTCAGAAAATTAAAAGGGTATTGAATTTTTCTTTCACTTTTTCCCTTATTTAAATAAATAAAACTTTACATAATTTTAAAATATTAAAAAAATTACTTTCTTTTTAAAAATATTTGATTAAGGGTAAAGTAATAAAAATATTTTCGATTTTCTAGAAATGAATTATTTTCTTTAATAATATGTCCAAGCTAAACATTACCTCTTACTTTAATAATTTGACAAATTCTTTTTACTTTGACAATAGCAACTGCTAGTAATTTTAAAGGAAACTTCACTCTTATTAATCTTTTACTTTTCCACATGCATTTTCCAGAAGGAATTGAAATTTAGATTACTAGGTACAGGGGCGGAACTACGTGATTGTCAGGGTGTTCAATTGGACACCTTTTCATCGGAAAAAATATCGTATATACAAGTAAAATGATACACGGAGTGATTAAATAGTATATTTTGGACACTTTTGACATAACAAGCTATTATAACCCAACAGTTTCAGACGCCTTGAATTAGCTAGTGCTCGTGTATTCGAATCTTACTAGCAGTGTAATGTGAAAATATGAACTATGTAGATGCAATTATTTTTATTAGGTATTTTATAAAAAAAATACCTTTCTTTTATTTGCTGCAACATATATATTTGCCCTCCGTTCAAGTTCATAGCTTTTAAGTTTTAGCTAGTTAATTAGTGTTGTTTTGGTTTTGGCCTTAACCTAATTGTTGGTTTATTTTGTAAACCTTCTTTAAATATATTTGATCTCCATTCTTTTGTTTATGAACTAGGTACAACACCAAATTTAAAGCAAAGTTCACCAAATAATAATCGTAGTTTGCTAAGATTCTTTACATACTATTTGAAGAATAGTTGAAGTAAATATAAATAAGATAAACGAACGTAAAATTATGAAAATGAGACACATTTGAGATACACATTTTGGTCATGTGCATAATGCGTACACTATTTTTTTTTAAATATTATATATATATATATATATATATATATATACATACATTTTCCTATTTGGCGCAAAAAAGAAAAGAAAAAAGAAATAAAGACAGGAAGTTTAACAGTCAATATTAAAGGTAGGTGTGTTAAGTGCATATATTTTTTTATTTATTATTAGATGTGTGACACTGATAATAAAATATTAATAGTATCAGTGATAGCAACATCCGTGCTTCATCGTTGAATTTTCTGCAACAAATTGAGAAAGACCATGGTAATGATTTAGTTGTTTTTCAAAAATAAATTGATATAAATAGCCGTTAATTTTTTTTAAAAAAAAAGCTAGAAAATGCATATCTTTTTTATACTATTAATATATGATAAATAAAATCTTTTTTTTTGATAAAAAAAATAGTAATTCTTACGTTTCAATTTATTTATCTTTTTGAATTGGTATATGGTATAAAAAAGTAAAAAGGGAAGAGAACTTTTGAATCTTGTAATCTTAGACTAAAAATACGTAAAACTTATCAAAATAACTTTTAATTTTGTGATCTTAAACATGTCACATGAAAAGTTAGAATTAAAGAGGTAAAAATAATAGACATTCTTTTTTAAATGAACCAAATAGGAAAGAAAGATACACAAATTAAAAAGAAGAAAATTGAAATAGACTGAAAAGCATAAAATTTTAACAAATGAAATCTGAGATCACATAATTCATTGTGTTTTCTTTAGGAATTTAATCTCCCTACTGTACTCGAGGCATTGGATTACTTCATTTGAGGATAAATTAGACATATATGTCATAGAGATAATATCTCAAATGGCCACTCAACTATGGATAACTTTCTCAGAAAGTCACTCAATTATGAGTAGTTTTCTCAAAAAGTCATCTAACTTTGTTTTATAACTCAAAAGTCACTCATTATGTGTATTTATTTTAGAAAGTCACTCAACTATGAATAGTTATCTTAGAAAGTCACTCAACTATTGGTATTTCACGTAGAATATCACCCAACCAATTTAAATAATTTTTTCATTAAATTTTGGTGACTTGAAAGTTTTATTTTAAGCTAAAATTTTAAGAAATAAAAAAGTTCATTTTAATATTTTTATTGACGTGTCCCATAATACAACAAAATTTAATACTATAGTTAGTAAAACAAAATTATATCTAAAGTACCAATATAAATTATAAATACAAAAACAAACAATTTAATTACGTTATTTTATATAAGAAAATTAGCTTATAATTGGGCAATCAGTTAATTATGTCAACGTTTGAACAATAGTTAGACAATAACGAAGACTCCAATGTTTCTAATTATATGAGAAAAATTAGAGTAGCAAATTATGTTGTCATATTTGAGTGATTGCTTTAAATATTATTTTAAATGCATCCAAAATGAAGTCTTGATAAATATATATTTCTCTATAATTTTAGTGGGGTGAGTCAATAAAATGATTAAAATTGACACTCTTTTATTTTTTAAAAATTTAGTATAAAATAAAAATCTCAAGTCAACAAAATTTAATAAAAAAATATTTAGATTGGTTAAGTGACTTTCTAAGATAACTATTCATAGTTGAGTGACTTTCTTAGATAACTACAAATAGTTGAGAAACTTTTGAGTTATAAAATAAAATTAAGTTACTTTCTGAGAAAACTATCAATAGTTGAGTGACTTTCTTAGAAAGATATCCATAGTTCAGTGACCATTTGAGATATTATCTCATAGGAGTAGCGGTATTTAAATGCCTACGACTTCATCAAACTCAAAGACAGACTCAAATCACACGAAAACACTATTTCACAAAGCCTAATGAATGAGATACTACATAACTCTTGTTTTAGTGGCAAAACGTAGCTTAGGGTTTAAAAAATTATGTATTCTTCATGGACAACAATTTACATTGACTATTTGTAATTTATGGATACTTTATAACTCTTGTCTCAGACACTAAACGTAATTGAGTGGCTTGAAAAAAAAAACTTATACCTCATTGGCAGCACTTCCAAAATCAGAATATTCTTTTTCATAGACTGCTTTATCAATTAGATGCTAACATACATAATTTGTTCTGCATATATTAAGCCATAAACATATTGTTATTAGATCTTATCTACTCTGATTAGTAAACATTTATTTCTTGGGTTTATCCTTTGGTTTAGATAGACAGCTAGCTTAATATGTTAGTCCACAATTATTTGTTAGTTTTAAAGATAGTATTGATAGTGTTTGATTTGAACAAATCTCCTAATACAAGGAGTATTATTAAGAAAACTTGTATTTAAATTCAACTTGATATCTAATATGAGATACAATTTTACATCATCACTCAAGAATTTATAATGAGAATTTTAAAGTTAAGTGTTTCTAAATAAAAAAGTATGACAAATTAAAATGGAAAGTATGATATTATTTTGAGATAAACTAAAATGAAAAGTATGACATATATATTATACTTATTTTCTAAGACGATAAAGACGTCTTAGAATAATAGTATATATAGATCGTCTAAAATAAAGACAATATTTCTAGATATATTATACTTATTTTCAATGTTAAATTCAATATAATAGATTCATGGTTCTGCACAACTCATTACCACATCATGTTAAGTGTGTGCGCATACGAAAAGTTAAATATATATAGAGTTACACATACATTTCAAAATTCACTCTTTCAATTCAAAAACTATCACGTTAAATTTTGAATCCACCATCGTATATTTCATAGAAGGAAATCAAGAACACCATGCTCTAAAATGACATCTTTAACAACTTTTTCCGACAAGAACCTCTCCGCCCATTTAGCCAAACTTGGTGTTTGGGCTTCATATACTAAATTCAGTCCCAACATCATCTCCATGCCCCTTATCCACCCTAAAAAGCAGCCCAAAACAATGTCAACATAACCAATATTGTTTCCACCAAAGAAATCTTTCCCTTTGCTACACTTGACAAATGCCTCCTCTAGTTGGTCCAACCCTTCTCTGATATTTTGTAACACTACTTTCTTTGCATCCTTTCCCATAGCCTCTCTTATTTCCAACATCAAAGGGAACCACTGATGTAATTAACAATGATTCTTTTTGTTAGATTGAAGTTATTTAAACATTGTTCTCAAGGTGTTTATGAAACTTATAACCAATTAGTATAGCATAATGGAAGAGAAATATTTTTTATAAGCCATACCAATTATTTAGGATTAAGTTCAAAAGATGTTTGCTAAACTTATAAGTCAGATTGATATATAACACCAATTCGATTGTTGCTACCTGATTCAATTTTTATAGAGTTTTCAGGATATTTTCTTTCGAAGTTTTCTTTGAGGGAATTATAGTCTGGCAAAGGTTTTATCCAACTTGAACGTCCAACTAACGGAAAAACATTTCAAGATAATTTTTTAAGAGCATGCGAGTTGTGCCAAGGTATAAAAATAACCATGCTTTTTGAAAAATCCTGTTATGTTTAGAGTATCAAACCAAATATTATACTTTCTTCATACAATAAGGATTATATAGGTCAAGAGGAATGTATCAAGGACCAATATAGGTCAAGAGGAATATATCAAGGACCAGCATAAAGCAACTTTAATACATCAAGGACCATTAGATCTTTTTCTCTTATAAATTATCTTATGAAGAGTAAAATAAAAAAAATTTGAGTTAAATTATTACTAAATGATAAAAGTTGTCATTCTTTTTTGTGATTGACAAAAAAAAAAAAAAAGAGTGTCACATAGATTGAGATGTAGAGAGTAACATATATGAACCCATAACATTTTAAAAAATAGAAAATTTCATAAATAGCTATAGTTTGCCTAATTTCAATTCATAGCAACAATTTGAGAGAGTAGAGCAAGATCGTGATCAAGATCAAGAGGGAGGAGAGATGCTAGATATAGATTGTATCTCAGAATCAACTTGAGTTTGTATAGTGATACAACATATATTTGTGCATCTCTCCTCTCTCCCAACATCACACATATAGATACACAAAGTAGCTTAGAAAATTAAACATAAATACATAGAGACAATACATATGCATCAATCATCAACCAAACACATGTGCACAGATATACATGTATAAATTCTCAACCAAACACAGATACACAAATATACATATACACTTATTAATTTTAAAACTGAAACATAGATTCATAGATACACAGAAACACATACGTATCAATCATCAATCAAACAAAGATACACATATGTATCAATCATCAATCAAACACAGATATACATGTGTATCTGATACACAAATACACAATTAGCTTTGATACATATATGCATCTCAAGAAACTTGGTGAACAATTTTTCTTTGTCGATTTACTTCATTTTTGTCTATCTAATTGTATTTGGAAAATTAAATACAATCTTGAAGAGTAAACAATAGAACTATATAACCTATGAAGAGTGAGAGCGGGGCAGGGTAGAGAGAGGGAAAGAGAGAGAGGGAGAGGGGGAGGGGGGGGGGGGGGAGCGAGAGATGAGAAGGAAAAAGGGAGTGGGACAAAGAAAGGGAGGGTGATGAGAGAGTCGAGAGAGATTTGTATAAAACTCTAAGTATAGCTATATTAGGTAATATTTTAAAACTATAGCTATATATTATAAATATAGTAGCTATGTTTGATTAGATACGTAAATTTCCAACAAGAATATAATGACTTCAAGGTTAAAAAAAACTTAAAGGTTGAACTCATAGAGTTAAAATTTCGAATCTATCTTTGAACAAACAATGCCTCAGAAATTGAGACAGATATATATTAATCAATGCACTCATATACTTCAAATTCAGGTCATCTGCACCTTTATCCCTATTTTGTGGTTGTCTTTAATTTTTGCCCATCAAGGCAAATAATTTTTTCGCGGGACATGTTTATATTTTTCACATCATAGTATTCAACAAGTTATACCCCACACCTTTAAAGAATTTATGCCCTGCTAGACATAAGTTCAATTGCTAAGGAAGAAAATTAAAGACCAATTCATTTGAAGGACTAACTGCACGATTAAATGTTTAAATTATGAATTTGCAAATATGAAGTAAATATAATAGTACCTTGTTATCAACATAGGTGGCCCAAAATCTGGCGATGGCACAATCATAGGGATCAGAAGGAAGAATAGATAGGCCATCTGGCCATGTCTCATCAATGTATTGGAGAATGACTAGGGACTCACACATGGACTTATCACCATGTATTAGAATTGGGATTTTCTTTTGGATTGGGTTGGATTGAAGAAGACGTTCACTTTTATTATTAAAATTATCCTCTACAATGAATTCATAGTCTAGAGACTTTATGTTAAGGGCTATTTCAACTCTATTTGAGAATGGACTAGTACTTGTACCAAGAACCTTAATGTTAGTAATTGCTTCCATATTGACTAATTCGATCTTGTTAATGACTTATATGATTGATTGTTGTAATGAAACACTAAAGTAAGTGTACTTATTATGATTGGATAACTTTGATGACTTTGATTAGAATATATCTTTGTCAACTTGCAAATAGCATTTGGACTACAAGTCTTGTGGTGTCGATAGATACAATGTTGATGACGTTATTAACTTTGACAAAAAGAAAAAGACACGTGCAAAGAACAAGGAGCAAAAAGATAATCAATAATAAAAAATTGTATGTTGCTCAAACTCTTCAAAAATGTTGTCGCACTCGTATCAAATTCTTTAAAAATTCATTATTTTTAAAGTAGCCATACACACCTATTAATATTTTCAAAGAATTCGAACAATACAGACAAAAATCACCATCAAACTGTGCATGCATCACAAAATTTTCCCTCAAAAAATGTTGAATTGTACCATATTGATTGAGAGAATGGGTTGTTGAGTTCTTGTGTGATATTTGACAATTCTTTGTTCATAAGCTAATTTTGAAATTGAGTTAGTCTCACGGTCCATTTTCTTTTTAAAAAAAGACCAAAAAAATCCTTTATTTTCATTTGTTCTTCTATAAAGGCTAATAAATTTTTCTTCTTCATTTTGTTTTCCATAATAGGGGAAAGCCATTTTATTCCCTAGAAGTTTGTCCGGTTGGGAAAGCCAGAACTCATGTAAACCAGCTTGATGAAATTTGATTCATCTATCATTATAGGCAGACAACACTAACAAAGATAAAGTGACAGACATATAAAAGAAATTGATTCATCATCTGTCTTCGAAGCTGATTTGAAAACAAAACATTCGTTCCGTGATGTGAGGCTCCAGCTTAAAACTTTGAAACTATACCAAATCATACTCGGCAACTGAAGCATGGAGGAGAAGAGCCAGAAAAAACCCCTCTTTTCAAAAGAAAGCGACCCGCCAAAAAACGTCTTTTTTATTGATCGTATTTCTTCTTCTTCTTCTTCTTCTTCTTCTTCTTCTTCATCTCTCCACTATGAGAGTAAATATCTTTTGCAAAAATGGGCATCCCACGACGATAAAAAGAGAGCAACTTTCACATATAGCAAACACAAAAATCATATTTATATGCTATAGCTATAATTTGCATAATTGCGCCCCATAGCAAACATAAATATGTATATTTCGCTATACATATACAAAAGAAAGCAGTTGTATATAATTTGTTTCTGTTTCGGTATACATATACAAAAGATCAATTGTATAATCTGTGTTTGTAAGCGAGAAAGAGAGAGAGGCAAAAGAGGACTGGGCAGGAGAATATTTGTATTGTATAATTATAAGTGTAGAGGACGAATATATATGTATTTGCATGTGTATATATAATTTTCTCTCGCTTTATACAAACAGAAATGCAATTTATACATTTCTGTTTATATAAGCGAGAGAGGCGAGGGAGAGACTGGCGAGCGAGATTTGGGAGAGTGGCAAGGGAGTTTTGGGAGAGGGGAGAGAGGGGAACGAAAATATATGTATATATACAATTTTCTCTTGCTTTATACAAACACAAACACATTTTATACATTTGCGTTTGTATAAAAAGCGAGAGAGGCGAGGGAGAGAATGAGAGTGGCGAGCGAGATTCACCAGGAGAGAGGCGAAATAACAACAGTTTGCTATGGGGTACAATTAAATCAAACTATATTTATAACATTTAATTTGAATTAATAATTTGTTATTATATACAATTTTCCCATAAAAATACCAACAACAAATAATTATCCAAAAAGGCTTTATGTAACAAATTTCACAAACAAAAAATAATCAATAAAAGAGAGATTGAGTGAAGAAGAGGTGATAGTCAAAATTAGGAGGTTGATGGAACAATTTGGTGGGTTATTTTTAAAAAATTATACCGTCTCAATTTTTCAGTTATTTTATATTGTATAATCAAATTATATTTTTTAAAACCATTCCAATCATGTCGAATTCTCTTTGGTATCGGTATAGTTCGATTAATTTTCGATTTTTTTTTAACTTTTAAAGTATCACCTCAAAATACACCATTATTAAAATATTTCATTCTCAAGTGTGTTCTTGAAGAAGCACTTCAATTCTTAACCAATAAACTAAAGAATGTAAAACCTTGTTACCGTATTGTTTGATCTTAAGTGTTTGCATAGGTTTTGCCATATTGTTTGATGACTTCTATAATAATATCTTTATCTAAATCTAATTAATAAAAGGAATTAAAGGACAAAGGCCCAAAGTCGTCACCAAAACTCTAGGACCTAGGTTATATTTATATATATTTGAAAAATGTTACCATATATATATATTATTATTATTAATCTTTTGAAAACATTCTAGTTATTCGGTCCGATTTGGAATTTTTTTGATTTTTTATAAAATAAAAAAACCATCCCAGTTCAGTACGGTTATACACTTAGATAAAAGTCCATGATTTTATTTAAAAATGATACAAATTGATTCGATACAGTTCAGTTCGGTTGGTTCGATTTTCCATATTCTTTTGACACCCCTAGTCAAAATCACCTTTTGAATTAGAAAAGGTCCCAATTATACCCTTTTAATTTTTGACCTAACAATTTATTTAGAATAAACTATCTTATTAGACATACATTATTACCATATATACTAAATTTACATCTATTTTCAAACATCCTTAATTCAAGCTTTCATATTAATCAACTCTCCCTCTCTCACACACACACACACACACTCTCTCTCTCTCTCTCTCACACACACACACACACACACACACTCTCTCTCTCTCTCTCTCACACACACACACACACACTCTCTCTCTCTCTCACACACACACACACTCACTCTCTCTCTCTCTCTCACACACACTCTCTCTCTCTCCTCTCTCTCTCTCACACACACACACACTCTCTCCCCCCTCTCTCACTCACTCATCAATCTTCATCTCCACCACCATTTCCTCTCGATCTTTCTTCCTCTCTCCACCAAGAATTCCACCATTAAACTTTTAAAATTGAAATAAAAAACAATAAACAACAATTTGAGGTTTGTGTCTATTTAATCATTTTCAAAGTCATGTATTGGTTAAAAGTTAAGGTAAAACTCCATTGATTTAGAGTTTTCTTAGTTTTTTTTTGTCGCTAGTGATTCTCCAAATGAGAAGAATGTCTCTCTCTCTCTCTCTCACTCATCATTCTTCATCTCCATCACCATTTTCTCTCTTTCTTCCTTCTCTCCACCAAGAATTCCACCATTAAACCTTTAAAATTGAAATCTGAAACAATAACACAATAATTTGAGGTTTGTGTTTATTTAATCATTTACAAAGTCATGTATCCGTTAAAAGTGTAACATCTCGCTATTCGAAAGAACTAGGAAGAGTTAAAAATTGGAAATAGTCATTTTTGGAAAGAATATAAAAATCTGGAAAATTTGTTAAGTATGTTAAGTTGAGTTTTTGGTCAACTTCAAATGACCATAACTCCTAGCTCAGGATGAGTTAGGTATGTTTCCAGATACCATAGGAAAGATCTTGGAATAATCTTCCCAACGCCACCGATTTTGTGCAATTCCGAGTTCGTATGAGTGAGATATGCCCATTGGAAGTTGGGTTGTTTGGATAAAGAAAGTCCAATCTGGATTTTGGAAGGGTAGTTTGGTCTTTTCCTTACCCTATTATTTTAATTTCATTTTTGGTAATTATCTAAGGGTCTTAACTGAAGTTGGTCAGTTTACGCTTTTGGAATTTGAGTTAGGGTTTTGAGAAAAGAGAATACAAGAGGAGAAAAGAGGAGAAAAAGTAAGAATCATCAAGATCTTCAAGAATCGCTTGTGGATTTTGTCAAGGGAAGATCCCTACGAGGTATGTGAGATCACATAGCGTTGGGTTAGGTCACCCACGCGCCAATCATGATTCAATTTAGCGAAGTATATTTGTTTTGAAAGTAAATCCTATGAGTTCTTGATGAAATTCGTCTGAATTCTTGTGGGTTTGTGTTGTTGAAGTTTCTTGAGTTTGATTCATGTCTTTGGGTGTGAATTTCGAGTTGAATCTTGTATATAATGAGGGTATAATCGATTCTAACTGTTTGGGGAAAGAACTAAGTTGAAATAGGGGGTTTAGAGATGAAAAACGAAGGAGAAAAGTCGGAGTGCACCTGGGTAGGGGCCTGGGGCGTCGCCCCTCTCAGATCCCCAATAAGGGAACTCTGAAGTTTGGGCCCTGAGGCGCTGTGCCAGCCAGTGCGCTCCACCCTAGCTTCTGAAGTTTCCCTTCTGGATCCCTACGCATCTCAGAGCGCCAAGGACTCCAATTCATCTCATTCTTCCCCCATCTTTCCGTACTAGTTCCTTAGCAACGTACCTATGTTTTCTAGTCGATTTCTATACTTTAAGGTACGTCTAAACATCATGAAATCATCATAAACATGAGATCATGAGCCTTGAATCTATAATCCAATTCAAGGAAAGTTAAGATCAAAGTTAAGAGAAGTAAGAGTAAAGTCAAGAGAAGTTCTTAGAGTTTTTCAAAAGTCTTTTCCAAATGTTTTAACTTTGTTTTAAGACTTAAAATTCAAGTTGAGTAAAGAGTAAAGATTGAAGTGCATTTCTTCAAAGAGTATATGGGGACTATGTATTCCCAAAGAGTTTAAAATATTTTCACATTTAAACAAGAAAGGAAACCTTGATTGTCAAAGAGCCTTTGGGCTAGTTTTCACAAAAGAGTAATCGCTTTCTAAATTAAGCAAGAGAGGAAACTTTGATTTCCAAGATAGCTTTTGAGCTAAGTTTTGAGCAATTATCTCAAATCACAAAAAAAAGAGTATGTTTTTAAACATAAGAGCTAGTATCATATTTTGGGAGTAGTATTGAGCACCGATATGGGGGTGAGTTCAGACAACTCACAGCCCCCATAAACCATGTAGCCATCATGGGTAGAAAAGGGTCATACTTTTTAGATGATTCCTTTAGTGCTTTTTAGCATAGACTAGTGGATCCACTTAGTAGTCAGGCTCTATACCCTCAACAAGGTATAGGATGCCCCTGGCAGCGTGAGGCAAAATGTTGTATCATCACAATAGCTCTTACATGATAGTTGATGGTTAGAGAAACTCCCACAGAAGTAATTGTATTCTTATATACACAATTTATTTGTATTTTTACATACATCTCAGAGTTATATTGTATCTTTGCATACACACATAATTGACATCCATGTTTTAAAAGATTTTCTTTATATTGCACTTGTTTTATACTGCTTTATATTGAAATGAGTTCAGTTAAGTTGATGTTAAGTTGAGCCAGGTAAGTTCTTCAGTTCCTTTCAAGTTTATGTCTTGTTTTAGAATTCCCCTCGCATACTCGTACATTCAATGTACTGATGCCTTTTGGCTTGCATCTTTGTATGATGCAAACACGGGTAACCAGGATCAGCATCCAGCGCATCGTTGATCCAGTTGAGCACTCAGAGTCTTGTGGTGAGCCTCTTTGCTTTCCGGAGGATCCCTTTTATTGCTTTCAGTATTATTATTATTAGTTCATTAGGATGTTGTGGGTCTTGTCCTGACATCCATCTCAGTTGTTTAGATGCTTCATAGACAGTCAAATGTTAGTTCTTGAGTTTTCTATTTCCTGTTTTAATGGTTGAGACTTGAGTTGCCATTTTTGGCCAGTGAATGTTATCTTGATACATTCTAAGTATTTATTGAGCATTTCAATTTACTTTTAAAAGTATTTTTCTTCATGAGTTAAGTCTTCCGCTGAGTAAGTAAACCAGGCCAAGGCTAGGGTTCGCTTGGGGCCAGCAATGGTTCTTGAGTGCCAGTCTCGCTCAGGGTGTAGGCTCGGGGCGTGACACAAAGTTAAGGTAAAACTCCATTGATTTAGAGTTTTCTTTCGTGGCTAGTGCTTCTCCAAATGAGAAGAATGTCTATTTACTATTGCTAAATAAATGACATGAAAATTACCACTGTAATTCTCGATATTTTTGCCGCTTAAATTTGGAAATCCAAAAATGCAACAACTAGGAACAAAAGAGAAAGATGATATGTAATTTGTTGCGAAGAGAGTTTACGCAGTAATTGTGATAAACCTTAATGAGGAAGAAGATAAGAAAATGAGTTTTTAGATCGAATTGAAATTTTTGATGTATCGACACATTATTGAGTTAAGATTATATGTATCTATTTTTTATTAGTGTATATAATTAAGTGTATATGTATCTGAATAAACATAGACATGTATTGAAGATTTACACATGTATTTGGCACATTATTAATGTATCTGACACATTATTGATGTATACGACACACTATTGAGTTAAGATTATATGTGTCTCTAATTTTTTAGCACTGTATCTGATTAAGTGTAAATGTATCTGATAAAATATGCACATGTATCTGAATAATAGTTCATGAATCTGGGTTAAGAATTCTAAATTTTTGAATCGCCAAAAAAAAAAGAATTTTGATTGTTCTGATTTTTTTAGGAGTTGTGATATGCTATATCCTTTAAAGTTGTTGTAAACGTGATTTTCTACTTAATTAATGGCTTTCAGTCATATCTCTTAATTGGACACACTCCTTAATTAATGTCTTTCAATTATATCCCTTAATTAGACACAGTAATTGATGCGAGATATATGTTTATGAAAGAGACATATACATGTATCTGAGACCCAAAATATGGTAAGAAATGTAATATTGCAAAGTAGTGTGAATCTAAGTAATTAGATTCTAAAGTAGTGGAATTTGTGCAAGTTACTCATTTACTTAAAATCTCTCCAAATATTAGTTGAAGTGTATTTCAACCAACATTTGTGATAATTCACGTAGAAAACTCGCACACCTATAGTTCAAATATGAGACTTAAATTTTGCAATGATGATATTTACCAATATTTATAGGCAACAAAAATTCTTTTCAACAAGATGACCATATGTGTATGTAATGTATCGATATGTATATATGATGTATCAATATTGTATAAATAGTGATAATTATGTATAGATGATGTGTAACTACATATAGGAGATGTATATACATCTATATACATTGTTTATACAATATTTATATATTGCAGATCGATTTATTTTCAATCTCAACCAACTCAAATCTCCTCTAAACAATCTCAAAATTTGGATATGAACTCCTCTCAGTGTTTTGAGTCTTTTGATATATTATTCACTCAAAATGATTCACATTTGTGGCACGGTGATTTTTTAAGTCAAGTTTTGAACAAACTTTGTACATGGAAGAAGAAGCAAGAGAAGGAGAAGGAGTACATTCCAGACCGATTTATTTTCAATCTCCACCAACTTAAATCTCCTCTAAACAATCCAAAATTTAGATATGATTTTTTCTCAATGTTTCGTGGCTTATAATATATTATTCACTCGAAACGATTCATATTTATGGCATGCTGATTTTAAAGTCAAGTTTTAAACAAGCTTTGGAATAAGAAGAAGAAAGAGGAAGGATGAAGGAAAGCAACGAAGAAATAAGGAAGAAGGAAGGAAGGAAGGATGAAAGTAGCCATTAATGGCCGGAAGAAGACCAAAGTAGGAAAAAAGAAGAAGAAAAGAATGCATCAAAATACACTTTGCATGCAATAGCACTAGTCGAATGATTATTTTACATAAGTGATAATTTAGGTAAAAAAATCACACATCTCATAGTTCAGGTATGAAACTCTAAAAATGAAATACTTTAGGGTGTGTTTTGACCCTTCACTCTAAATAATATTTAATTGTTTGAATGAGTTTTTCCTAAAAAATACAAAACATGATTTTAAACATGAAATATGATTTAAATGAGATCATTTTTATATATAAAAAAAAACAGGGTAAAATTTGAAAAAGAAAAATATATAGTGAAAACATGGTTTTGGGTGTTTTCCATAATCTAAATACAACTTCAAATTGTATTTGGAATTTTCACTGCCAATTTCAAATAAAGTGAAAAAAATAATATTCTCATGACCAAACGGGTCATAAACATTTTTGAAAAACATCATCAAGTATGAACCTAGAATAAATGTTGGATTTATTCATAAGAAAATATAAGGTAAAGTTTAGAGGCATAATTCATGTATATGTTTCATTTATAAAGTTAAAGAGTATACATACCAAGTGGGAGAATGTTAGCATTATCTAAAATGGCATGTAACTTCTATATATATGATGCAACTCCCTCCCCCTATTAAGAAAAAATTCCCAGAAATTGCTGCTTATTTATTAGAGGTCTCTAACTACCTCTAGAATTAACACTTGAGGAAAACATTGACAAATACATCAAAACAATTGCAGGAGGTATGTCGATAACTATTTTTGCAGCGAACTTTCTCTGTACATATGTTTAAACATGCTCAAAATTGTACAAATGTATCCCAATTTCGCTTTTAAAACTAATAAGTAAACAAAGTTTCTATTTGAAGTAGTAGTTGTATAATTACTAAGGTTTGTCCAATCTTACTCATGATTATAACAGGTATTAGAGTGCAAGATAACTGCCTGTTTACTAAGGCCGGAAGTTGGTTCGTTGAGCAATAGGAGATAGAAGGATTAACAAAGATTACATACCCATAGAAGCACTAGGAAAATGTTGACCACGATTTCTAAAACAACAACCTAGTGTAATCTCATATAATTGGGGTCTGGGGCCTTGTGTGTGCATGCACGCGCAAGTGTACAAATGCTTGTGTAAATAAATTAGACATATATTTTGATACTCTGAACTCGAGATTCATAATGTTTAAATTCTGGATTCATAACTGCCAATAATCAATGTTGAAAGAACTAATGACAATCAAATTAAGCTAGAAAGATTAAACAATGGAAACAAAAGGCCAACTAGTCTTGATAAGAAGAAAATTAAATTAAGTTATTAATCATAGAGATAAGAAAAGACTTTGATGTAAATTTTGCATGTCCCAAAACTTAATAAGTAGATGAAATTAACTAGCAAAAATGAAAGCATGTTCTTGAAACATACCAAAATCCGAAGGAAAATGTGAGAGTTCTCACAAAAGACCTATCTTGCCCAGACTTTTCAAAAACGTTGTTGCACCCATGTCGGGGAGCCAAAGAGCACTCCGAGTCCGATCGGATCTCCAGCCAGATCCTCCAAAACTACACCACTTTATGATGTATCCCACACACACCGATCGACATTATATATTGAGGAGTTCAAGCAACATAGCTTTCAACTAATTATAAAGAATGCTTGTCCTACCTCTGGCATTGACAACAGAAAAAAGAGCATGAAAACTTAATGAGGATAAGCACCTGCTGAGTGTGTGTCATCTTGTTAATAACCATCTACCAAGACATTAATCGAGCATGCTCTTCGTCCTCCTCATCTACCGGAGCAGGAAGATTAAGATCAAGTAAATCAGCAACTTCGCACTTTACAGCTGAAGATTGTTGATTCAAATTCTCCTGATCACCACCATTAATAAAATGTGACCTTTTGTGGCCTCCTAAAGCTTGGCCAGACTTAAACATCCTATAACAAAACGGACATTTGTGTCCTTTGGATTTCTTCGGTTTAACCTTTTTCTCAGGTTCATAAGGCAAATCTTGAGAAGGAACTACTTGTTTTTTGTTGCGAAAAACGTCCTTATGCTTGCCAATTTTTGTGCATTTAGAATCATTATGATCAGCACCAAGGCTATTCTCACCAGTTTCATATGTTGATTCAGAATAATCGTTTACTTTTTTGTGGCACGGTCTATGTCCACCAAGTGCCTGATATGAGCTAAACACCTTCTTGCAGTTCAAGCACTCGTATTTTCTCGTCTTATGGATATCATTTTTGTATCCTTCAGGACTTTTAACACCAAACTTCATCTTCTTGGAGTTATTCCTTATCTCTAGATCATTATATCGATCTGTGGTTCTCTTTTTTGATTCACATATATACGAATTTGAGGCTAATCCATAGCCATCGCGTTCAAATTTCTTACCCAAATCCTTACTTGACTCTGTTATATATTGTTTGATTCTTCTTATCCCCTTTTTCTCGTCCATCCTATGCTCGTCTAACCAAGCTTGAAAACTCTTTTTAGAGGTACTCCATTTTCCTTTACTATTTCCTACGAACCTCTCAACAGAGCCATCTGATTCAACATTCCCATTTTCGCCTAAGTAGTAGTCTGAATCAGAGTTCTCGGATTGAGTTTCAGCTTCCAACATATCAATCTTCGTAATTCTGTCTCCCTCTTTCTTCATTCGAAGCTTTTCATCTTGATTGTATACACGTTTAACACCGTTCTTTCTAGCATTATTCCTCATGTCACTAGACGACGGTTTAGTCTCTAAAATAGCAGAATTGTTATCAGAAGTCTCCACAAGTGAATTAACACCATTCCAAGACCTAGAATCCCTTGACAACATTATCAAACACTTGGCTAATTCTTCTTGTTCTTGCACTTGATCAATCTCAGACACAGAAGACGAACAATTATAATTATTCGACTTAACTACAATTTTGGTGTACCTCTTAGTAGTCTTTGATCTACAACTCTGACTGATCAGCTCACCAGCTTCAGTATCTGAATGGCTATGATCACTACTAGTCCATGAGTTATCATCATCGTCGTCATCATCATATTTCAAGCCCCCTTTATCTTTTTCTGAATGACAAGCCATATGACCACACAACGCTTTCATGGATGGAAAGCCCTTCCCACATTGTTGACACACTCTTTCTTGAGGCAGCGGTGCGGTGTTCAGCTGCGTGTCAGATTCTCCAAAAGTAGGGTTGTGTGTCATTAATTTTGGAGAGTCCGAACTATATAGATTAGAATCCGCCTCAACCCTCCAAGTTTTCTTGGGATTCTCTCTAAGAACATAACCAGAAGGAATCCCACTGGATTGATTCTTCCCACTACTAATATTCCAAGATTCCATCTTTTTCAACTTAGCAGTTTCAAATTTTTCATCAACTGCATGAGATTTTATGTGACCTCCAAGTGACTTCCCACATGGATACTTTTTGTTACACCACTTGCACACAAACTTCAAATCTTGATCTCCTTCCATTAATTAACAATTGATATAATTGCTATACTTAATCAAATCAAAGTAAAAGCTAAAATCAACTTAAATAATTTCACACCGTATCGTATCTTACTGACAATCACTATCCAAAATTCCAAAAAGACAGAGGAATCCCACATAAAAGTCAGAACGCAGAATCTCAGATCAAAGGAAAGAAACAAAAAAAAGAACAAAACTTTGAAAAAGCTCAAATCTTGACAAGTGATACAAATGGAACTTTTTAGGAAGTAAAAGATGTTAACCCATAGAACAAAAAGGTAAGAGAGGAGGAAGAGGGGTGGGGGGTGTTAAATCTTTTTAATTAAGATTTCAAGAATCCTATTTGGAAAAAATAAATTTTGAACAAATGGATCACTAGCAAGTAGCAATAGCCATAAAAGTAGCCAATATTCAGGAGACTTAGAAGAATAAATCACAACAGAAAACCAAACCAAAGACTCTTTCCTATACCCCAACTCCAATTCTTTGTGTTGTAGTTATAGGAGAATTCCATACATGGAATGTGACTATATGATAGAGAAAAATAACAAATAAAATATAATAAAATGGGCAGCACGTGTACTATTACACCTTGTTTGGATGGATGTTACGCGTTTGTATCGCAGTTCAAATACAATATTTGTTTTGATTGTCATATAATCATTATTTGAATATGTACTTTTCATTCCGTCTTTACTTATTATTTAAATAAGTTTGTTTTGTCATTTACCCTATTTTTTCATAGTAGCTCTTTCTCCTACCATACTTATTTTGTAGGCAGTGTGACCACATATAGCTGAGGGTGGCAAGCCGGACACTCTTTGTTAAAAAACTATAATATATATAGAGAAAATTATACTAAGGATATAAGTTACAAAAAAAATTTCATACATATATATTAAATCTTGAACAACCTTAACGAAATTTTTGGTTTCTCTACGATTTCTTGTAGGTTTATCATTCAAATTATTACTCTAATATGTAATGATGGAAAATAATAGATTCTATCCAAATATTGTATTCATTAAAATAATTCCATGCGATACAATACAATACAATATAATATGGTACATTATGAAACAATGTGTAATAACCCTCCAAACAGAGTATTAGGAGGAATTTTGATTCCTGCAAAATCAACGGTCAAAATCTGCTGGCTACTGTTATCTGAGGATTGAGATTAAGTTTTAAGAAAAAATAACGTGTCAGCATTTGTGGGAAATGGAATTGAGTTTAACAAAAGAGTTTGTAAACTATCACATCACCTCAAAAATAAGAGTTTAAGTTATATATAAATATTTATCAAATTTAGAAATTTGTTACATTATCACGCAAACTTAAAAGATATTTATAAACATGTCTCTTTAAATTTTATATAAAGAGCTCAATAAAAAAGATTCTATAATTTTGAATTCATAAATGATATATATAATCTTACCTAGCTCCTCTATTTTTAATATTAAATAATGTATATAGCTTAAGCCACAAAAAAAAGATAACAACTCATAATATGTAAATTCAGTTACTTGAGAGACTATGAAATCTAGGGGTGTGCATCAATCAATTCGGTTCGTTCGATGTATTATTGGTTTGATTTATTAATTTTGGATTTTTAAATACACCAAATTAATAAGATATTTTTTATCGATTTTTGGTCCTTAACTATTCGATTTTCAATTTAACCAATAAAAAAATACTCATAAAATAATCATATGACTTCTCCAACAATTTAACGCTACAAGACAATAATGTAACTTTATGCAATGTTCGTAAAATTGAGCAACTCAAATAAAAGAACTAGGCCAATAACATGAATTGAAGGCTAACGGTAACAAGCAAAGGTAGTAACCAATAAGGTATTGATATTAATATTAATATTAATATTTAATATTTATGTAGGGGTAAAGTACTAAATTAATGTTCATGCCTTAATGGGTTATCGGTTTACCTAATAATCCTATATTGAAAAACTAATATCAAACCAATAACCCATTAATTTTATTGTTTTTATATAAAACCATTAAAAACCCATTAGTCCAATAACATTTTTATTGGTTCGGTTTATTGATAGGAAAAGAACACTTGTAGCCCCCAAAGGAAAACTATTTACAAGCGACTGTCCTTTTACATTCATACCCCTCTGTTTTTAACTGTTAATTCACTTTTACTGCTTGAAAGAGGAAGAGACAGTGCTTTAGTGAAAACACTACTCAGTTACTCATTGAAACCATTAGAGTATATATATACTCTGATGACATCAAGGAGGAAGAGATAGCGTTTCAGTGAAAAGATTGTTCAACTACTGCTTGATACTATCGGAGTATATAGATACCATCAGAATATATAGATACCATCAAAGTATATATATACTTCAATGGTATCACCAGTGATTCAGTAATTGAAACAGGGGGACATTCAGGTAAATAGTTTGGGTTGTGAGTCCAATTTAAAAAAAAAGTTGAGTTGAATCAAATTTGAATAAATATTTAACCTAATAAATTCAATTTATGTAGTTTTCCCTTGATTGATCTGTACAACTTTTGCAAAAAAAGAAACAAATTCAACCAAGAGGCAAGATTAAACGAAGAACCAAAAGCACTAAGCAGACAAAAGATGAAGAAGATTACATACATACATATAGAAGACATTGTGAGAAGTACGGTATTAACAAAATACCTTTTACACCTTGTTTAATTTGGATGGTTGTTATCCGTTTGTATTGTATTATATTGTTAGTTGAAATATATGTTTGTTTTGATTGTTACTTGAATTATATTGTATCGTATCGTTTAAATTTATCATTAGGTAATATTGTGTTCTTCTAATTTTATCTTTACTTATTATTTAATAATTCTATTTTTTCATTTACTCTACCTTTTCACAGTAATTCTACCACGTATCCTACAATTTCTTGTAGGTTTATCATTCAAATTATGAATATGCGACATTATGTAATGACGGAGAATGATACAAACTATCCAAATGTTGTATTATTAAAACAATATAATACAGTACAATGCACAATACAATATAATACAATACAATACATTATATACAATACAGATTGGGTTATCATCACCTAGTAAAGTGTAGTCAGTAAAAGAAATCCTATTCCTCGGATATGCTCTTTTTGCTGCCAACCATACAATATAATGGTGTGACAATCCAAATAATGACCAAGATCCGTAGTAACCCAATGGATGTCCAGTGCACTGATTTACGTTCAATAATCCCAAGGGCTTCATCTAAGTAGAGTGAAAGATGGTCCTTCCCTCCTATTTGATTCAGGCAGTTGTTTGAAAGTGCTCACTGGAAAGGCAACCTCACTCATTCTTGTCGGGAGGTAAGACAAGAAATGTGTTGAGGTCCAACGAGCTGTTGACTATTGAAGATGCTAAAGTACTCCCGAATAGACAAGACATAAGGGAGTATATAACGCTCAATGGTCAACGGCTAGTTGCTGATTTTAAGTCAAAGGAAAATGTTTGACGTTTTCTCTTTGATTTAAATCTCAACAACGGACCCTCTTGGTCGAAAATTCCATTAGTTGGAATACTAATTATATCAAATCATTTGAAATTGAAAAATCTCGATAGTTAATCCATCTTGCGGAGGCCCAAAATTGGATATCAACAACAATAATTACTTAAACATTATTTGTGAAAATTAATATGTTTAAGATGGAAATAAATTGAAGTGTTTTTAAAAAAAATAAAGTGAATGAATATATTATTTATTTATTATGATTGCGCAAAGCTTGGCCTATTAATATAGTATAAAAGTAGAAAATTTAGAAATAAGAAAATAAATATTATGAAGACATACCTATCCCAACAACTGCGGACATCCCTTGAATCAATCTTTTTTGTCACGTGGCCACATCAATTATAAAGAGAGGGAACTACTAATGCTTAACAATCCGTTGTAGTCTAGTTGGTTAGGATACTCGGCTCTCACCCGAGAGACCCGGGTTCAAGTCCCGGCAACGGAATTTTTTTTCCTTTTTCCCTTTCTAAAGTTAAATACAAAAGCATATATTCAATAAATAAAATAAAAGACATTAGTTTCCACAATTAATCTGAAAATTGATTTTTTTCCCCTTTTTTCCTTTCTAAAGTTAAATACAAAAGCATATATTCAATAAATAAAATAAAAGACATTAGTTTCCACAATTAATCTGAAAATTGAAAAAAAAAATTAACTCTGAAGGGAAAAATTAACACTGAAAAAAAAGAAGAAGCAAAAATAAAATAAAATTATGTCTAGACGGGGCCCTAAATTACCATGGGAGTTTATACCTCTATTGATTCCATTCAGTGAAAGGAAAGTTGTCCTTCTATCACGAGTTTTATATCTAGGATATGTAGCCAACCTTCTGGAAAGAGAGATGTGCATAGACCTGATCGGTCAGTAGGGATACAACTTAGTGAACCACACTACTAAAAAATTGCTAAAAAAAAAACGGAAGTAAAAGCGATGGACGGCGTCGCTCCAAAAAGCGACGCCATTAGCCACACTGTCCGTCACTTTTTAATTAAAATTTTTTTAATTTTTTTTTTTTTTAAAAAAAGTGACAGAAGACATCCCTTAGTCCGTCGCTTTTTTTTTTGCGGATTTTTGCGCCAAATATATATATAATGAATAATTAATTATTTTATATAGATAGCGACGGATTGCGACGGACAACATCTTTATGTCCGTCGCTTCTTGGTCAAAATATCTGGTCAAATATTTTAAGAAAGCAATAGACAGTGTCTCTTAGTCCATCGCTTCTTGGTCAAAATATCTGGTCAAATATTTTAAGAAAGCAATAGACAGTGTCTCTTAGTCCGTCGCTTTTTGGTCAAAATGTTGGTCAAACATTTTAAAAAAAAGAGACGGACATAGAGACGTTGTCCGTCGCTTTCTTAAAAATATCTACACTTGCAGACACAATTTTCCCCATTTCTCCATCTCTCTTCCTCTCTCTCACCGCCGACGCTGCCCGTCGCCGTTGCCCACCTCCGACCCCGACCCACTTCCCTTCTCCTTTAATTCAAGATTAGGGTTTCAAAATATTATTTTTAATTTCTTTCAATTTGAGTATTGAATTTGTTAATTAGTGTATTGAATTAATTTTTTATTGATTGTTAGTTAGTAAGTGAATGATTTAGGATTTTTGATTGTTAGTTTGAATTAGGGATTATTTGATTGTTAGTTTGTGTTTGTTGATTGTGAATTGAAAATTTTAATGTTCGGGTTAGTTTGAATTAGGGTATCTTAGGATTTGTTTGAATTTCGGTATTTCTTGAGTTAATTAGTTTGATTTTGGAATTGTAAGATTAGTTTGAATTAGGGTATTTGAGTTGTTTGAATTTGGGTATTATTTGAGTTAGTATGAATTATTATTGAGATTTTAGGACTAATAATTTGAATTTGGATTAGGATAAGCTAGCTAGTTTGAATTTAGGATTTTAGCACTAGTTAGATTTTGAAATTTTAGGACTTGTTTGAATTTGTGATTTTAAGACTAGTTTGAATTTTGAATTTAGGAATAGTTTGAATTATTATTGAGATTTTAGGACTACTAATAGTTTGAATTTGGGATTTTAGCACTATAGATTGATTTTTGAATTCTAGGAGTACTATCAATTTGTGATTTTAAGACTAGTTTGAATTTGGAATTTAGGACTAATAGTTTGAATTATATTTGATATTTTAGGACTAATTAATAGTTTGAATTTGGGACACTAGCTAGCTAGTTTGAATTGGGAATTTTAGGGATTTGAATTACAACTTAATTAGAACTTATAATTAATTATAACTTGAATTTACTATAAATTGAACTTAATTAGGAATATGAACTTGAAATGTTGTTGACTTTAATTTATTAGAACTTAATTTTTATTCTTATTAGAACTTTGATTTTATTTGAACTTAATTAGAATTTTGTAGTACTTGAAAATCTTATTGACCTTAATTAATTTGAACTTATAATAAATTAATTAGAACTATATTAAACTTAATTAATTTATAATAAGTTAAAAACTTAATTAGGAATTAATATAAACTTAATTTTGATCAACTAATTAACTAGAACTTGAACTTAATTTGAACTTAATTAATTAGTATTGATTAATTAATTAAGATTTAACTTTGTAGATCTTGAACTAATTGAACTTAATTGGACCAAACAAAACATATTTTGAAGTTGAACTTAGACTTGAACTTGAAATTAGAACTTGAACTTGAACTTGAAATTAGAATTTGAACTTGAACTTAGAACTTGAACTTGAAATTAGAACTTGAACTTGAACTTAGAATGTGAACTTAGAATTTGAAGTTGAACTTGTAACATCTCGCACCTAGATACGACTAGAAAGAGTTTAAAATCTGAAAATAATGATTTTCCAAAAGAAAAAGGAAATCTGGAAAATTGTCTAAGTTAAGAAAGTGAGTTTTGACCATTTTCAAATGGCCATAACTCCTAGCTCAGGATGATTTAGGAGCAGTTGTTGATATAGTTGGAAAGCCCTTGGAGAGATCTTTCCAACGCCGCCGAGTTTGCGCGATTTCGAGTTCGTATGAGTAAGTTATGCCTTTTGGAAGTTGGGTTGTTGGATTAAGGAAAGTCCGAATCCGGATTTAGGGAAGGGCAAAGTAGTCTTTTCTCTAATTAATTTCCTAATTCGTTTTTAGGGATTTATTGAGGTAAAAACATGACTTAGTCAGTTTGGAGAATTGAGAAATACGCTTAGGGCTTGGAGAAGAGAGAAAAGAAGAAAGAAAGAGAGAAAAGCCAAGATTTCGCCAAGAACGTCAAGCGTTTGGAGTGAAATTCGTCGGGGGTGATCCCTATTAAGGTATGTAAAATCTTTTAGTGATGGGTTAGTTCACCCACACACCAACTTGTTTCAATTCAGTGATTTTGAGTTGTTTACATGTAAAAAAAGTGAAGTTCTTGAAGGATATCATTAAGTTCTTGATTGATTGTGTTGTTGAAGTTTCTTGTTGATTTGATTCGTGTTTCCGGGTGGATTTTCGAGTTAGATCTATTGTAAGTTGAGAGTACTAATGACCCTAAGTGCTTGGGAAAGGAACTAGGGAAGATTGGAGGGTTTAGAGATGAAAAACGAAGAAGAAAAATCGGAATTTTCTAGGTAAAGGGGTGGGGCGCCGCCCCAGCCAGCCGCCCCAAAGGTGTGTCTGACGTTTTGTCTTTGGGCCACCGCGCCAGCCAGCGCGCCCCAGCATGTTCTCTGAGGTCTGGGGCCTGGCGCCCCACGCCTCTCGGAGCGCCAAGGACGCCAGTTCACCCCTTTCTTCCCCCATCTTTTCATACTAGTTTCTAAGCGATGTACCTACGTTTTCTAGTTGATTCCAACACTCTAAGGTACATCTAAACATCATGAAATCATCCATAAACATGAGATCATGAGCCTTGAATCCATAATCCAATTCAAGGAAAGTTAAGATCAAAGTCAAAGAAGTTAAGAGTCAAGTCTAAAAGTTTAAGAAGCAAGTCAAAGCAAAGTTCTTAAAGTTTTCAAGAGTCTTTATTAAATGTTTTAACTTCGTTTTAAGGCTCAAGTTTCAAGTTAAGCAGAGAGTAAAGAGTGGAGTTCATTTCTCAGAAAACTATTAGGGAACTAAGTATTTCCGAAGAGTCTATAAATGTTTTCACATTTGAGTAAGAAAAAGGGAACATCGATTCCAAGAGAGCTTTTAAGCTAAGTTTTTGAGTAATTATCTCAAACCAAAGGGTGAAGTTATGTTTTTAAAAACATATGAGCTAAAGTATATTTTGGGAGTAGTATTGAGCACCGATATGGGGATGCGAGTTCATATTAATTCAAGTCTCCATAAACCATGTAGCCATCATGGGTAGTAAATGATCATACTTTTTAGATGAATCCTTAAGATGATTTTAGCATAGACTAGTGGATCCACTAAGTTAAGCGTTCTATATGACGGCAAAGTATAGGACAGTTCTGACAACATGGGCAAGACGTTGTATCACCACTTAGGCTCATAGTGGTGGTTGTTGGTTAGAGAATCTCCCACTAAAGTTATATTACTTTTATACATAAGTAAAGTTGAGTTTGTTATTGCTTTATCTTTAACGAACTAAGTTGTTTACACTATTTTACAAGCTTTATATGTATTGCATGTGTCTTCTTGCTTTATTTTGAGTTCAGTTATTCTTGAGTTAAACAGAGCCAAGGTAAGTGTTCCTTTGTACTCCTTTCAAGCTTAAGTTGTTGTTTAGCTTTCCAACTCGCATACTCGTACATTCAATGTACTGATGCCAATTGGCCTGCATCTTATTATGATGCAGACACAGGTAACCAGGATCAGCATCCAGCACACCGTTGATCTAGTTGAGCACTCCAGAGTCAGTGGTGAGCCTCCTTGCATTTCGGAGGACTCTTTTATTCGCGTTCCTAGTTTTCTTTATTAGGATGTTGTAGGGTCTGTCCCAATATCCATCTCAGTATTATAGAGGCTTCATAGACAGTCAGACAGTAGTTGAGTCTCTTATCTATGTATTTGCAAATACTTTGTTTTGAGACAAAAGTTGCCAATTTGGCTAAGATGTTATCATTTAAACTATTACATGAGTTTATTTTGTTGAGTTAAGTCTTCCGCTGAGTTAAGTAGGCCAGGCCAAGGTTCAGCTTGGGGCCAGCAATGGTCTCCTAGTGCCGACCACGTCCAGGGTGTAGGCTCGGGGCGTGACAGAACTTAGACTTGAACTTGAAATTAGAACTTGAACTTGGAACTAATTATCTTGAATATATAACTAATTAAGTTTAGAAATTAGATATGAACTTGAATTGAAAACTTGAACTTATTAAAACTTAAATATATATATATATATATATATATATATATATATATATATATATAATATTCTTGGATTTGAAGCTTATATTTAACTAATTTTAGAACTTTTCGTGCTAGGCAACGGAGGAAGCTCAATATCTAAAAAAGTTGATACAAGACTATATTGCTTCTTTCATCAAAGTAGGAGATAAGGTTGGTGCTTCTAAATTTCTAAAGTTCAAGTACAATTGTTTTCAATAATGTGTTTGTGTCCATCTAGCATTGATACTTAGCTTTAGTTTTCTGATAATTTTTTTGTGTCCATCGAGTGTTTGTGAAGTATAAGTACCAACACTAGTTGATCCTATTGATGACAAAATTGATTTTCTTGCAAGATCAATTTGTGTCCATCTAGTGTTGATATTAAGCTTTAATTTAGGAATAATGTGTTTGTTTAGCATAATTACCAACAATAGTTGATCCTATTGATGACAAAATTGATTTTCTTGCAAGATCAATTTGTGTCAATCTAGTGTTGATATTAAGCTTTAATTTAGGAATAATGTGTTTGTTTATCATAAGTACCAACACTAGTTGACCCTATTGATGACAAAATTGATTTTCTTGCAAGATCGATTTGTGTCAATCTAGTGTTGATATTAAGCTTTAATTTAGGAATAATGTGTTTGTTTATCATAAGTACCAACACTAGTTGATCCTATTGATGACAAAATTGATTTTCTTGCAAGATCGATTTGTGTCCATCTAGTGTTGACACTTAGCTTTAAAGAGTTGTTAAGTTGTTAACGTTAAAAAGTTGTTAAGTTGTTTAAATAAGGTAAAATAAATAATGTGGTTTAGTACGTGGATTTAGTTGTTGGAATTAAGTCAATACTAAACTAGTTAAAGTTATAAAGTTGTTAAGTTGTTTAAATAAGTTAAATTAAATTATGTGATTTTGTTGATGGATTTAGTTGTTGGAATTAAGTCAAAACTAAACTAGTTAAAGTTAAAAGTTGTTAAGATTGTTAAATAAGATAAAATAAATAATGTGATTTAGTTGGTGGATTTAGTTGTTGTATTAAGTCAAAACTAAACTAGTTAAAGTTGTTATGCTGTTTAAATTAGTTAAAATAAATAATGTGATTTAGTAGGTGGATTTAGTTGTTGGAATTAAGTCAATACTAAACTAGTTAAAGTTATAAAGTTGTTAAGTTGTTTAAATAAGTTAAATTAAATTATGTGATTTTGTTGATGAATTTAGTTATTGGAATTAAGTCAAAACTAAACTAGTTAAAGTTAAAAATTGTTAAGTTGTTTAAATAAGATAAAATAAATAATGTGATTTAGTTGGTGGATTTAGTTGTTGTATTAAGTCAAAACTAAACTAGTTAAAGTTGTTATGCTGTTTAAATTAGTTAAAATAAATAATGTGATTTAGTAGATGGATTTAGTTGTTGGAATTAAGTCAATACTAAACTAGTTAAAGTTATAAAGTTGTTAAGTTGTTTAAATAAGTTAAATTAAATAATGTGGTTTTGTTGATGGATTTAGTTGTTGAAATTAAGTCAAAACTAAACTAGTTAAATTTAAAAAGTTGTTAAGTTGTTTAAATAAGTTAAAATAAATAATGTGGTTTAGTTGGTGGATTTAGTTGTTGTATTAAGTCAAAACTAAACTAGTTAAAGTTGTTAAGTTGTTTAAATAAGTTAAAATAAATAATGTGGTTAAGTCAATACTAAACTAGTTTTAGGACTACTACTAGTTTGAATTTGAGATTGTAAGTAATTATTATAAATATATATTAACTATGAATTAATGTAGTAAAATTATTATTAAATTTTATTTATAATATAATTGAATATTTATATTTTGTAGATGGATCATCATTTGTGGATGTATAATATGCATTATGAAATTGGTGCTAGTTTGAAACCTGAGTTTATTGACGGTGTTAGAAATTTTATTGAACATACAATGACACTTGACATTTTCAAGAATAATGGATTGGTTAGGTGTCCTTGTAGTGCATGTAAGTTCTTAAATTTTTTCAAACCAGATACAATTATGGTTCATTTGTACCTAATGGATTTAAGCCTAGATATTTTGTATGGATTGATCATGGAGAAAGTGATGGATTGGATGTTATGTTTTATAATTCGATGCTTGTGGATGTATATAATATGGTTGCACCACATGGACAAATTAGGGTTAAACAGGTTAGGGTTGAACATGATAGGGTTCATGAAATGATCAATGATGCTTTCGGGGTTCAAGGTGGGATGGAACCGAAACAATATTTTGATGAAACTCCTAATGAAGAAGCAATACGCTTCTATGATCAATTAGAAGAGTCTAGTCGTCCACTATGTGAAGGGAGTTCGCATTCTGCCTTGTCAGTTGCGGTTAGATTAATGAATATTAAATCAGATTGGAATATTCCTAATACGGCTTTGGATTAAATGGTTGATCTTTTGGATGAACTAGTTAATCCGGAGTTTAACATACCAAAGAACTTCTATCAAGCAAAGTGTTTGGTGTCCAAGTTAGGATTGACGTATGATATAATTCATTGTTATGTTAATGACTGCATGTTGTTTTATAAGACTGATAGTGAATTAGAAAATTGTAAGTTTTGTGGACATGCTCGTTATAAGAGGACTCCGATTGGAAAGATGGTCCCAGTTCAGGCAATGCATTATCTACCTCTCATTCCTAGGTTATAGAGGTTATATGCATCGATGAGGTCTGCCCCACATATTAGATGTCATCGTGAATATAGAAGGCCGCTGGGTGTCTTGTCTCATCCATCTTGATAATGTATATCCTGATTTTGCTAGTGAACCAAGAAATATTAGATTGGGGTTGTGTTCACATAGCTTCACACCATTCTCTAATAATGCTTCGCCTTATTCATGCTAGCCGGTATTTCTTACTTTGTATAATCTTCCTCCTGAAATGTGCATGACAAGTCCTTACATCTTTCAAAGTTGTGTTATTCCAGGTCCCCGTAATCCAAAAAGTTTGATTGATGTCTATCTACAACCATTTATAGATGAGCTCAAACAATTGTGGTTTGAAGGAGTTTTGACTTATGATATATCAACTAAGCAGAATTTCGTTATGCGTGCTTCTTTAATGTGGACTATCAATGATTTTCCTACATATGGGATGTTGTTTGGTTGGATGACAGTTGTAAAGATAGCATGTCCGTATTGCATGGAAAATAGTAAGACATTCACTTTAAAGCATGGCAGAAAAAATATTTGGTTTGATTGTCATCGATAGTTCTTGCCAATGGACCATGAGTTTAGAAAGATGAAAAATGCATTTAGGAAAAATAAGGTTGAAAGTGACCCCCCACCTCCATTACTCACAGGGCATCAAATTTAGGAGAGAGTTTCTCAATTACCTAAAGTTACAGAAGCTTCACCTTCTAGACTTCCTGGATATTGTGTTGAACATAATTGGATCAAACAAAGCATATTTTGGGAGTTGCCGTATTGGAAGGACAATCTACTACGACATAATCTAAATGTGATGCACATTGAAAAAAATTACTTTGACAATTTGTTTAACACATTGATGGATGTTAAGGGTAAGACAAAAGACAATCCAAAAGCTAGAATGGACATAAATGAATATTGTAAGAGAAAAGAGTTATGACTGCAGAAATTATAGAATGGTAAAATAGTTAAGCCTAAAGCCAGCTTTTCATTCACATTGGATGAGAAACGTGAAATTATTGAGTGGGTTAAAAATTTGAGGATGTCGGAGGGATATGCTTCAAATTTAGGAAAGCGGGCAGATATGAATGAAGGAAAATTGATAGGTATGAAAATTCATGATTGTCATGTGTTCATGGAAACTTTAATTCCTATCGTTTTTAGCCATCTACCCGAAAGGATATGGAAACCAATCACAGAGATAAGTCTTTTTAAAAATATTTGTGTTCTGAAAAGTTGTTGGAGAGTAGTTTAGACAGGAAGGAGGAAAATATTCTTGGAGAAGAAATTTCCATGTAGTTTCTTTGATGTGATGGAGCATTTTCCAATTCACATTGTACAAGAGGCCCGCCTTGGGGGTCCGGTTCAAACAAGATGAATGTATCCATTTGAAATATTCACTAAGTTATATATATTCGCCAAGTCTTTTATATATTAACATATATATACATATATACATGCAGAAAAATTGGCAGTTCGAAGCAAACGATTAAGCAAAGGGGAAGGATCGAAGGATCATTTGTTCAAGGTCATATTGGGAGAGAAACTGGTGATTTTTATTCTTATTACTTTGGTGATGATGTTTCATGTAGGAGAAACAGGCCCAATCGCAATGATGAAGGCGATATTGATCTTTTATTTTCGCCGATATCAATTTTTAATCAAAATGGTCGAGGATCTAAAAAGCGTGGAAAGCGAGGCTTCACTGATATGAAAATGCAATCAGTTGTGACACATATTTTGCTTAATTGTCCAGAGATTCAACCATATGTCAAGTAAGTGTTAAAAATATGTCATTAAATTACATACTAATAAGTGATCATTAAGTAACGAAATACTTGAATGTAAAATGATCAGCTTGTTTGTAAACACATGGGGTAATGAAGCCATTTATACAGATTTTTCCAAATGGCTGAGGAACTATGTAAGTGTACAGTCACTAAGTATTTAATAATATATTCATGTTATACTAAATTATATTACTTGAAATAACAATCACGTAGATTTACGATGAATACTTAAGTGTCCAACATTTGCAATTAGTGAAAGAAGTACGTGGACCTGAATCTCAAGTAATGACAATGAATAAGTATTGTGTCAATGGTTTTAAGTTTCAAACTAAAGAAGTTTCTAGGAACAAGAAAACAAATAATAACGGTGTCTACATACAAGGTGATGTTGATGGTACTAGTCAAACTATTGAATATTATGGTGTCATTCAAGAGATTATTAAAGTGAGGTATTCAGGTTGGCCTAAGAAGAAGATTGTATTGTTTCGGTGTGAGTGGTACATACAAGGTGATGTTGATGGTACTAGTCAAACTATTGAATATTATGGTGTCATTCAAGAGATTATTAAAGTGAGGTATTCAGGTTGGCCTAAGAAGAAGATTGTATTGTTTCGGTGTGAGTGGTTTGACCCATCACATAAAGGCACAAAGGTGGACCATCAACATACTATAATTGAAGTTAAGCACACCATGAAATACAGAAGTTACGATCCTTTTATTATTTCACAAAATGCTAAACAAGTGTATTACGCTCCATATCTATTGCGTAGAGACATAGCTAATTGGTGGGTTGTTATAAAAAGTAAGCTTGTGGAAAGAATTGAAATTGACAATGTTTTAGATGTGGCGTATCAAAATGATGTTGCAATTGTTCAACAACAAGTTGAAGTTAAATTGGAAACCACACTACAACATCCCCAACACATATTAGAAGAAGTATCTGATGATGAGATACTGAAATATTCGAGAATGAGGAAAATGAATCATTTGATGACGAAGAATGGGACGATAATGAAAATGAAACAACTGAGGAGGAAGAATGGGAGAATGATGGAATTGAAACAAGCGAGGAGGAATAGTGTAGAATGAAAGCTAGCTAGTATATATATGTAAGTGTACTTTGCTAATTTTATTTAATTTATGATTTTTATATATATTAAATATGTAAATTTGCATACATATGTCATCAGGCGGTGACAGTGATACACATCGCGAGCATTTTGGAGTTAGCCAGAAGAAAAACAGGCTAAGAAGAAGAAGTTTAGGAGACCCATAGATCCTAAGGATATTGCAGGATTTATTTCTTCTGTGCCATAGCGCATCAACCATGATACTCATTTATTTGTTGTTCCGTTTGGTACGGCGGATCCTCGGCAATATTATCCTAACTGTCATTGACCAGTCGGTGTTTTATCTACTTCACAGGCATTGCCTTCACGACGCTACGAGGACCTACCTTTACAGGTTATTCGTCGAGCACGACCCTTATCGGCATGTACTCCATCTCCCACAGGTATATCTCCTCAGTTATCTGCCATGAGGATTGGAGATTCTAGTAGCGAGCAGTCAGATGCTATGGCTGGTACGCCTCTATTGACTCAGCGTTTTGTGCATCCTAATGTATCACCCTCATCTACAGCTACACTTAGTGCTACACCAGATGATATGATGCCTTCTCTAGCTCCTGGGCAAAAGGACAGACTTGGTAGAGTCATGATTGAGTCAGATGGATCATCGTAAGTTTGTTTTGTTATCTATTTGTTAGTTTATTTTATTTATTTCTTATAATTTAATATATTATTTATGAACTAACATATTTATTATGTGTTTTGCAGGTGGCATCCTACAAAGGATGCTGCCTGGGCTTTAAAAGACTGTGTTAGAAGACTCTATACACAGGCTTATCACTCTTGGAGCGAGATTTCAAATAGTATACGCCAGGCGATGTTTAATAACTTTAAAGTATATATTTTTTAGTTAAGTTTAGTATACTTTATTTTTTTTACTATCGATCTAATTAACGTAATTCAATTTTTTTTAGACTATGTGTACTTGGGAGTCGAGGTACAATTTGGTCATTGGGACCAAATTTGAGAGGAAGGCATCCGCCAGACTATCTAGCTGGCTAAAGAAAGTTCGGGATAGTGGTGAACGTCCCGGTTGGATGTTGCCTCATGTTTTTGATGAATTGGGTCAGTATTGAAACACAGACAAGTTTAAGGCAATATCAGATCAAGCCAAAAAGGCTAGAGGCAGTCTTAAATGTGCCTCGTTGCACACCGGAGGTGCAAAGACGGTTGGAATAATTGCACGAGAGATGGTAAGTTCTAATTTAAACTCTTAAATAAATAATTAGTTGATTCATATATATCATCATAAATTTCAGTTTTTATTTATAGGAAAAAGAATTGGGACGCACTCCTATTGAACCAGAGGTTTTCAAGAAGACTCATGTCAGGAAGAAAGAAAATGAGTCGGATCCGAATGTGTGGGTGGAGGAAAGGGCCGAACGAACTTTTGTAAGTTATTTAACATGAATAATATATATTAATAGTGAATATATTTATAATATGTATATATATTGATGTCAATTTTTATATTTAATATGCAGAATGACTTTCATCATTACGTTGCTGAGAATCTAAATAGTTCGGTCCAATTGACACCTGAACTTTCCACCCAGATTTGAAAAGAAAAAATGGTAGGGAGGACACACAAGGGTAGAGTCTATGGTCTAGGATGTCGAAACGATGTAAGACGACTCCAGTCAGGCTTAGAATGTATTGGATCGTCACGTCGAGCAGAGGCACTTGACGGTGTTCAGATTACTCCTATATCGGATCAAATAGCTAAACTTACAACGAAACTAGCAGAGTCGGAGCGGAGAAGAGTAGATGAACAATAAAGCATGAGTGAGACCGTTCAGCAAATCAAAGAACAAGTGATGAACCTTGCTCGTCGACCTACTACTTCGGCTCCCGATGACACCGACGACGAGAATGATGAGGATGATTATGTAGATCCCACTCCCTAGTTTAGATCTCTGGACATTTATGAACTTTTTGAAATTTTGAAAGACTTTATAAGTCTTTAATTTGTGATTTAGATACTTTTGAATGTTATTTTAAGTTTGTTGTTTTATGTTTTGTTTAGATTGTTTATAACTGTGTGTGTTTGAGTGGGCTGAATAGTATAGAATTAAATTGAATTGCATTTGCAGGTGGGCAGCAGAAACTGCCAGTTTCTATTGTCAAAAGTAGTGCAGGAAAAGCGACGAATAGTGTGGTATTGTCTGTCGGTTTCAAGGTTTTATTTTTTTTAAATCCCAGAAAAGCGACGGACAGCGTGGTTTTGTTCGTCGCTTTTCAGGAATTTTCAAAAATAAAATTTCTAGAAAAGTGACGGACTGCGTCGCCTTTTAGAAATAAAAAAAAATTAAAACTAAAATAAAGAGTCCGTCTCTTTTGTTAAAAAAAAATTCTAAAACAAAAAAATCAAAAAGCGATGCAGTCCGTCGCTTTTTGAAAAACGTCGAGCTAAAAAGCGACGGAGGTGACTGCGTCGCTTTTCCGTCGATTTTAACCAAAAAAGCGACACAGTCCGTCGCTTTTGGCCGTCGTTTTTTGACAATTTTTTTGTAGTGACCAGTCATCCGGCTTGATAGATGGTGGCATTACTCAGCAAGTCTCGATGCAGGTCTTTGTAATACATCACTAGTACTAAAAAATCACTATTCTCCTTTCGAAATTTCCCAATGAAAAATGTTCATATGACTATTTTTGTAGATATTTTGATTAAATCTGTGAGAAAATAAAAGATAGTAATGTTTTCACACAGAAAAATTAGGAAGTTTCCCAACATTTTAGTGAAAATCTATTTCTCACCATGTGTTTTCCTATTGAGTTTATTCGATGAAAAATGAGTGGTAAAAACATATTTTATAACATAAAATTTTCACTGATTTGTCGTGGAAAAAACCTCTATTTGTAGCAGTGTGTTGAGTTGTGTCCTAAGTCTGCCAAAATATTATGGGAAAGTCTCCCTCTCTGGCTATTGTCTCAAGAATATTGCATTGCTAATGAAACAAGAAGTAATCTACTATATTTGTTTAGGTGAAGCTAAATAATAAGCTATCAAATAGAACTAACTTCCGTCTTCCCCTGATGAAGCTGCCGTGCACGAAAACAACAAGGAGTGTGCTGGAGATCTAATCAAAAGCAGTGGCGAATGCAAATTTTCATCAGAGGGCCGGCCAACCTCCGCCAGTTGAGGTTGGCCAAACGCAGGTTTTCTTGGAGGAGAATAAAAAATCATATGCACACACTCTCGCAGTACCAAAAACACAACATTACATATTAAACCTTTAACATATTTCCACGGGGAACCAAAGCTAGTATGGGAGGAGGAAGAGGAACAACAAACGATCATAAATGAGGACTTACAATACGCAATGATTGGGAAATTCTCTTATAGATGGCCGGATATTCAAGAATTGAGGAAATTATTACCAAAACAATGTGACTTAAAAGGGGAAGTGAACATAGGGTTTTTTAGTAACATATATGTATTGATAAAGGCCTCACTACTAGAAGATTATGTGAAACTGTTATCAAAACCTCAATTTTATATCATGCATAATAATTGGTCTTATCCAATGAAAACCCTGAAGTGGGATCCACTATTTGATCCAGAGGAGGAAACGATCACTACGATAGCCTGGATATCTTTCCCATCATTGCCACCAAACTTTTTCGGTAAGAAGACATTTTTTTATATGGCAGCATCAGTTGGAAGACCTCTACAAGTAGATCTGGCAACACAAAATAAAACAAGGCCTAGTTGTGCAAGGGTAAAGGTCGAGGTGGATCTTTTGGGAGAAATCCAAAAAGAATTAACATTGGAATGAAGAGAAAGACCGGTGAAATCATGGGAAAATGGGTGACAATCAAGTACGATTATGTTCCAAAATATTGCACAACATGCAAGCTCGAGGGACACAATGAGAAAGACTGCTATGTCATTCACCCAGAACTTTTCCCACAAGAAGAAAAGAAAGAGGAGAAAGAGTTGGCGTAGAAGAACAAAGAAGAAAAGGGGGTAAAATATGATCAAGCTGTTGGAAAGGGTGCAAAGGGAAAATTACAGAAACAAGGTGCCAGAGCCCACGAGGAATGGGAACAAAGGGGGTTATCATCATCAAAGAAAAAAACCAGAACAAGTCTGGAATGTAAGAACACAAGAAGAATATAGAGTAGAGGTGGCTACAAAAAACAAATTTCGAGCATTAGAAGACAAACACTTTGGAAAAGACGATAACAAAGAGGAAATAACATATGATAAGCGAATTATACTCCTACAGAATGAAGCGGAGGGCAAGGAGATTCAACCATCAAAGCAGAAAACAGTAACAAAACTAAGCAGAAGAAGTGAGACAAGATTCGCAAATTTTTATCTAAATGAGACCAAGATAGGTCTGGAGCAAAATTGCAACTCAGAAAATTCGTTTGTACAAGAAACAGGTAACAATGGCACACCACTAGAGGCAAAAACAAACTCTGATAATTAAAAAGAGGGGGGAGGAAAATAACACATTTACTGGAGAAGGAAGATGTTTTGACAAATAAAGAACCAACTATTTTCCTAAGGTCTAAAGCTACAACCACATGAGATTAAAGAAAAGTTAGAAGAAGGAGAAGAAGAAGAAGAAGAAGAAGAGGGCATGTATGATAATATACACCACATCATCAGGGAAAGAGATCTATCCCCAAGACAAATAGGTCATGTCCTATGTCAATACAAAGAGTAGAAGAAACAAGCCCTTGTTTCTTGATCAATGATTATTAAAATTTTGTTTTGGAATATTAGGTCAGTAAAGTCTCAAAATTCTTTTGAGAGACTACTAGATCTAAACAGAAAACATCATTACTCATATATTGCTCTCTCAGAGCCTTTTCAAAGCCTTTCAGAATTGGACAGGTACAGGAGAAAACTTGGGAAGCAGCATGCCAAAGTTAAGTGTTCCTCTAAAATTTGGTTATTTTGGGATGAGAAGTGGGTGGAGCGTGATTGTTTTGACACAGTGCAACAACTTATTGTTTCTTTCAAACATAGAGACACTAATGCTCATGTCAAGGTTACAACAGTCTATGCTAGATGTAGTGCCCTGGAGATATTAGAACTGTGGAAAGACCTTGAGGAGATTGCTTACAATACAGTTTGTCCTTGGATGGTACGGGGAGATTTCAACACCATTATTGATGAGTCAGAGAATTTGGAAGGATTACCTGTTCCATAAACAGAAGTGGAGGACTTTGTCCAATGCATCAACTCTTGTGCCTTGAATGAGATAAAATTCTCATTAAGCTGTTACACTTGGTGGAATGGCCGAATAGAGCAAAACTGTATTTTCAAAAGACTGGACAGAGTCTTTGGGAATAATAAATTGATGAATCAATTGTAGAATACAGAAGTACAACACCTAATCAGGGAAGGTTCAGATCATGCCCCACTACATGTTACCTATAGTACATCCCATGAGCAAATTTTCAAGCCTTTTAGATTTCTCAATTTCTGGATTAAACACCATAGTTTTCAAAAAATAGTTGAAGACATCTGGAAGTTGGAAGAAACAGGTTCACCCTTCACTGTGGTACAGGCTAAAATGAAAAGAGTGAAGATAACTTTGGTACAATGGAGCAAAACAACTTTTGGAAACATTTTTCAACAGGTGGACACCTTAGAGGATATAGTCAGGACCAAAGAAGTTCAGGTAGAGATCAATGCATCAGTAGAAAATAGAATAGCTTTGAAGAAAGCTGAGGTAGACCTTAAAAAATACCTGCACATTGAGGAAGAATCTTGGAAACAAAATGTAGGGATGAGGTGGTTTCAAGATGGGGATAAGAACACAAAGTTTTTTCATGCATATGTTAATGGGAGAAGGAGAAAGCTGCAGATTTCTGAGATAAAGACCAGCCAAGGAGATACAGTTACCACCACACAGAATATTGGGGAAGAGGCAGTGAGTGTGTTCAAAGAACAGTTTATGGAGACTAATGAGCCTACAGATTATTCAATGCTAGACAACATTCCTAAAATGATAACAGAAGAACAAAAGGAAGAGATGAGAGCATTACCATCTGAAGAAGAGGTTAAAGAAGTAGTGTTTGCATTGAATGGGGATAGTGCAATTGGTCTAGATGGCATCTCAGAACTATTTTTTCAAAGTTGTTGGGATACGGTGAAAAGCGACATTGTAAACATGGTGAAAGCCTTTTTTTGTGGACAGGAGCTTCCCAGGTTTATAACTCACACGAATCTAGTTCTGATTCCTTAAAATAAGGTAATTGAATTTTGGTGATCTCAGACCTATAAGCCTTAGCACTTTCATTAACAAGATCGTATCAAGGATGTTGCATGAAAGATTAGTAAAAGTGCTACCTAACATTATCTCACAGAATCAAGCAGGTTTGGTGAATGGGAGAAGTATCACAGAGAACGTTCTTCTAGCTCAGGAGGTCATAAGAGATATTAATAAAAGAAACAAGCTACATAATGTGGTGGTGAAACTGGACATGGCTAAGGCCTATGATAGAGTCTTTCTCACAAAAGTTCTAAGGGGTTTTGGTTTCTCAGAAAGGATTATTGACATGGTGGTAAGGTTGATATCAAACAACTGGTACTCAGTGATTATAAATGGGCAGACTTGGTTTTTTTCGATCATCAAGGGGATTGAAACAAGGGGATCCTCTTTCTCCAACATTGTTTATCATAGCAGCAGAGGTTTTGGCAAGAAGTCTCAACCAATTATTCAAGGATCAAAAGTATAAAGGTTTTGGACTACCAAAGTGGAGCCCTGAGATTAATCACTTGAGTTATGCTGATGATACTATATTGCTCTGTTAAGGACAATCATACTCAATGAGGAAAATGATGAAGGTGCTGAGAGATTATGAACAGGTGTCAGGACAACTAATCAATCTAAACAAGAGCTTTACTTATTTGCATGAAAAGGTACCACTTGGAGTATGCAGAAAGGTAAGAAGAATAACAGGAATTAAGCAGGGCTCTTTTCCTTTCACCTATTTGGGATGCCCGATATTCTATGGAAGGAAGAATAGAACACACTTTGAGAGTTTGATCAAGAAGGTGGTGAAGAGAATCGGTTCCTGGCAGAATATAATACTCTCTTTTGGAGGAAGATATGTCCTAATAGCACATGTACTATAGTGTATGCCAATTTATGTACTCTCTGTCATGAATCCACCAGCTTGTGTCATTACCCAACTGCATAGAATTTCTGCAAAAAAAATTTGGGCTAACACTGAAGGGGCAAAGAACAAACATTGGGTGGCTTGGGACAAAATGTGCTATCCAAGAAGGGAATGAGGAATGAGATGGAGGTCACTACATGATGTTTCAAAGGCACTTTTTGCCAAACTCTGGTGGAATTTCAGAAATTCAACAGATACTCTGTAGGCTTCTTTTATGTGGAAAAAATACTGTAAGAAACATCATCGTATCATTGATAAGGGATATGGTACATCTCATGTTTGGAGAAGAATGACATTAGTAAGAGAGGAAATCGAACATGAAATATGATGGCAAATTAAGGCAGGCAACTCTAGTTTCTGGTTTGGCAACTGGACTAAACAAGGAGCCCTATATCATATAGAAGAAAATGCAAAGGATGGGGAGGTGGAAGTTAAGGATTTCAGCACAAAAGAAGGGTGGGACAGAGAGAAATTGTTACAGAATCTGTCTATTGAAATGACTGACTATATCATATAGAACATATCACCTCCAAACACTCTTTTTTGGAAATGATGTAGCTTGGTGGATGGCAAATGCACAGGGAATGTTCACAGTTAAGTCAGCTTGGGAGATAGTGAGAAGCAAACATGAACCTAGAAGAGACTTTGAGGTACTCTGGAATAAGGGACTGCCCTTTAAGATTAATTTCTTTCTGTGGAGAGTCTGGAAGAGGAAGATTGCCACTGATGACAATCTTAAGAAGATGAGAATCAACATAGCTTCCAGATGTTGGTGTTGTGACAGGAAAGAGAAAGAAACAATGACTCATTTATTCCTAACAGCCCCAATAGCCAACATGCTATGGAGATATTTTGCTCTTTTTTACAGGAATCAACATAGAAGGAATGCATCTACAACAACTGATAATCTCTTTGTGGAAATAGAAGGCAACACCAAAATTGCAGAGCATATATAGAGCAATACCAACTATCATCATGTGGAGTTTATGGAAGAGAAAGAATGCCCTCAAACATGGCAGTGGAATCAATTGGGAAGGAATGGTGGAAATGACAATTGAAGTGGTCAGGCAGATGGTGAAGACTCAATTTCCATGGATAAAGAAAATGAGATAGTCATGGCAAAAGATAGTGCATAGACTCAATCAGTACAAGCCCAAGATACACTACTTAATTGTCACATGGAAACCTTCTAAAGATTACCAAGTAAAGTGTAACACTGATGGAGCATGCAAAGGTAACCCATGTTGGAGCTCTTTTGGATTTTGTTTTAGAGATAATAAAGGAGATCTAATATATGCCAAATCCAAGGGTATTGACATGCAACAAATATGCAAGCAGAAACTGTTGCTATCCTAACAGCTCTTAGAAAGAGTTTTAGCAGAAGAATCCAGAATGTAATTATTGAGACTGACTCTCTCAGTCTCAAGAAAATCATTCAGAAGATTTGGAGAACTCTATGGGAAATAGCAGAAAAAGTGAAAGAGATAAGAGAGATAATGGATAAGATAAGTGCAACAATTACACACATATTCATAGAGGGCAATTTTTTGGCAGATTCTTCGGCTAATATAGCTATAGAGTCACAAACAGAGCATCAATATTGCTGTTTTCAGGAGCTACCACTGAAGGAAAGAAGGATATTATATGCAGATAAATCACAAATGCCTAATCTCAGGATCAGAACACGCAAAATCACCCTACATTGAGTTTGTTTTCAGTCCGAAAATCATACAGATGAAACAACAGTCAAGACTCAAAACACATAAAGACAAGTACAAGAGCAAGGATCTCCAATATTCTAGCATAGAAAAAGGAGTTAATAAGCATGAGAAAGCATACAGATTTGTTGCACTGTCACGATTACACAATTGGTTACAAAAAGCTAGTTATAACCTCAGGAGTCCATCTTTTAAAATTCGAAGGGGGGCAAGGGATTATGTAGAATGAGAAGAAGAAAAGTCAGCTAAGTCACAACAAAGTCATAAGCTATTCTTTCCTCTACCAGCCACTTGGAAATGGAACTACCCGACATTTTGTAAAAGAACCGAATAAGTGAGAGGAGAGAAATCAAGAAAGGAAGTAAGAAGGAAGAGAGGTATACCTTGGTATATGGAAGTTCAACATAGAAGACAACGGAGGGAGAATTTCATGATTCCGACCGACAACTATCAGGAAGAAGGATTTCTTGGTTGAATTACTTTCCAAAAGTGAAAGCTACTTTACCAATTTTTGTTTGGATCGGGTCTTTTAGACCTTACCAATTTTTATGTTTTATTTTTTTGCTTTGCTTTGTTTCTTTGGGGCCATGGGCTTTGTATAGGATTATGATTCATTTTTATTAAATAAAAGGCCGCACAGGCCACAAAAATTCATATTAAAAAAAATAACGTAATTTCCAAAAAGGAGGTTAGGATGAATCCCCTTCCGCCCCTAGTGATAAGTGAAGGGAAGAAAATGATATGAGAGACATAGGGAAGACTCAATTAGCACAACACACACAACTTTGACTCCAATAAATTTGATCCTCATTTTTAGGTCGAGTCTCAAACTCTGACTCCAAAAACCCAAAACTAGCTGGAGATGCCCATTTTGAGCTCGTTTAAACGAATGTTCCCGCTAAATTTGAGTACAAATTAAGAATTTATACATATGTAGATAGAATATGAACAAAAGTTATTGAATTCACGTTAACTTGTAAGTTAACACCTGGTATGCATAGATCAAGTGAGTAGGGATACAACTCTGTGACCGGTTGTCAGACTGAATAGATGGCGGTATCACACCCTTCTCAAAGGAACAATACGTGACACTATGATAATCCCTGAAGCAGGACTTTGCAATATGTCACTAGTCACTACTAAAATATCACTATTTTTCCATTGAAATTTTCCACTGAAAAATGTTCAGTGGTTGTTCTCATAAAAGGCTCAATTATGTCATCAAACTTTGGGGAAAGGCTCATATATGCCGTTCACGTTTATTGTCTCATCTATGTCATTTCCGTTTGAGAAAAGGCTCATCCATGCCATTATTTATTAATTGAAAAAAGTTTCAATTTTGCAAAATTACTTTTTACACATTGTCAATTACAATTCAGTCATGTCATTGATTAAATTATTTTTAAAAAAAGAAAACGCTCAAATATGCCATTGAACTTTATGAAAAAAGCTCATCTATGTCACCCGTTAAAAGTTTTGCTCATCTATGCTATTTCAATGAACAAATAATGGCATGGATGAGTCAAACGTTGAACGGATGACATAAATGAGTCTTTTCTCAAAGTTGCATATTTGAGCCTTTTCCCTATTTATTTTTTTTGACCCAGTGAGAAAAGAGATAGTAGTGTTTTCACACAAAAAAATTAGGAAGCTTCCTAGTATTTCACTGAGAATCTGGTTCTCACCATGTGTTTTCTCAATGAGCTAGTTCAAAGGGAAATAGATGGTAAAATCATGTTTTGTAATACAAATTTTTCATTGATTTGCTGTAAAAAAAACCTCTAATAATGTGTAGTAGAGTGTTGAGTTGTGTTCTAAGCATGCCAAAGATGGGTAAGTCTCCCTCTCTGGCTATTGTCTCAAGAATATTGCATTGCTAATGAAACAACCTGTAATTAACTAAATAATAAAATATCAAACAGAACTCACTACCCCTAATGAAGCCACGACACACGAAAGCAGCCAGGAGTGCTAGAGATCTAGTCAAAAGCAGTGGTGAATGCAAGATTTTCGTCAAACAAATTTAACATATACTATTTATATATTACGAAAAAGTTTTTGACCTTACCATATATATAGCTGATTTTCCAACGAAGGGGGTTAGAATGAATCCCCTTCCGCCCCTAGTCACAAGTGAAGGAAGAAAATGATATGAGAGACATAGGGAAGAGTCAATTAGCACAACACACAACTTTGACTCTAATAAAATTAATCCTCATTTCTAGGCTATGTCTCAAACTATGACTCCAAAAACTCAAAACTAATTGGAGATGCCCATTTCCAGCTCATTTAAACTGATGTTCCTGCTAAAAGGAAGTGATCGAACAATGACAAAATTAGTTTTTGACTTTTAAATTGAATGACATCAAGGTACTGTGAAAGAATAAATGTTTGAATACATCGCGTTAGGCCTTTTTATGTTATGCAATCTTTATTTTAAACCAATACTACTGATAACAGAACTTTGCAGAACAGTAAATTTCAAAGTTTAAATCACGTAGTGAAGAACATAAATCAATTAACAGAAATTAATGACGGCAAAATATACCAGAATATGTAACAATCGTATGAAACAGAAAGGAAATAAAATCGAGCCCACTGAATGCACAATGTCCCCTCAAGGAAATTATTCCTCTCTAGTATCTGAGGTTTGAATTGAAATAGATCCTCCCAAGATAGAACGATTTTATTCATCAGTATATTGATACCCAAAACAATGGTGTCAGCGAGCCACTCAACGGTAGTAAAGTACACGAATATTGAATTGTGCAGAAGAAGAAGAAGAAGCTTAGAAATTTCGTAAGTGAAAAAATATGAGGAATCACAGGTATTTATAGTCAAGAAGCATTGGTTCCGAAAGGTTGCAACCTTCCAAAAACCACACGACCATTCATGAAAGTTTGCAACCCTTCAGAACAGTCATCGTTGTTCCTGAAAGTTACAACATTTCAATATAGTCATTTCCAACGGTGGGAAATTCAAATAAAATGAAAAGATATTTTAAATGCGCGGATCCAAGTTGGGTTGGGTCGTTTCGGCTAATTATTTAAATAATAAAAAACGTTTTGGTCATTTTAATTTAAAATTAATTAAAATAAATTTTGTCCAAAAAGTAATTTCTCATTTTTCAAAGCCAAAGCCAAAGCCAAAGTCGAGCGACGACAACGGCATGAGGGGTCCCTCTTTTCAACCCTTTTAACAACTAGTAGAAGTGTTTATCTATTTAAACACTTTAATTTTTCTTTCCACCACTAATGATGGAGAAATGCTTTTTTTTTTATTAAAGCATAAGAGAACCTTTCTCATTCTTCTTTTTATCTTCCCTTCATTTCCCATTAATTCTTACTATATATCCAACATTTTACGCGTGGAAGCTAAGTATATATGGTGCTGCTAAGTTACATGTATTTTTAACCAAATCCTAAAAATTCTTGAACCAGTTCACATAATTACTTGATAGCAACTAACAGATTAGTAAGATAGTCATTGTGATAATTGATCCTTTGTGTATCCTTGAGAGTATCTTGTTGCGATGTTAATATCTTATTTGAATCATCCAAAAAATTAAAATAAGAGGCTCAAACTATTTTTTTCTTGAACTCTTTTTCAAATTCAATAAATATTGATTGATGGGATAGTTTAGTAGCTACATTGTAGATTTAGAGACTTTCTATTTTCAGTAGTAAATGTATAACATATTTGCCTTACTATGTAATTTTAAATAGGAAATAACATATTTTAGGTATGTAATTGACAAATTCAACATAATTTATATATTTTTCTATGCCTAATTATCCCAAAGAGTTCAATAAAGAATTTCTAATATTCAGTTTACAAAGGTATGAGGATATGATCTTAATTAATTATTTGTTGCTACTAAATCGTGTAGAGGAGCTGGTCTTCCTCATGCCTTTTTATTGCTTATAGTTTTGTATTTTTATTCTGCGAAGTTTAGCTTCTCAATATATGGTAATAATTTCTTAAGCATTTTTATTTGCATGAATTAATGTTTATTAGATTGAAACAAATCGCAGTATTTTCTTTTATAATAAAGCGAACTAATAAATTATCTTATTTATGATCACACAATACTAGGCTATTTTACTTGTATAAAAGTAAATTTTAGAAACAAAAGAATAAATATTGTGAACGCATACACTTATATATATATCTTATTAAATTAGTCTTTTTTCGTCATATGACCACATAGCTTTGAAGACAGATATAAGCATTGAGATCACTCTTTTTACATTTCGTCAAAGATTAGAATTCTTTTAATGACAAAAAAGGAGAACTAGAGGTCTGATCTTAAATTTCTAGTTTTTGCATTATCAGTTGATGGAAGAGAAAAGAAATAACATCATAGGCGAGTAAAGTTATAAGGAAACTTTGATATGTTATTTTGTTTGTTGTTTTCGATAGATTAATTTCCAATTATTAAACAGTCTTAAAAACTAATCACTTTAATATGTTTATCAATCCGTCTTAGTCTAGTTGGTTAGGATACTCGGCTCTCACCCGAGAGACCCGGGTTCAAGTCCCGGCAACGGAATTTTTATTTTTCATAAAGGTGGATCCTAGAATTTTTATTTTTTGTGAGACACCCGAGTTCAAGTCCCGTTTCATAAAAGTAGATCCTAGAGTTTTTATTTTATTGTGAGACACTGAGGTCCAAGTCTTGTCAACGAAATTTGTATTTTTTCATAAAGATGGATCAACCTAGAATTTTAATTTCTTTTTTCATAGAGTTGGATCTAAGATTTGAGTAAGTTTCACTATTTTGAACACATGAAGCTTAATATGTGGCCTTAAACATTTAATTTTTTTATTTTATATTTTATATTCAAAGTCTATTTGTTTAGTTTTTTAAGAAGTAGAATTGTAAGCATATTTAAAATATTTTTTTAGATGTAAAATTGTTTCTTTCTTTACGATGAATTTTTTTACTTTTTTCTAAAAGTAGTACTGGATCAGTTTTAATCTTTTGTTCGATTTTGAATTGACATTAAATTTGAAAGAGTAAAGAAGATTTTTGAATTTTATGATTTTAAACTAAATTAGATATATGCATATATGCCAAAAATCTTTTAATTTTGCGGTCTTAAGCTCATCACGTGGAGATTAAATTTAAAAATTGATAAGAAAGAAAGAAACATTCTTTAATGATTCGAAACGAACTAAAATATACCTTACATTTTTATTTTTTTTAAATCCTTATAATAATGGAATCTCTTGAATTTTGGGTCTTACGTGGATGCCTCATTTTTAAAGGCATTGAGTTCTCGTGAATATATCTAACGTGATTTTCCAATGAAGGAGATTATGATGAATCCCCTTCTGCCCCAAATCACAAGTAGGGTTGTTCATGGTTATGGTTAAAAAAAACCAAATGAACCGCAATCCGAACCAAACTGATTAAAAAAATCGATATTTGGTTTGATTTGGTTTAAATTTTGAAAAAAACGATACTATTTGGTTTGGTTTTGGTTTTACTAAAAATAACTGCAAAAATAACCAAACCAAGCCGATAAATTATATATTAAAATTTTACAATTATTTATAAATAAAATATAAATATTTTGTTAAATTTTAAGTAATTTAAGTTTTTAACTTTACCATTTTCTCAAGCACAACACTTCAATTTTAGCCCATCTATTACAATCATAAGTCCAAGTCCATCAAAATTCATTACATTAGTCTTTATCTACCATACATTTCATAAGATGTAACACCTTCTCTTAATTGAATCACTTTGTTCGTGTAATGATAGCTTTAGTATTGTTTAATTGCTTAATTGAACCAACAATAACTTTTCGGTGGATTGTTCATGTACTAGGTGTTTGTACATCAAGATATGTATGTACTCAAAAAAAATCTATAGTTGTCTGTTTGTTCTTTTTTTTAAAAATCTACTTTTTGATATGTCTTCTTCAAATTTAAAGCATTGCAACAAGTTATCATTATATTGAAGCAACACAACACTATTTCGATATCATTATATCAACTTATCAGATTTATGTGCAATACTATTTTGATATCTCTATATCAATTTATTAAATTCTTGAGCTATATTTTATTATTCTAACTTCATGTTATATTTTTTTTCATTGAAAATTTGCATTGTTTATCTTTTTACTTCATAAGGTTTACGTACATCGAATCCTATCCTCCACTGACCTCACTTGTAGGATTACACATGGTATGTTTATTGTTGTAATTTTCATTCAATTTATATACATCACCAAGAAAAAAAAAATTAGGTACTCTTGATAAGTTTAACTTTTAGGCCCCAATCTTGTTGAACGGCTTCATTAAAATTGTTTCAAATAAAACTTAGTTGTCATAGTGAAATATTATTGTAGATATGTTTAACTGTATATTGAATTAAATTACGTACTGATGAGGCCACAATTTGGTCTCATTTAGGGCTATATTTTGATAGAATTAGTGTCCTCAAATGCATATTTTGTCTCAATATCTGACGAAAATCCTTAAGTTTCAGGTATTTAGAGTTTGAGGCAAAGCATGGACATTACTTGGCAAAAAGGAACAAGGCGGCTGAAAAGAACGAAGAAATGAAGGCCTAAAGATCACCGAGCCCAGTTGGTGAGTCACCGAAGGGCCTACAATCTCGCCTTTTGTTCCAGTGTGCTAAGCCCTGAAGGGAAATATCAAGTTGGCGATGAAATGGAGCAGTCGGCGTGTCGCCGAGCAATTCCGCGAAGCAGTACTATACTGCCCAATGATCCAGAACGCGAAGATGCTGAAGGCAAGAGCTGAAAAGAGATGAAGCAGACTAAAGGGCGGATCGCCGAGTGCATCGGTGATCCCGACTAACTACGTCGAGTGACCCTTCGCAACACATTTTCAAACACTATAAATACTTGTTTTAAATTTCTAGTTAGATATCACTTTTATTATTTGAACTTTTTACAGTTTTGGAGAGATTTTAGGTTTTAGAGGGTTTTGGAAACTTTGTTCTAAGACCTTGAAGATTCAAAGGGTTTCAACTCCAAGAAATTGGACGTGGGTCTCAAAGATTCTTCACTCTTGACGTGTTTTAAGACTTAATTCTTCTTCATACCCAATTGATGGAAACTGATATTGGTATAAATTTTTATCTCTTTTACATGTCTAGCTAAAACCCCAATTCTTGGGGTGTGATTTTGTGAACATGGGTTAAATTATCTATTGGGTCTTGCTTGTTGATGGTTTATTTGTTGTTTAACTATGATTTCATTTAGTAGTTGTGTATGAACTTAATGAGATTGTAGTTGCAAATGTGGTTTCATCTTAGTGTTTTTTGCTTGCTCGAGAAAGAGGTTGTAAACCTAAGACTACTAAATTGATAGCCTGTGGTATTGGGTCGATATGGGTTCAACTCGAGAGAGTGAATCCTAGTCCTTCTCCCACACATTCAGCTCGAGAGAGTGAATGGGCTAAGACGGAGGTTGTGCTTAATGTGGCAACTCGGTGTTCGAGAGAAACCAAGTTGATTCGGGGTAAGTTGCTCGAGAGAGAATTTACCCCCACTATAGTCTAGCCTAGTCACAAATACTCAACAATTTACTATCAAAAACATGTACCCGATAATTTAGTCTATCCCGTATTCCTATCACATCCCAAGAATCCCGTCTCTCTATCTCATTTTCTTATATTTTTACTATTTTTGTTATTAGCATAATGCATACCCCCATTGATAATTGACGCTTGCATCACCCCTTTTTGATTTAGTATGTTTGTATTCGATAATGTCTATAGCTATGACTAATTAGAACTTAATTTTATTTTTCTATCAATTCTCAAAACCACTCCCTTAGGACTCGACCCTAACCCATTCGGTTGGGTTATATTACTATTGCATGATCATAGACACTTGTATTGAAAGTTGTGTCTTGATTACACAAACATAAAAATGGCGCCGCTGCCGGGGAGTGGTATTATTTGAGAATTTGTAGTTAAGTAGAAATTTTGTCCTTCTTAGTCATAGTTTACTTACTTAATTTGTAGTTTTGTTTCGATTGTTTGTGTTGAAAGCACGAAGCATGAGTGTTAATGGCAGCAACGGCAGCCAGGTGGGCCACCAAGACGACATCGGAAATCTCAACGATGTCCAAGAGACCAACATTAATGACCCCCATCTCATGGTAGGTATTGGGGCCATCCGTTTACCTCCAGCTGAAGAAAATGCAGTGTTCCATATAACGAGCACTATGTTGCAACTAAAGGGACTTTTCAGTGGATTGGCGTATGAGGATCCTCACTAGCATCTTCAAAACTTCGTGGATGTATGTGGGCCATTCTCTTTAAAAAACATCTCTCAGGAGTGAGTCCGGTTAAGGTTATTCCTTTTCTCGTTGATGGGAGAAGCATGCAAGTGGCAAGAGGAGTTGCCATGCAAATCCATCACTTCTTGGGAGGAATTGGTCACTGCATTTAATGTGCGATTTTTTCCTCCCTCAAAGATGATGACTCTTCAAGACAATATTCAAAGCTTTAAGCGTTTGGAGGGCGAGCCAATTCATGAGACTTGGCTGCGATTAGGGGTGTGCACTACTAAGATTAAACCGAATAACCAAACCAAATCAAGCCAAATATTTATTTGGATTGGTTTTTTGTTTTTTTGGATTGGTTTTGGATTAATAAATTACTTTGGTTTATTGGTTTGGTTTTGGGTTTTAAAATATAAAAACCGAAAAAAACCAAATTATATATATAATGTTTAGGTTTAGAATTAAGTTGGAGTTAACCACTTTTGTCCCTTTTTGGTTATTGCTTTTCTTGATGATACGTTTACTATATTTTATGTTTGAATTACATCTATAATAGGTATACTTATAAGTATTGTATTTTAAGTTTTACTTATGATTTATATTAGAAAGTATATTAAGGAATTAATTATTATTACTTTGGTTATGTTATTAATTATTGACATAACCGAATAACCAAACCAAAAAAAGCCGAACCGAATAGAGGAAAATCAAACCAAATCAAATTTATTTTGGATCGGATTGGGTTAAACTTTTACAAAACCAGAAATCGATAAATCCAAACCGAATAGTGTAAAACAAAACCAAAAAATTGAATGCACATCCCTAGCTGCGATTCAAGAAATTGGTGCTCCAATGCCCAACTCATGGCTTGCCTGACAACGTATTGCTGCAATATTTCTACCAGAGCCTAGACTCGGTGAACGAGGACGTTGCTAACCAACTTTCTCCAGGAGGTTTGATGTAACAGCCTTACGTGATAGCATCTCAGCTATTGGATGGCATGACCACGATAAATCGGGCTTGGTACACCCGTAAAGATCAAGTCTCCCCTCTTACATTCATATTAACCAAGGAGCAGATGGAAAAAGATCAGGAGAGGGACCAAAACATGGCCAAGATCATGACACAACTTGACATTTTGTCCAAGTATATAATGGGAGCTGGTGCTCGGGGTGTCAATGTTGTGGGTATCGGGTGTGCAAATCCTGAGGAGAGGAAGTTTGAAGCCTTGTATAATGAGGAGAAATTTTCTAGCCAACCAATGCGGTGGTTATCGTTCAAACTACACAAGGCAGAGTGGTAACCAAGGTTGGGCTAGATAGGATGGTTGGAAGGATCGCGACAGAGAATAGAGTGACCGAAATCCTAACTGGAAAGATGGGGAGAAGGACATGTATGTGCCTCCCCATGAGCACCAAAAGTCGAAGGATTCGGAAGGTGGTAGGTCTAAGGATATGCTCTCTCGTATCCTCAACAAACTTAAAGGGTCAGGCAAAATTTTGAAAGAAATGAAAGAAGATGTGTCCACCCTTAGCCAAATCATCACATCTCATTCAGTGTCGATAAAGCAATTGGAGACCCAAATGGGTCATATATCGTCTCATCTCAATCCGAGATAGCAGAGGGGGTTTGCCTAGTGATATTATGGCTAACCCTAAGAATGAAGTTTGATGGTGGACTTGCGTCGTGTCGCGACGTTAACTAAGACGTTGTTTGGGAGGCAACCCAAAACCCCTTACTGCTTTTTATTTGTGTTTTGGTAAAATAATGGTGTGTTGTTTGTACAGGTTGAAGTGTGGAAAGTGTGTGAAAAAGTGCAGGGTGGCGAGCAATAAGTCTAGTCGGTGAGTCGCTGAAGAGGTCGGCGAGCTCGACCTAATCCGTCGTTTGACTCAAGATATCTTTAAATTGGAGTTTGTAAAACTCGGCGAGCCTAGAAAACTATTGGCGAATCGCCGACCATGTCGACGATCTCGATAGATGGAGACCGTTGTTGGGACCCCCACACTCACTAAAGGTTCTGTAATATTCGGCGAGGTGAATGAACACTCGGCAGATCACTGAGAGGTTAAGTGAGCTTGACTAATGTAGCCGAAAGGGCAAAAACTGGATGGTTTTACAGGCCCAAGGTTTATAAACTTCTAACTCATTCACTTTTCATCACTTTTTATCTTCCCAAACTAACACCCGCATGCTTGTTCCTATATTTTCATATTTTAAAAGTATTTTTAGTGCTGATTTGTGCTCAGAGTTGGATTACATTGCCTCCTAGTGTTTCAATCTTCTATTTATCGACACCAAAGGTTGGTTTTCTATACCCCGAGTTTCTTTTATAAAAATTTTTACTCATTTGTAATAGCCCGATCTTGTTGAAGTGTTCTGATCCTGCCTGATAGGATTAGATTGTTTGCATGCATGATTTAATTTGATAATCTTGCTCGAGTAGTTGTGACTGTTGAGTTCCCATAATTGCATGCCTTAAACTGGATTAAAATTTCAGGGGTTGTGTTTGGGTGTTATGGGTCCTGCTTAAATTGTGCTAGTGCATGCTTTGATTTTGTTTTCGGGGGTCGCGGGGTTGAATTCGAGAGGTTGGATTGAAAATAGGTACGTTGGGCCGTTTAGCGAGCTGGGTCGAGCTATCGAACCACTCGGCGATTTGCCTAATGTCCCCATCTTGCCTTTGATTTCGTGCTTTATCTGATGATTGATTCTGTAACTTTCGACGAGAAGCTTGATGTCGCCAAAAGCACTCGACGACTCGCCGAAAGGCTTCTCTCTCGCCCTCTGTCTACACCTCTTAACCTTTGTGCACTGGAACTTTCGGTGAGCTTGTCCTTGTTCGCCGAAAGCTCTTGGCGACTCGCCGAGTGGTTCTCCCATCGCCTACTTGCTGCAGTTTTAGAGTTAAGTCCTTTGGCGAGCTCGATCTAGCTTGCCCAAGAAATTCAGCGAATTACCTTCTAGTTTGGCGAGTCTGTCTGAAATTGTTTTGTTGTGCTTTTGTTTAAGTTTTTCTAACTTCTCTTTGAGATTTTGCGGACATGACTAAATCAAAAGCTGCTGAAAGAATAACACCAGCCCAAAAGGAATCCAAAGGGATTGAAATAAATGAGGATGTAACTACATCGAAAGGCAAAGTTAAGAAACTAACCACAACTACTGGAAAAGGCAAGGGCAAGAGGCCCACTTCTGCCAGGAAGACTATTACCCTAGACCCTAATATTTCTTCGTGGGCCTGTGGATTCTGCAAAGCGGTGCATGTCTTTTTAATAAACTCACACTTAGCAGCACTTGGTGAATCTGGCACTTTTGTTCCTCTTGAGGTGACCCCGGGTACTGATGCTCTGGTTTAAGGTGAGGCTTCGGGTAATGAAACCCAAACAAATGGAGGGACTACATAGACATGATCCTCTCTTTACCTCCCTCTCTGTCTTTCTTTATTTTAAATTATGGATATAATGTTATTTGCATTTGAGGACAAATGTTTTTAATTGTGGTGGGGTGAGGCCCACCTTTGTGTGTTGATTATGACTCTTGTTTCGTTTAGACATTGGGTTTTTGTGCTTAAATTGTGTAGACACTGCTTTTGTGGAAGGTTTGAGCTTGTGGTTTATTTTGCTTTAAATTGCAAATGATTTTGACCCTTCTGAAAAAAATTGTCACTTCTTGTATGTGTTGAATGTGGATGTTTTCTTGTAAATTTGAGTATCAATTTTGATTAATATTGATGACTTAAATAGTGCTCATAATCAAACAAACATGAATGTGCGGCTACGATAAGGCCAAATGAAGTTGCATAGACAATATGTGAACTCTTTGCATCTTGTTGTGACTAGCCAGTTATCAAATTGAGTCTCTTGTGATGATCGTTGTACACCAGCAAAAGTGTGAAGTCTTGTTTGACTTTTAGTGTCAATTCCTAGTGTGATGAGCTTACCTGTGAACTATGCATGATGGATCCTAGAATTCGCCCCGTTGGTCCGGTCAACTAAGTGATGCTATCTTTTGATATGATATTAGGCAACTTCGAAGAGTGTGAGTCAATTTGACATATACCTCTTTTTGTGTCCTCCCTTGTGAGTGTGTGAACCGCTTTTGAACACCCCTTGAGCCTTACCTTTCTTTGGAAGAAACTTGATGAAAACAATGACATTTCTTTATCCATCACCCATAATCCTCATGAAGTTGTGGTTAGTTGAATAGCCAACTTAGGCTTTTTTCTTCAAATTTAAAGCATTGCAACAAGTTATCATTATATTGAAGCAACACAACACTATTTCGATATCATTATATCAACTTATCAGATTTATGCACAATACTATTTCGATATTTCTATACAATTTATTAAATTCTTGAGCCATATTTTATTATTCTAACTTCATGTTATATTTTTTTCATTGAAAATTTGCATTATTTATCTTCTTACTTCATAAGGTTTATGTACATCCTATCCTCCACTAACCTCACTTGTAGGATTACACATGGTATGTTATTGTTGTAATTTTCATTCAATTTATATATATCACCTAGAAAAAATAATTAGGTACTCTTGATAAGTTTAACTTTTAGGCCCCAATCTTGTTGAAACGACCCTGCATTAAAATCGTTTCAAATAAAACTTAGTTGTCATAGTGAAATATTATTGTAGAGATGTTTAACTGTATATTGAATCAAATTACGTAACATGTCTGCTATTGGCTTTATTCCTTATTCAACTAGAAGGCTATATATTTGTAGAAACCATCAAATATTACTGTTGATACATAAACACTAATGTTTTATAGCAAAATAAGTTTATATCATATTCATAGTTATATATATGACACATAACTTTGTTATGTATACAACGTAGTTATGTATCAGATGGTGTGATGTATCACATGTTGTGAAGTATCTGCAACACTATTTTAAAACTAAATCTGTGTATATCATATTCATAGTTTTATTTTTGTATATGATACATAACTATATAAAACTGTCGACTTTTTCTTAATCTGATACGATTTGGGAGAGATTTGAGAGAAGAAAATTTGGAATTTAAATTGTTTGGAGTTGTTATTTGAGAGAGATTGACATCAATTTGATTTGCATGATTTGTAGAACTGACATTTAATTTTATATTTAATTCCTTTTTAATCTCAACAAACTAGTTGTATACTGTATCAAATGTGATGTATCCAGAAGAATGAGATGTATCCGGATGACAACAATTTTAAGGGATTTTTGTAGATTGGAAAAGAGTATAGATATGATGTAATTTGCTCCTTATACTATGGGATTCCTAAAATTTTTACTTTTTAAAGAGAAGTGGTGTATCTCACTCCAAATCTGATACATAATTAATAAATAATGGGATAATAAGTAATTATTTTAAATTATAGATTGAATCAATATATATGTTATGAATATATGTCTAATTAGGTTGTTTTTCCAGTTGTATAGAGTGAATGTATAACATATATTTCCCTTACTAAGTTTTTTAAGGAAATGAAATAATCCTCGCATAATTTAGATGTGTAATTGACAAATTTATCATAATTTAAGTATATTTCTATGCCTAATCATCCAAAGATTTCAACGTAAAAGTTTTAACGGAGAAGGGTCTAAAATACCCTTATAGTATCAGAATTGGTACAAAAATACCCCTCGTTTACCTTTTGGCCTCAAAATACCCTTGGGGTTAACCTTTAGGGACCTATTTTGCCCTTTTGACTAACGGACTACTTAGTAAATATATTTAATTATTTCATTTATTAGGTGGCATGTTGTAATTGATTGGAAATTTAATTAATTAAAGCCTAATTTGTTTGACCCAAACCACCATATCCACCCGACCCTTTTTCAAAATACCCAACCCAGCCAAATAAAACACCCATTACCCATTTCTTTAAACAAAATCCTAAGCATTTCCCCCCGACTTCATCAGTTCTTGGTGCTCTTTTGGAAATCATCTTTTTCATCAGATTTGTTAAATTTTGTGTTGTTTCAATGTTGACATCTTCTTCTGTTTCTTCTCCTCAACAAGTAGAGTCTAGTACATGTAAGTGTGAATTGACAGCAAAATATTTTACTGCTATGACCCGGGAGAATGGTGGACGTCGATTCTTCAAATGTTGTCGTCCTGGCTCATTATTTTGTAGTTATTGGATTGGATCGATAGTAAACTTCCAAGTCATGTGTCATTGATGACTCACAATCAAAAGATTGAATTAGATTCAATTCGGAAGGAAAGAAACCAATTGAAGAAGATCCTAAAGAAAATGGGTGGCATTGAAATTCATAAACCAAACATTGATTCTAACTTGAATGATATGACTTTGTTTGAAAATTCAAATTTGGAGGATAAAGTTTCAAACTTGGAGTTGGAACATCATATTGAATGTTCTAATTTGAAGAACTTGGATGATAATAAACTGAAGTGGGAATTGAAAGGGCTTCAATTGATAGGCTTGATTCTGATCTCTTGGGGTATTGTTGTTGGTTTTGTAGCTTCCAAATTGATGTAGTGTACTGTAGTTATGTTTGAACTTCTTTTCTTTGATCGTTTGTAATGTGTAGTCGTTAGTAGTTTGGTGTAGCTTTGTTCTAGTAGTGTGTAGTAGTTAGTAGTTTGGTGTAGCTCTGTTCTAGTAGTGTGGTGTAATCATTAGTATTTTGATGTAATGTTAGCAATCTGCAGGTTACAACTGATGTAATGTCATCATGTTTTACTTGTTGAAAGTTGTTAGCAATCTTGTTGATCTCTTGATTGTAATGGAAAAGTTGTTAGCAATCTTGTTGATCTCTTGATTGTAATGGAAAAGTTGTTAGCAATCTTGTTGATCTCTTGATTGTAATGGAAAAGTTGTTAGCAATCTTGTTAATGTTAGCAATCTACATTTTTACCATTTACAAAATCTGCATTTTTACCATTTAGCAATCTGCAAATTTTTACAGCAATTTGCAAATTTTTACAGCATCTAAATTATGGATTGCTTTTCAATTTTACACAAATGCAGGTTAACAATATAATATGCTCTCAGCCATTTCGTCGTTTGTACAACTTAGTGGACAGCCAAAATTAAAGAAACACTCCCAACACTAGAAATTATCAACTCACTCTAGTTCAAAAGAAATATCACTGGGAATTCACAACTCACAAGATCTGTTAAGCCTACCATCAAGACATCTTCCCAGATAAAGCAACATACATAATGCAACTGGAAAACAAAAAACAACAACTACATAGATAAGTAGTAATGGCATTGTCATATATTTTGAACCCACAAAAACTTAGACACTTGTTCAAGACGGAGTAACATCAAAAATGTCAAAATATTAAGTTTCATCATGCCATTACATAACACTGGAAAACAAAAAACAACTTCATAATGCAACTACTTCTTCCCACCCCTCTTTGCCTTCAATTTGCCAATTCTTTTCTCCTTTTCAACTGTCAACTGATTTGAAGTCATAGCTTCTTTTCCTTTTCATGCCAGTTTTCTTGGTGAGTATGGCAGATTAGTTGGAATGCTCACACCATTGTCATCTCCTTTGAAGCCAAGAACTGATGAAGTTGGGGGAAAATGTTTAGGGTTTTGTTTAAAGAAATGGGTAGTGGGTGTTTTATTTGGATGGGTTGGGTATTTTGAAAGATCGGTCGGGTGGATAGGGTGGTTTGGGTCAAACAAATTAGGCTTTAATTAATTAAATTTCCAACCAATTACAACTTGCCACATAATAAATGAAATAATTAAATATATGGACTAAGTAGTCCGTTAGTCAAAAGGGTAAAATAGGTTCCTAAAGGTTAACCCCAAGGGTATTTTGAGACCAAAAGGTAAACGAGGGGTATTTTTGTACCAATTATGATACTATAAGGGTATTTTAGACCCTTCTCCGAAGTTTTAATATTCATTTTACAAGGATATGAACATATGATCTTCTTAATGAATTTTTGTTGCTAATAAATCGCGTAGAGGAGCTGGTCTTCCTCATTGACTTTTTATTGCTATTACATTTTGTATTTTATCCTGCAAGTTTTGCTTCTCAATATAGGACAATAATTACTGTAACATTTTTATTTGTGAGTTTAATATGTTTAATATTAAAAAAAAAAAATCAAGAGTATTTTTTTCTAATAAACCGAATGAATATAGTATTTATTTTTTATGATTGCGCAAGCTTGTGTTATTTTACTAGTATGAAACTAGTAAATTTAGAAAGACAAAATACATAAACATGCAGCACTTTAATTCGGCTTTAACTGACATTTATGTCCTTCAACTTTGAGTGTGCACAAGTAGACACTTAAATTTGTATAAAGTCACAAATAAGCATATGCATCCTACGTGGCAATTTGTGTCATATATGACATCTTACGTATATTATGTGATGTAGGACACGTTTGTTTACTTCTTCAATTCTATACAAATTTAAGTGTCTATTTCTGCACATCAAAAGTTGGAGGGCATAAATATCAATTGACGCCAGTTTAGTAAAATTGTAGAAGAAACTTGGAATATTGTTCTTTTCTTTTTACTTTTCAAATAACGCGTCTTGCTTTTACTGTTATATCGGAAGTTACTTCATGTATTGCTTCTCGTAAAATGCATGATAGATTACTAGGATCCATATTCTAAAATAATGACCAATCAATGTATATCAATCCGTTGTAGTCTAGTTGGTTAGGATACTCGGCTCTCACCCGAGAGACCCGGGTTCAAGTCCCAGCAACGGTGGTATGCCAAACATGATCAAGCCATATATGTTACATGATCAAGCCATATATGTTTAGTTGAAGCTTAACAATAGACAGCATGGGGTTCAACATATAATATTTATATATTAAAAAACCAACTAAAGGAGTTAGATGAATCCCCTTCTGCCCCTAGTCACAAGTGAGGGAAGAAAATGATATGAGAGGCATAGGGAAGACTCAATTAGCACAACACACAACTTTGACTCCGATAAAGTTGATCCTCATTTCTAGGCTTAGTCTCAAACTCTGATTCCAAAACTCAAAACTAGCCGGAGATGCCCATTTTGAGCTCATTTAAACAGATGTTCCAGCTAAATGGAAGTGATTGAGCAATGAAAAAAATTAGTTTTTGACTTACAAATTGAATGGCATTGAGGTACTGTGAAAGAATAAATTTGTGTATACATCACATTGTGCCTTTTACTCGTGGAATCTATATATATATATATATATATACGATGCTTGTAAGTAATGTATCAATTTGAGCAGATCCTAAGAAATTGTTGAACTAGTTCACGGAATCTTTTGGATATCTCTTGAGGTGTCCTTGTAATCCACATAATACTAAAGACCAAATCTCGACGAAAATCCAGCTGCCCATTACCAGTAATCCATCAAAGACCACACAAAGTATCCTTCTACATTGCAGCCATCTTCTCTGCATATTCACCACAATAGATATTGAATGAATACATTGTGTTTTAAATTTGTCAATCAAGTAGGATTTTAGACGCGAATAACTTACTTGATAGCAGCAAGTAGATAAGTAAGACAGCCATTGTGATAATTAATCCTTTACGTATCCTTGAGAGTATCTTGTCGCGATGTAAATATGAATCATCCATTCCTGTAACAGTTCAAGAAATCAAAATAAGAGGCTCGGACCATTATTTCTTCTAGAGTCATTTTCAAATTCAATAAATATTGATTGATCGTATAGTTTAGAAGCTACATTGTAGATTTAGAGACTTACCATTTTTAGTGATTATGACTAGAGGGTTCTCATACTTTTGCTTGATGTAGTTCATTAAGCTTCTAATACCATGAGGTAATATGTACAACCATATTGAACTTGCCTGCAATTAAATATCATCATTATTGTACATAATACTTTTTGGTTGTTATAGAGAGCATATAGTATAACATAGCATGAAAATCATTCCAAATTAAACTTAGTTGCTATAGTGAAGTACTGTTATAGAGAGGTTTAACTTGACCCTGTCTACTATTGGCTTTATACCTTTGAATGTTGCAAGATACAAAAGCACACGAAAAATGCTTAGTTCTTAATCCACAATGAATTTCACAACAAGTAGAATGAATCATGTAATTAGTTAATAGTGTTATCAATGACATACGAAAGATAATGGCATCAGAGTTTGCGACAGAGTCATCGAGCATAACACGAATTATGTTGGTTTTGTTTTTGCTGACATATGTAGTATAATGATTTATTCCGATGAAATCCTATGAACCTTTAACGAGTGCAGAAGCGAAAATTTAGGCAAAAAGGCTTCCCACTCTTTCTATCATCGAACGCGGATACCTTCCAAGAATAACACACTCAAGATACCTGAATTCAGTAACAAAACATTTCACCATCAAAAGGAAAAAATGGAGAGCATTTTTTATTGTTACAACATAATCTTTACCAGTCTAAATTAAACTCAATGGCCCTTTAATTTGTGTTGCTTCAATGTCATTTTTAGAGTTTGTTAAAGGTTAATACCAAAAGCTATCTAGTGATATCCCAATTGATACTTGTTGTGTTGGTTGCAACACCAATTGATCACAAAGACTAATCACAAAAATAGTCTGCATATGTATAATATATGTATATTCTATGTATACTATGAGTATAATCATGTATAGTCAGTTTATAATCTATGTATACTGGTTAGGAAAAATTCCATTTTTATTGCATGTGTTTTATCTTTTCATGTATTTTTTTTCTTTTTTTAAATGTCAACAACAAAATTGGTATGAGCAAGGAGTAGATTGTGAGTAACAATGTAAGGAGATTGGAACATCACCTTCCTGGTGTTTGTAGCCCTATATCAAAGTCTTGGATGACATCAAGATGAGGTTCATTGAAAGTGATCCAGTATTTCATACTATCACCAAAATTCTTGAAGTATGTCTCCGCATATGAACACACAAGGCTTTCATTGATTGAAACACCTTCCACGTTGTTGACAATTTTTTGATTGAAACACCTTCCCACAATGTTGACAATTTTTTCCTTGAGGCAAAGGAGTGCATCTCAGATCCTCCGTAGTATTGTGAGTCATTATTTTTGAAGATTCCGACCAACGTAACTTAGAATCCTCAACCCTCCAAATTTTGATAGGTTCTCTCAAAGAACATAAACAGAAGGAATCCCGCTTCAAATTTGATTAGACCTCATGTAACACAACTTATTAGCTTCAAATTTAATTAGACATTATGTAATCCAACTTATTAGATTCAAATTTGATTAGAGCTTATGTAACCCAAGTGGCTTTCCACACGGATACTTCTTGTTACACCACTTGCACACAAACTTCAAATCTTGAACTGTTTCCATATTGCTATACTTAAATCAAATCAAAGTAAAAACTAAGATCAACTTAAAAATAATGTCAAGACGGTACCTTAGTGAGAATTCTGACCCCACTATGTTATTTTTACGGAGAATTCTGACCCCACTATGTTATTTTTACGGAGTGGAGTAAAGTTGTAAGAAAACTTGGACTATGTTCTTTTTGTTTGTCTTTTTTATGATAGACTAGTTTCCAACTATTAAGCAGTCTTAAAAATTAACGACCCTTAATATGTTCAACAATGCATTGTAGTCTAGTTGGTTAGTATACTCGACTCTCATCCCAGGTTCAAGTGCTGACAACAAGGATTTGAGTAGAAGAAATTAGCAACTATACATTTTTTATATAAAGTCTATTCTTCTAATTTTTTAAGACGTAAAATTGTAAATATATTTAAAATTATTTTTGATATGCAAAGTTATTTCTTTCTTCTTAATTAAAAATGTTAGTACTCTATCAGTTTTAATCTTTTACCCAATTTTGACTTGACATGAAACTTAAAAGAGTTAAGAAGATTTTCAGATCTTGTGGTCTTAAACTAAATTATATACATATATATACCAAAAATCTTTTAATCTTGTGGTCATAAACATGTCATATGAAAAGTTGAATAAAAATTGACAAAAAAGAAAGAAACATTCTTTAATGTTTCAAAACGAACTAAAAAAATAGTATAATTTTTTTATTAAAAAAAACTTATAATAATTCTATTATTACTATAAAATGGGATCCCTTAAATTTTGGGCCCAAGACGATGCCTCATTTTTAAAGGCATTGAGCTGCCTGGAGTTTATATAATGTGATTCCCCAAGTATATATAACGTGATTTTCCAACGAAGGAGGTTACTAGTTAGGATGCATAGGGAGGACTAAATAGCACTAAACACTACTTTGAATCCGATAAATTTGATCCTCATTTCTAGGCTAAGTCTCAAACTCTGTCTCCTAAAACTCAAAACTAGCTCAAAATGCCCATTTTGAGCTTGTTTAAACAGATGTTCCAACTGAATTTGAGTACAAATTAATCACATAATAGCAGAAAAGAAAGTGATCGAGCAATGACAAAATTTGTATGATACCAAACAACCTTTGCAAACTGAGTGCAATCTATTGAATGACATTAAGATACTGTGAAAGAATAAATGTTTGTATACATCGTGTTATGCCTTTTTATGCGTGGAAGCTAAGCATATATGGTGCTTGTAAGTAACATGTATCAATTTAAGCAGATCCTAAGAAATTCTTGAACCAGTTCACGGAATCTTTGGGATATCTCTTGAGGTTGTCCTTGTAATCCACGTAATAAAGACCAAATCTCGACGAAAATCCAGCTGCCCATTCCCAGTTATCCATCAAAGACCACACAAAGTATCCTTTCACATTGCAACCATCTTCTCTGCATATTCACCAAAACAGATATCGAATGAATACGTTGTGTTTTAAATTTGTCGATCAAGTAGGATTTTAGACACGAATAACTTACTTGATAGCAGCTAGCAAATTAGTAAGATAGTCATTGTGATAATTGATCCTTTTAGTATCCTTGAGAGTATCTTTTCGCGATGTAAATATGTTATTTGAATCATCCATTCCTGTAACAGTTCAAGAAATCAAAATAAGAGGCTTGAACCATTTCTTCTTGACTTTTTTTCAAATTCAATAAATAATGATTGATCGTATAGTTTAATAGCTACGTTATAGATTTAGAGACTTACCATTTTCAGTGATTATGATTAGAGGGTTGTCATACTTTTGCTTGATGTAGTTCAATAAGCTTCTAATACCATGAGGTACTATGTACAACCATACTGAACTTGCCTGCAAGTAAATATCGTCAGCATTGTACATATACTTTTTGGTTATTATAGAGAACATATAATATAAATGAAAATCGTTCCAAATCAAGATATGAAAGTATCGAAATTACATACCCTGTCTGCTATTGGCTTTATACCTTTGAATGCTGCAAGATACGTAAGAACAACGAAGAAATGTTTAGTTCTTTATGCACAATGAATTTCGCGATAAGTAGAATGAATCATGCAATCAGTTGATAGAGTTGTCAACGACATACGAAGGGTAATAGCACCAGAGTCTGCAACAGAGTCATTGAGCAGAGCACCAATTATGTTGGTTTTGTTCTTGCTAGCATACCATGTAGTATAGTGATTTATGCCTATGAAATCGTAGGAACCTTTCACGAGTGCAGACTCAGTTGGCGAAAATTTAGGCAACCGGCTTCCCACTCTCTCTACCATCGAACTCGGATACCTTCCAAGAATCACAGCCTCAAGATACCTGAATTCAGTAACAAAACATTTCACCATCAAAAGGAAAAAATGAGTAAGCATTTTTTACTACTACAACAAAAATCCTTACCAGTCCAAATTAAACTCAATGGCCCTTTGTGTTGCTTCAATGTCATCTTTGGAGTTTGTTAAAGGCTCATACCAAAAGCTATCTAGTGATATCCCAATTGATCCATGTTGTGTTGGCTGCAACGACACTTGATTACAAAATACTTTGCGGATGCATAATTTATGTATATTCTATGTATAATAATGTATAATCAGTGTATAATTTATGTATACTGGCTAGGAAAAGTCTCAATTTATTGCATCTTCTTCTTTTTTCAAGTTCTTTTACCTTGTACTTCTTTTTGTAAATGTCAACAACAGTGGCATGAGCAAGGAGTAGATTGTGAGTAACAATGTAAGGCTCAGTTGCAGAGTTTCCAGCTCTACAAAGAGCTCGTAGGAGGATGGAACATCGCCCCGGTGCTTGTAGACCTACATCAAAGCCTTGGATGGCAACAGTATGAGGCTCATTGATAGTGATCCAGTTCTTCACCCTATCACCAAATTTCTTGAAGCATGTCTCTGCATATATCGCGAAATCTTCTCTGTCAAAATGACCAAAAATGTTACATGACATAAATCCAGACAAGTTGAAATATTAAGTTGGAATAAATAACTTGTGGTGAAACTTACATGATTTGTGGGCTTAGCCATCCATTGTACTTGTCTTCTAGAGCTTGAGGAAGGTCCCAATGGTATAGTGTTACATATGGTTTAATTCCTAGGATTCATACACATTGTAACATTCAATTTATCTATGTTTAATGCAAAAATAAAATAAAATGGCATAAATGCTAAAGAAATGATGTATACTCCTGTCCAATTCATGTGAAGGGGTTCGGAGTACTAAGGATCAAAATACTTAATTTTGACTATGAATTTAAGTATAGTTTTGTTAAGTTGTTTAAAAATAAAATTTATATATTTGAAAACTACACAAGAAGTACTACAAGTCAACATAACTAATGATGCAAAATGCTTTTTTGAAAATAAATATTGAGAAAATCATTGTAAAATGATCGACCCCCCAGACAATAACACCTTCACGTAAAATGGGAGAGTAAGAATGCCAATTGTACCATGAGCTAGTAAAGCATTGATCAACTTGTTGTAGTGATCAACTCCAGCTTGATTGATTTCTCCAGTTCCATCTGATAATGAATAAAAAAACAGAGTTAATTATTTGTTCTAGTGTGGTGCATGGTTATTTATTCAGATATTTTTTTGATTGCTATATCAAAATATTATTATTTTGAATAACTTTATAATATAAGAAGATTTACTAGGGAAAATTCTGGCCCAAGCAATAGAAAATCTATAGGCATCCATTCCCATATCCTTCATAAGTTGTATATCTTCCTGTAAAAATAAAAGAATTGGAATTATTTGATGTGGCGTCTCAATTTTGAGTTTTGAGTATGAATTTTTAATGATAGGAGCAACTATTCCTTTATCTAATGCAGTTCTAAATTAGTCAAACTGCAATGCAGATACCAAACATCAAACAAAAAATATATCTAAAAAATTAAATTGTACTATAAATTAAATTTACCGGGTACCGATGATACTGATCCACGGCTACATCACCATTGCTAAAATCAATTACTTTACCTGCAAAATTCATCAAATTTTTTATTAATATTTAATTATGTTGCTTGGACTCTTCAAATTATTACTTTACTAGTGTTAAAAGATAAAGATAATTAGAAAATTTAGTAATAAAAAAGATAAAAACAATATTAGTGGGGAAATAACATGCACAATTTTTTACCAAAAGAATGAGAAAATTTGTCCCATATAGTTTGACCTCTTCCATCCTCTTTCACAGCTCCTTCAAACTGCAATCATAACATATTACATATCATCTCATAAATATTAGAGCAACTTTCACATATAGCAAACAAAAAAATCATATTTATATGCTATAGCAAAGTTTGCATAATTGCGCTCCATAGCAAATATATATATATATATATATATATATATAAATATAATTCGCATACATATACAATTGAAAGCTATGTCTATTTCGCTATACATATATACCAAAAAGAAGTAATTGTATAATTCGTTGGCTCCTCTTCAGATTTGTATAATTTTGTTGGCAGGCCATTTATATAAATTGTTGTTAGCCTCTCGTTTGTATAAATCGTTGACAAAAATATTTGTATATCAAAAATCGCTCTCCCTTTCGCTCTATACAAACATAAATTATACATTATATTTGTATAATATGTGTTTATATAAAACGAGAAAGAGAGAAAGGCAAAAGAGAACTGGGTAGGGAAATATTTTTATTGTATAATTATAAGTGTATAAGACAAATATATATGTATTTGCATGTGCATATACAATTTTCTCTCGCTTTATACAAACAGAAACACAATTTATACATTTTTGTTGTATAAAGCGAGAGAGGCGAGCGACATAGAGAGCGAGCGAGAGAGGGAGAGTGTCGAGCGAGAGTTTGAGGGAGAGAGGCGACTGGCAAACAATTTGTTATAGGGCACCATTAAATCAAAGTGTGGTTATATCATTTAATTTGAATTAATAGTTTGCCATTATGTACAATTTTCCCTAAATATTAATCAGTTAAATGTGTAAAATTAAAAAGATTATATTGGATGCACAAAAATAAAATATATTTATAATAAGTAAGTAATGATATTAGTATTCGCAGAAAAATATAGTTTTTCTTTTGCTATAATTCGTTTAACATTTTTTCAGATCTTTGATATTGCAAGGAACTGGGTTGTATCTTTTAAGATTCTTGATATTGAATTATTATATTTATAGATTATAAATTGATATTTATTATTGTTATTTTAATAAATTTTTATAAATAAATTTATATTTTATGTCAAAAACTAAATTTAAATTGAACTTGTACCTATATGTTACAACGGTCATTAGAAAAAAGTTACATAGCGTGTATAAATATATATTTATTTGACATAAATATTTGATGCAAATAATTTTTTATAATAAAATTTGAGAAAACACATAAGAAAAAATTCCTAAACTTGTCAGTACAAAAATTATACAGGTGTTTAAATACCTCTTTAGCATCTTTCAAGTTATTTAAATATCACCCTTAGATTATAACATTACTCTTACCCGCCACATCATAGCCACGTAAGCACCACATCATAGTCACGTAGGCACCATGCCATTAATTTTTATTTCTTCTTCACTTATTCATCATTTTTTCTTAAACACTTTTTTAAAAATTAATTACATTAATTAATTAATTTATAAATACATACCCCTCCCCTCTCTTTCTTCTTCCTTGTACACCATTTCAACCTTCAATACTTTCATTTCTTCTTCTTCACTATTTAACAATTATTTTAAATAACTTTAAAGAAGAAAATATACTATAGTATTTACATTATCTTCTTAGAACCTTTCCCACGAATTTTCCATCTTGAAGACTGAATTTTTTTTATAGTCAATTTTTTCTTGACAACTCAAATAAGAAATAAAAATTGCATAAGAAAGTTGGTCCAAAAAATATATATAAATTCTATGTAAGGATGGCAATGGGGCAAGGCGGGGAAGATTTAAGGCTATGTGAGGCAGGACGGGTTTAAGGTTGTGCAGGGCAGTCGGGTGGGATGCGGGACAGGTTGAAATGGATTTTTTAAAAGTAACACGGGGCGGGGCGGGTTGTGGGTATATGTGATTTTATATGGGTTCAAAATTAATTTTAACTGTTTACATGTTATAAGAGTAATAGAGCATTATTTATTAAGATAATTTCTATAAATCTACTAAAATATTTGAGATAGTATATGAAAATGGTTCAACAAAAAATAATACAATTTCTTACCTGTTTTCCAATTGACCCCTAAAAAAAAATTTAAGTCGCTATCCTATTAAATTAATACAACTTAATGAATTTTTTTTTTATTGTTATGAATTTTATTTTTAGTATCAAACTTAACTAGAAAAGACAATATTTAAAAAGTTATGCAGGTGGAGTGGGACGGGGCTTATTAAAATATTTACGGGTTAAGCTCAACCCGATCCATCCCCAGCCCCACCCCACACCGCCTCATTGCCATCCCTCCATCCCTAATTCTATGAGATATCTGAACGGATCTAGAAATGACCGAAGATGAATTTGTCTTTGGGTCATTGTCAGATTTGGGTTTTGTTTTGTTTTGTTTTTGAATCAGCTGTGATTTGTTCTTTTATTTTCTATGTTATTAAAATGTGACGAGTTTAGTCACACTTTGGTTAGAAAAAAGAGAAGAAGATAGTTTCATATTTTTTACATTATAAAATAATAGAAAATTAAAATGGGTTACTCAAAATTCAACAAAGTTTACATTTATAAATCGAAATTAATAATATAGAATGAAATTGACTAAATAAAATGATATTGATATTAAATTTTATGGATAATTAAAGAACTAGTAAAATGAAAATAATGGATAAAGATGAGGGATGAAGATGGAGGAAGAGGTATTTCAATGAATAAAGAGGTGCATTGGGGAAGACAAAAAATTGAAAAGAAAAAAAAACTTAAAGAAATTAAAAAGGAGATTAAGAAAATTTACATATTTTTTGAAGAAGTAATATATCAAGAACAACTATTAAATAGTTATTATATATACTAGCCAATAAAAAATACCATGCCTACGATTTTATAAAATTCAATCTTTTCTCTCTTTTTTCACTCTCTTTTAAAAAAATATACTCACTCTCTCTATGACTCTATCATGCCACTCCTTAAGGACCTTAGGTAATATTCGAATCACTTAAACGATATAAAGGGTTTTTAAATTGTGTTGCCAAAACTAAAGAGATTTTTATGTATTTTCTTATAAAATTTATATTCAATAAAATAATCAAAAGTCAAAATTCTCAAAAAAGTAGATTCTATTGAAATATCGACCAAACAAACTTCTATCTTGTGGGGTGGGAGGTCACGGGAATGATTGGATAATTGATTTATATGATCCTTAATAGGTGAAAGCATAAAGAAAAATGACATTATTAAAAATTGACAAGTGGACTAAAGGAACTTCAACTTGATGGTTTTCTTTAAAGCTTTTGTGTTTAATTCTCTATTTAATAATGGAATATTTATCTTTTTGAAATTACTAAACAATAAAGTCACATCTAATGGGGGACATATTTCATTATTTATGACAGAATTTATGATTTTAATTGCCTTTATAATCCAATCATATATCCACACGCTTATCTAATTATTGCTCCAAGCTTCCAATAAAGTTTGTTTTATTTTCTTTCTTTTTCAAATTGTACTTCCTTCGTCTCAAAATGTTTATAATATTATTTTTATTTATACACTCCTTTAACTTCACCCTTATGTCTAACAAGCAGATGCGGAGCTATCTTTATTTTTATAAATTACATTTTGTAAATAGATCAATTTTTAACATATATATATATATATTATATGTTGATTTTTCATAATTCTTTGGATTTACTTTATATACATAGTATTTGATCTCTTCCATCTTTGTCTGGCTCGTTGTCACCTATGTTAAAGAAAGATTTGGAACCCTATAGAGAATGAAGAGGGGCCAAGGATTTTCCTTTCAACAGTGTTTTTTCGAGGCTCCACTCTCCCCCCCTCCCCCCTCCCCCCCGAATAAGTAAGGCCCCGTTAAGCCTAGGCGAAGTTGGGGGATAAAGAGTAAGGATTATATTGAAGTTCCCTTAGCTCTGTTAGGCACTAGAGAGAGGTTAGCTCTGTAAATGTGTAGAACTAAGTGTAGTGTGGTGTAGTAGTAAGCACTTCTAGGCTCCTTCCCGACTACTGGATATATATATATTATTTTTAGTGAAAATTTTATTTTTTTTCTCAATAAAACTTTTATTTTAGTAAAAATGATGTGTATAAATATATAATGATGGTTAGTAAAAATTGGTACTTTCTTGACGCAATTGAGCTGCTCTCCCTCATCAAATAACGAATTCTGTTGGGAAATTTACCAAACTTAACTTTCTTTTTTATGAAAATACTGTTGTATTTATTTTATACATTAACATTTTTAGTTTCTTAAAAATCAAAAAACACTAATTTTAATATTTTATAATTGTTAAACATAATTAACCTTCAACTAATAGATATACTTGCACTATTTGATATTTCAAAATGTCACTTTTTACAAATTTAACAAATTATCAAGTAGTTAAATCATTCAATAATTGATGTAATATGTTCAATTTGTGTTATTACTCCATAATTGACGGTGATCATGTTCTAAAAATATTCTAAATATCACATATTTCTTATATAAAGAGACAAACAATACATATTTTAGTTATTTAACATTATTACGTCCAGTCAAATAATATAAGGACTAAAATCAAAATTTGACAAAAATTAAGGGACTAAAATTACAATTAACCCTTTTATTTTTGTTGAGGTTTTTTTCTCTATTTGGAATATCTATCTACTTTTTGATTCTAGAACATTAAAGTCACATCATTGGTGGATATTTCATACTTCCTCCGTCCACAATTGTTTGTCAGGGTAAGGTCATGCACACCCCTCAAGGAAAATTTAATACAAGGTGTAATTTGACTAATATAACCCTACTATACCGAGAATACCAAAAGTCCACATAACTTTTCAATTGAACTACACTATCATTAAGGGCAGAATTGGAAAAAAGTGACTAATTATTTCTTGATTGTTTAAATTGACAATTAATCTTGGACATCTATATTTAGTATACCTGCCAAATAATTGTGGACGGAGGGAGTAATTAATTAGATGATTAAATGACTACTATACGCTTAATTAGCTAATTAATTGATTAAGGTTCCAACAAAATTTGTTTTGTTCCTTTTACCATTTTAGTACTTTGTTCCCTACTAAATGCACTTTTTCCTTTGTAGCTATTTGTCAGGAAATAGAAAATAAAAGTAAAAAAACAAAAATATTCTAATAGAGAATTACTTTCAAGGAAAGCACCAATGGGATTATTTTTTTTTTTAAAAGAATAACATATTTCTAGATTTTACTCCTTTTTATGTCAAAAATTATACCAAACTTGAAGTAAAGAATAAAAAAGAGAGAAAAGTAATCTTAAAGCCATGAGAAGACACTACAACAAACAGAAATTAGAAACTAAGTCGCTAATTCATCGCTAAATAATATGTAACTAACAATATTTTTGATAATCTATCGTCAAATGTGATTAGCAATAATTTTTTACTTTATCTATCACTAATTTCTAAAAAAATAAATTAGTGAGATGTCCTAATTGGAAACTCTAGTTTCTTTAAAGTTCCTTGGATAAATACCTATTAACAACATACACATAATTTTCATCAAGAGAGTTTATCATTTCCTATTTATACAATTAAGATACATTTCGACTTTATATATATTAAAAAAGATGAAAAAGAAGAAAGAAAGATAATTATTGGTTATGGTAAAGGATAATAATAAATAATAATAATAATAATAATAATAATATATTAAAATAAAAAAAATATTGAATAGATATAGAAATGAGTGATTCGCATTCACATGCATGTGTAGAGAAAAGAAGAAGAAGAAGAAGACAAACCTGATAAGCAGAAGAAGCAGTACCAAAAACAAAGTTCCTTGGAAAATTGTTTCTGCTAATATTTTGTGCTGAATTTGTATTAATAGTAACAAATATTAAAAATAGTAATGCCCAAACATCAATGCCTCTTTTCTTCAACATAGTTTTTTTTTTTGGTGTGGAGATTGAGAAGGTTTCTAAGTATAAATATATCAAGATAATCAAGAAGACAAAGGGAGAGAAGGGAAAATTAAAAGGGGGTTTATGAATTCTATATTTTGGTTGGTTAGTGTTAGTTTTGGTGTGTATTTATAAAGGTTCACAAAAAAGAAGTAATGAATAAACATATTTTTTTTATTGTAATGTATTAAAGAGGAGGATATATATATGTTGGTTGTTGAGTGAAGCAAAAAATGGTGGCCCGGCAACTAATTAATGAGATAGAACTTAGAAGAAAAAGAAGCTAAGAAGATGAACCTTTTTTTTCTCTTTAAATAAGAGAACTCTTTTTTAGTAAAACTCCACTTTTTTTTTTCTTTTTTTTCTTTGTGGGGATGGGGTAGTGGACATAATGGTTGCTTCCACACTTATATGTGGAGGGTGGGGTGATGGAGGGAATGGTGGTGGGGTATTTTCTTGAATAATAAAAGTTTGTTTCATCATCTATTATGGATGCAAATTTAGTTGGAATTTCTTCTAGGAGACTAAAGTTTTAAGTTTGAGTTTTGGATATTAGATTGTTTTTTATATATATAAAAAGAAAAAAAAGAACTTTTTGGTATGATACTTAGCTTTTTAATGTGCTTTTGAACTAGTCAGGTTTCAGAGTGAGTATTTGAGATGAATTTAATTAAAAAAAGTGGTAGAGTTTAACTTTCATCCACATACTAAGTAGAGGCGAATATGCACTTTCTAAAATATGGGTGCATTTGTGGCTTAGTGGTCAATGAAGTAGTTGAGAATCGTGGGGTTTCTGTGTCAAAACTCAGCAGAAAAAAAAAACTTGATGGATAAAGTTACTGTAGTCATGTTAAAATCTTAGTTATTTAATCATCAAGAACTCCCAAGCACACGAGTTTTCTACAAATAAAAAAAATAGAAGGCTTGTTATTCAACATTATACCATGACGTATATACTCGTGTCAATTAAGGTGTATGTGGATCTGTTCCAATTTTGAATGAAGTTGTTTGAAAAAATACAGAGAATTAGAATTACCTCGGGATTTGAATTCGAAATTAGTATTTGTTATTGATTGGAGATGACATGTGTCCCGTAGAATTAGTCGAGTTGGCTGAAAGTTATTGGGACACAACAATCATTAAAACAAGAGGAATATGGGTGCACTAGCTAGTAAAAAAAATAAGAAAAAAATGTATTGAATGAGAATTAATCGGTAATCCTCTAGTATACAAATTAATATATATAAGAAAAAAAATATATGATTCATATAATATATAAATTAAACTCAATTAGCTTATAATTTATAAAAGAGCTAGTTGCCATTTTTCCATATATACGCTATGGTATGGTTTTATGGGAAAATATTATGAGCAATTTGTAATTTTAACAAAGTTCTAAAACGTAACACAACATAATTAAAGAGTTTTGTTACTTACCAGGGAAGAATATATGAAAGTCGATTCCCTTCCACTAATTTGTTTTAATTAGTTAACTTGTTATATATATATATATATATATATAAGATTTCTTATCTCCGAAATTTTATAAATAATATTGTTAGAAACATTTCTATTGAGTCTTTTTAGAGATCTTAGAGAGAATGTTTGCAAAAAATATTAGTTACAATAAATAATTGAATTGAACTAATTTATCACTTCATTAAAATCAATGCAAAAATTGAGGGATTGAAAACCAACGAACAATGTTGATTAAAAAATTTGAGGAAAAAACAATCTAGTTTGTCGTTTTTTATAAATCGAAAGCTGAATAATGTTTGCCGTGTTTTTTATATGTGAAATTATAATTTTTTTAAAAATACCTTTTTAAAGAAAATCGATACAGTTTTTCAATTTTTTTTTTATTTTTTTTTTACAATATTGAGGGATTCCATTGGTTTTGAAAGTGTGAAATTGCAGTTGACGAATAAAAATAAAAATAATAAAAATATTTTATTAAAGAGCATATGAGTCGATTGGTAAAATTGTTAGAGATTTTTATTTTATACATAAGAAATATTCATTTTATACTTATGAGATTTGAAAAGATTTTTTTCTAAGTTTCTTATAGTAAACTTGTATATGTGTCCAAGCGTTGCGCGGATATTATTAAATAAAATAATATTTTAAATCAGATTATAACTTTATTTTTTGTAAATTTCATTTAAGATATCATAAGTCAGAATATGAAACACTTAAAAGAGAAATTAGAGAGGAAGCAATATAAAATAAAGCAATTATGGAGAATATTGTAAAAATAGGCTAAAAAAAAAGTTGTGAAGTAAAGTGAATATGGTTTTACCTACTATCCAGCCAAAAAATTAAATGCATGATTAATCAATATTTTTAGAATATCTCCCGAAATTGATAGCAGTGCACCAATCAAATTTCTCATTTTTTAAATGATTAATTAATCACAAACTTATTTGCTTTCACATACGTTTTTTATTTCATGAACCAAATTAAATATTAAATAAATACATAATAAATAATAAAATATTGTTATATAATCGATGGTTTCATCAATAGTTTTCTCGAGATATAATTGACTTAAACAAACTAATTTTGTGTAATTAGGATTGTTTTCAGACATGTAAACAATGTAAATTGCTAAAAATGAGTAAACAATAAAATCTTGATGGAAAATCAAACTATACAATAACACAACTTACTTTCCAGTGTTACCATATGCATTGAAAAGGAATATGTTTTGTATGCAATCATAAAAAATATACAAATAAATTCAAGTTCATTTTATTTAATATAAAGGGGGAAAATGATACAATATTGCAGAAAAAGATAAATTTAGAACCAAAAGATGATAAAAGGTTAATTTAGAATCAAAAGAACTATTACAACTTAGTATTTAGTTTATAGAAAATATATCAACACAAAATTTTAAAAACGTACAGAATCTGAATATTCATTGCATGTAAAATTTGTCTTCTAGCAAGTACACAAAAAAAAAAAAAAAACGGTCAGAGATTTATTTATTTATTTTTAAAAAATATTATTTTATCCTCCCTAGGAGCTCCCACCGCTTTTGTTCCCTTGGTGACTCAAACTCGCAACCTTCGAGTTAGAAGTAAGGGATACTTACTATCCGAGCAACTCCCTCTCGTCAACCGGTCAGAGATAGCTTTGACAAATCAACAAAAAATGTAAAGAAGAAGTGAATGCCTTTATTATAGGAAGTAAATACCAAAAGGTGGTTAGTGGTTACATATTTTAGCAAAATTGTTTCATATATATTTTTTTTTAAAACGTTTGCAGTTTTTCTTTCCTTTTTTAATTTATTATATTTTAAATTAATTTTGCTAATTAATATTGGTTATAGTTTATTTTCAAAAAAGAACTGCCAAGTGCATATTCTCACAATAATAAAAGTGAAAAACTGGTGATTTTTTTTCTTGAACTCACGTTCCATTTCTTTTTCTTTATAAAATGAAAATGTATTTTTTTCTAATTTTCTTCATAGGTTATTTATTAGAAACAAATATTTAATAAAAAGGAGAATTTATTTTTACCCCATTTCCCATATGAATTTTTTTTAAAAAGGATAAAAAGTTAAAGTAATAGTAAACATTAGATAAGCGGTACTTTTTAAATTTTTATTTTTATTTTTTACGTTTTGTAATTTTTATTTTTATTTTTAGAATTGAAATTAACACGTAAGTGCTTTCACCTCTCCTATTATATAGATAGATTTTTATTTTTATTTTTATTGTTGTTATTATTGTTATTATTATTATTATTATTATTATTTGTTTTGAAAATATAATAACTTCCCACAAAAAAAGGAATCACACACATAGTTAACTACTATTAAAATTTGAATTTTAAAAAACGGTAAAAAGTTAAAGTAATAGTAAAAAATAGATAAGTAGAACTTTTTCAGTTTTTTTTTTTTTTTTTTTACGTTTGTAATTTTTATTTTTATTTTAGAATTTAAATTAATTTTAACAATTTATAAATTATGTTTTTTGTGGTGCTGAAACGTAAGCGTTTTCATCTTTAGAATTTAAATTAATTTTAACAATTTATAAATTCTGTTTTTTGTGGTGCTGACACGTAAGCGTTTTTACCTCTCCTATTATATATAGATAGATAATCGATTACTATATTTTTGTTATATCCATTTTATTTGTACGTTTGTTGCTTTTTTTCTAGATTGTTTTGATCGATTTTTCTTGAACGGAGGATCTATTACTGATTTTAAAGTGTATTACTATTATGTCCACCATTTTTATTTTCAAGAAAATGAAAGGGAAATATTGTAATCCAAATTAAAGGACGAATGTGAATGTGGAGTAAAATATTGTGCTGCTTTATTTTTTGGTGGGATATTAATGATAATATTGTTTACTTTTTATGACCCATTGTGTTCAATCATTAGCTATGAAAAATAAAGTATTATTTTTGTTCTCTTCACATTTGCACTATATTTTTCACTTGCCGACTAGCTGGCTAACTAATTAATACTACAATCTAGATTTCATATATATTAATATAATATGTATAGCCAAAACAATTAAATTTTGTAGTATTAGACTATTAGTGTAACGATCCGGTTCCGTTGTTATAGAAAAGTCAACGGGGAGAAATTTTGGGTCGAAAATCCTTGTCGTAGTAACTTGGAATTTCCCACTAGTTCAGATTGGACGAAATTAGAGTCATTAATGTGTAGGGAAATCTGGTAACAATCGGGTGATTTAATTATGATTTTGATTACATGAGTAGTTAGATAAGTCGTTAAGGATTCCGTACGACTTTACGAAATTGAATTCGGGTGAGTAGAACTCCCGGAATCAATCTTAGCGTGAACGGTATTTTCTGAGCGTCGTTGGTTAAATGTGTGTTGTGAAATGGGGGTCTTGGAATTATTAAAATAGCTCATTGGTTTCGTGCAAGGCGCTGGGGCGGCATTTCTGCCGCCAGGGCGGGGCCGCTGTTGCGGGGTGAGGACCGTTGTGGTGGGTTCGACCCGACTTAAGGTCGTAAATAAACCCCAAAACGTCTTTATTCTGCACTTTTCGGTTTTTAGAGCTAAGGAGCGAACGTCAAGCGACTCTTGACAGTTTTCCACCATTCTTGAGGCTAAATGTAAGATTTTAACTTCCCGAATCCGTTTTTCGATCCGTAAAACGTAATCTAATGGGTAATTATCGATGGGGGAGGGTTTTGATCTAGAATCTATGGTGGAAACAACCCTATTTTGGATACTTGGGATCATGGGTATGATCTAGGGTTGTTAGAATTGTTAGTAATTCGGGTAATTAGTGATTGTTTATTGATTCTCGTGTTATTATGATTGTTTGTAGACCAAGAACAAGCGGAACGAATTCGAAAAGGGAATGATCAAGTTTCTTAGGGTTTCAAGCTTGTTTCGAGGTAGGCGATGATTGTGATTCTATGATTGTGTGATGTATGTTTGTCTTGCTTCATTATAATACATGTATGTATGCGGATGTTGCATTGTTGATCACACTTGTTGTAAATGATGATATATAATTGATGAATGCCATGAATCATGACTTGATTGTATGATTATGAGAATATACTTTGTGATTATGATTGTGGCTTGTTGAATGGATCGGGTGTTGCGTTCCGACACACTAACTTGGATCGATTGCCACGTTCCGGCATAAATATAGGATCGGTTGCCACGTTCTGGCATAAACATTGGATCGGGTACCACGTTTTAGTATGCTAACTGTTTGGGTTTGGGTTCCTTGAAAGGACCAATGACTTGTCAAAATTGTGTATCTTGAGAAATGTGAAGTTGTTCGTTGTTTGTAGATGTTGATAATATTGTATATGTTCGATATATGCATGTGATTATATTGTTGTATTGATTTATGTATGTTGCACTTAGTGGGATAGCTACGTGATCCTACCAGTACACTGTGGTTGTGTACTGATACTGCACTTGCTCTTTCTTTGTTGAGTACAGGGCATCTGCAAGCGGCTATTGACAGACCTCGCTTCGAAGATCAGTGATCGTTCGAATTCAAAGGTGAACCAATTCTTTCGGGTTGCCATGGTGTCACGCCCTGAGTCTACACCCTGGACGTGGCCGGCACTCGAAGACCATTGCTAGCCCCAAGTAAACCCTTGGCCTAGCTACTTAACTCAGCGGAAGACTTAACTCAACACAATATAAGTTCATAAACAGCTTAAATGATAAAATCTTGCCAAATGGCAACTTATGTCTCAAAATAGAATACTTATAAATACATAGATGAAAGACTCAACTATTGTCTAATTGTCTATGAAGCCTCTATAATACTGAGATGGATGTTGGGACAGACCCCATAACATCCTAATAAAGAAAAACTAGGAAAGCGAATAAAAGAGTCATCCAGAATGCAAGGAGGCTCACCACTGACTCTGGAGTGCTCGACTAGATCAACGGTGCGCTGGATGCTGATCCTAATTACCTGCGTCTGCATCATAATAAGATGCAGGCCAACTGGCATCAGTACATTGAATGTACGAGCATGCGAGTTGGAATGCTAAACAACAAACTTAAGCTTGAAAGGAGTACAAAGGAACACTTACATTGGCTCTATTCAACTCATGAATAATTGAACTCAATGTAAATCAATAAGACACATACAATGTATATAAAGCTTGTAAAACAATGTAGACAACTTAGTTTGTTAAAGAAAAAACAATAACAAACTCAACTTTACTTATATATAAAAGTAATATAACTTTAGTGGGAGATTCTTTAACCGACAACCACCACTATGAGCCCTAGTGATGATACAACGTTTTAACTCACGTTGCCCAAGGACCATCCTATACCTTGCCGTGATATAGGACCTTACTTAACTTAGTGGATCCACTAGCTTAACTTACGTGATCATCTAAAAAGTATGACCCGTTAAATCCCATGTTGGCTACATGGTTCTTATGGAGAGTTGAGTTAATATGAACTCGCGTCCCCAATTCAGTGCTCAATACTCAAAATATACTTTAGCTCATATGTGTTTTAAACACCTCTTTCTTTAGTTTAAGATAATTGCTCAAAGTTTAGCCCAAAGGCTTTTTTGGAAATCATAGTTCCTTCCTTGCTCAAATGTGAAAACATTTATAAACTTCTTTGGGAATACTTAGTTCCCTAATAACTTTTGAGAAATGAACTCAACTCTTTACTCTTTACTTTAATTGAAACTTGAGCTTTAAAACGAAGTTTAAACGTTTAATAAAGACTCTTGAAAACTTTAAGAAACTTTGCTTTGACTTGCTTCTTAACTTCTAGACTTGACTCTTAACTTCTTTGACTTTGATCTTAACCTTCCTTGATTTGGATTATGGATCCAAGGTTCATGATCTCATGTTTATGTATAATTCAATGATGTTTAGATGTACCTTGGAGTGTTGGAATCAACTAGAAAACATAGGAACATCGCTGAGGAACAAGTACGAAAAGGTGGGGAATGAATGGGGAGAACTGGTGTCCCTGGCGCTCTAAGAGGCGCGGGGTGCCAGCCTTCAAACTTCAGAGGAGTTGCTGGGGCGCTCTGGCTAGCGCGTCGCCCTAGGGGGTGAACTTCAGAGCCCCTTTTGGGGGGCGCTGGCTGGCGCGACGCCCCACCCCCTTCCCCAGGTTTTGACGATTTTTCTTCTCCATTTTTCATCTCTAAACCCTCCAATCTTCCCTAGTTCTTTTCCCAAACACTTAGGGTCATTAGTACTCTCAATACATAACCAATCTAACTCAACAAACAACCCAAAAACATGAATCAACTCAACCAACAAGAACTTAACGAATTTCAACAAAGTTCTTCAAGAACTTCTTAACTTTTCATTCAATCAACAACCATTCTCTGAATAGAAATAAGATGGGAGTGTGGGTGAACTAACCCAACACGAAAGAATCTCACATATCTTAATAGGGATCGCCCCCGACGAATTTCACTCCAAAAGCTTGACGTTCTTGGCGAAATCTTGGCTTTTCTCCCTTTCTTTCTTCTTTTCTCTCTTCTCCAAGCCCTAAGCGTATTTCTCAATTCTCCAAACTGACTAAGTCATGTTTTCACCCCAATAAATCCCTAAAAACGAATTAGGATATTAATTAGAGAAAAGACTACTTTGCCCTTCCCTAAATCCGGATTGGGACTTTCCTCAATCCAACAGCCCAACTTCCGAAAGGCATATCTCACTCATACGATGTAGAAATCGTGCAAACTCAGCGGTGTTGGAAAGATCTTCCCAAGGTCTTACCAGCCATAGCAAGAAATACTCCTAACTCATCCTGAGCTAGGAGTTATGGTCATTTGAAAATGACCAAAACTCACTTTCTTAACTTCGACAAAAATTTCCAGATTTCCACATGCTTTCCAAAAATGATTATTTTCAGATTTTAAACTCTTTCTAGTCGTTTCTAGGTGCGAGATGTTACACATGGGTTCTCTTTCGTCTATGTCCACCATTTCGGACTTAGACTTTCTAGTTAGTTATTAGTGCATTAGTTTGGGGTTGTATCCCTTCTTGTTTAGACTTGTTGAACATTAGATGTTTTGGTACATTGACTTTCAGGTTCTAGGTGTTACTTCCGCATTTGTTTAGTTGATGAACTTTTGTTTGGAGTTTATGGGAACTCCCTATTTCTTTCCTTAGTATTTAACTTGTTTTGTATCCTTAAATGCTTTAGTTTTTGGTCCAGTTGCTTGGTTTGAGTTGTAGTAGTGGTTCTCCCACCGAAGGGTTAGTGTGGGTGCCAATCACGACGGTCTGGATCGTGACAATTAGTATTGTCAAAATAAAGAAGAAAGAGTAGAATTATTGAAATAATTACTACAATAAATACTTTTTCTGTTTTAGTTTATGTGACTTTTTTTATTATTGAGATTGAAAGTTTTAATTTTGATTGTATATTAAGATAAAGAATTTTTAAAATTTTTTAAAATAAAAATTAATATGTTTAAAAGCTATGTTAAAATATTATAAATTATAATAATTAATAATTTAAAATATCTAAAAAGAATGATGATAAAAAATTTATGTATTTGACTTAGAAATTTAAATAACTATCCCATAAATTGGGAAAAAAATATTATACTATCCTGCATGTGAGCTATTGTTTGTCTAGTTCTTGTACATATCATAATTAGGGACCACCTATATTTGACTTTAAGTTTTGAATATATGACTTTGTAATCTTATAAAGTTGTAGGCTATATATTAGAGTTGAGTTCGATTAATTAGAATTAACGATAAATTTTGTTAATCTATCGCGAATAGAATTAACAATAAATTTTGCTATTGACTACAAGACTATATAGCTAGAGTAAAATACTTCACTGATTAATGTAGACACGTTTATTTAGGATTTGTGTAGAACATTCACTTGAAAAGGAAGTATAGAAATTAAAGTCCCCACCAATTACCCAAATTCTACTAGTACTACTACTTTATTTGTTTAATTAGTGGAAAAACACTTATAACCAAAGAAATTACATTCTTTTTGAGTTTGAAATTTATTTGATTAGATTAGATAAGTCCAAAACCAGTGTCAACTAAATTGGCTATAGATAGTGACAATAAAAATAAAAATTGTCAAAGTTAGAAAGGCAACGCCCATACTACTAAAACAATTGATTTATTTTGAAAAAAACGGCCATCATCTTTTAGATGGTGGAACAATCGAGGAGAATTCCCTATCAGATGTTCTTGCTTTCATATATTATATTTTTCTCAGTCTATTTTTAATCATCATGTAAAGTTAATTTAACTAATTTTCAAAATTAAATTAGGTTATATTAATTCAATAGTTTAAGCAAAAAAATTAGATATTTAAAAACAATACAAAAAAATACTATAAATTGCAATTTTTTCTTGCATATATATCAATCTGATTAAAAAAATACATCATAAAATATTAGTCAAAGTTCTTATAGTTTGACTCTAAAAAATCATGATAATTAAAAGTGGACGGGGAGTAATATATAGCTATTTGATGAAGTCATAGTATTCGCATTTTGGCTCCTTTTTGTCCCCAATAACACTACATGTCACGAGACAACTCTTTTTTACAAATAAATAAATAAATAAATAAAAACAATTTTCTTGAGTTGAGATCAATTAATAAATACATTTTTATCACGTTAAAAGTAGAGATAAGATTTGTGTTCACTTCATATTTTCGAAATCTTACTTATGAAATCATATTGAATATGTTATTATTGCAGTTGATCCCCATTCGAAAAAAAAAGTTACATTTTCCACAGTAACTACTTTGAGATGTTAGATACAATTGAGGCTTTTGTAATTCTCATTTCAAAGTTATAAGTATACAAAGATAGTTTCCTACTTATATACGTTGTGTCTAATAATAGTGTGATTAGCATAACTAACTTAACCACTAGTTTGATCTTTAACTACCCTAACAATATTCTGGTATATTGTTAAATTATTAAACTTTGTAATTTATTAATACGACATCTTAGGATATTTTAATAACTTATTTATAAACATAATGTGTTCATCTACTAATATTCCAGTTTACGTACAAATTGGAAAAGTTTTGATAATTTTCATACGAAAAAATTCATCTTTTGAAAATAAAATTATACGTCTAAATAAAACTTTAATTAATGTTAATCGAGTGAAACATGTCATAAAAAAATTTCAACTGTGTCATGTGATTGAGCAGCAGTCAACCAATGAGCAGTATTTTACACTAATTTTAGTATGGACTATAGACTATGGACTATGGAGTACTGGTTTTATTTTACAGGAGTAATCAAAGTTTTTTTTTTTTATATTCCTCTATTATTTTATTTATAATTTATAAAGTTAAAATTAAAGATCGAATTATAGATTTCTCAAGTTTGTTATCTATTAAAGAAGATGTCATAATTGAATTTACAAATATAAATACACACGTGATTTCTAAAATTGACACTAATATTTAGTTTTGATATCTAAATTAATGATTTTTCCTACTTATACTTCATCTCTAATAAATATGTGCTTATAATTTTTTTTAAAAAAACAATTAATTGACAATTAGGTAAAAAGAGTATGATTCATATAAAAAAGATGTGGAAAATTGACGAATGAGATGTAAGATATATAGTAGTAAAAAAAGAAGAATATAATCACAAATTTTGGTAATTGAAGATTTTTCATTTAGCATCTCTTTTGCCACAAATTTGTCCAACCTTGACATTCGATTTACACACGTACTTACATTTTGTGTGCATTTGTGACAACTTTGAAATAATTTTTTTTATGGATATCCATTTCACGTAAAGTATTGGTAGTTCAATTTAAAATATTAAAATATAATTAATAAAGTTAGTTAAACAAAATAAACCTCTCATAAACGCTTTTTAGGAAAATATCAAGTAAACATGAATTAAGTAAAATAAAACAAAAAAAAAATATTTTAACACAAACAGCGAAAAAACATGTTGATTGGTAGTAAACATTTGTTCTATTGGAATATTGGGGATGATTTGTTTGTTTCTTTCATTTTTATGGGATTTTAAATAGAATCATCAAATTTCAAGTCAACCAGAGATCGAAATATATGATCACCTAAACTATGACCAAATTTGAAAAATAATCATTTTATGCATAGTTATAGATTAAAATAACTTGATTCAAATTTTCATTCTCTTTTAATAATTATCTCATGAGCATAAGGTATATGTGTCTTTCCTTCAGCTAAGACACATAACACCTTTTTATAACAAAGTATCCCCTTGATTAATATACCTGAGAATTCAAGATATTACGTTTCTCCTTTTGAGTGAAAACCTCAATATCTATTCTCATAAATTAATTAGGGGAAACTACATAAATGAGCCATAAAACTCAAAATAATTACATGTTCATATCCAGTCTTAAGTAATTCAAGAAATTACAGCCCATACCCCCCATTCATAAAGGTTGATAATTTTCGCTTAACCGATACTAAATCAATATCATATATTGTATTGATATCATTAAGGTTGACAATTTCTCTTAAGTGATACTAAATCAGTATATAGTTATACTGTATTGATATCATTAAGGTTCCTTGTTCAAAAATTATTCATTAGTCAATGATTGTAACGATCTGCTCCCGTCATTATAGAAAAGCCAACAGGGGGAAATCTTGCGCCGAAAAACTTTTTCGTAGTAACTTGGAATTTTCCAACCTAGTCCAAATTTGGACGAAATCGGAGTTAGTAAGGTCTAGGGAAATATGATAACAATTGGGTGATCTAACTATGATTCTGATCACATGAGTAGATAGCTAAGATGTTAAGGAATCCGTGCAACTTTACGGAATTGAATTCGGGCAAGTAGAACTCCCGAAACTGATCTTAGCATGAACGGGTAGTTTCTAATTGTCATGGGCTGGAGGTGTGTTGTGAAATGGGGGTTTGAAACTCTTAATTTGGCTCACTGGTTCTGTGAAAGCCGCTGTGGCAGAATTATTCCTGCCAGGGCGAGGCCGCTGTAGCGGGGTGAGGACCGCTGTGGCGGGACAGTCGCGATTTAAGTCGGAAATAAACTCCAAAATCATTTTATTATGCACTTTTCGACTTTGAGAGCTAGAAGGAGACCCTAGGTGTTTTCTTGACAGTTTTCCACCATTCTTGAGGCTAAATGTAAGATTTTCACTCCCCGAATCCATTTTTCGATCTGTAGAACCTAGTTTCTTGGGTTTATCGATGGGGGAGGGTTTTGATCTAGGAATTATGGTGGAATAAGCCCTAATTTTGGTATGAAGATCATGAGTTTGATCTAGGGTTGATAGTGTTGACTTTAATCCGGGTAATTAGACATTGCTTATTGGTCCTTGTATTATTATGATTGTTTGTAGACCAAGAACAAGCGAAAAGAATTCGGAAAGGGAAGAATCAAGTTTCTTAGGGGATTTAAGCTTTGTTCGAGGTAGGTGATGATTGTGATTTCATGTTGTGTGATGTATGTTTGTTCTTGCTTCATTATAATACATGTATGTATGCGAATGTTGCATTATTAATCACACCAAGCTTAAATGAGAATAATTGAATAATTGTATGCCATGAAATCATGACTTGATTGTATGATTGTGAGAATGTACATTGTGATTGTGATTGTGGCTTGTTGAATGGATCGGGTGTTACATTTCGACACACTAACTTGGATCAGTTACCACGGTCTGGCATAAATATGGGATCGGTTGTCACGTTCTGGCATAAACATTGGATCGGGTACCACAAACCGGTACACTAACTGTTTGGGTGTGGGTTTCATGAGAGGACCATTGACTTGATATAATTGTGTAATTTGAGAATTGTGAACTTGATCGTTGTTCGTAAATGATATTGATATTTTATATGTTCGGTGTATGCATGTTATTATCATGTTGTAATGGTTTATGTATGTTGCACTTAGTAGAATAGCCGCGTGATCCTACCAGTACACTATAGTTGTGTACTAATACTGCACTTGTTTTTCTTGTTGAGTACAGGGAGTCTTTCGACGGCTATTGACAAACCTCGCTTATAAGATCAGTGATCGTTCGAATTCAATGGTGAGCCAGTTCTTCCGGGCTGCCATGAGTTCTCTTTCGTTTAAGTCCACATTTTTGGACATAGACTTTCTAGTTAGTTATTCATGTGTTAGTTTGGGATTGTACCCCTTCTTGTTTAGACTTGTTGAACTTTAGATGTTTTGGTACATTGACTTTTAGGTTCTAGGTATTATTGCGCATTTGTTTTGATTAGACTTTTGTTTAGAGTTTATGGGAACTCCCTATTTCTTTTTCTTAGCATTTGAACATGCTTCCATAACTTTAAATGCCTTAGTTTTGATTAAGTTGTTTAGATTGGGTTGTAGTAGTGGTTTTCCCACTGGAGGGTTAGTATGGGTGTCAATCACGACGGTCTGGGCCGTGACAAAGTTGGTATCAAAGCCTAGGTTCATTGATCTCGATGTACCAAAACGAGTCTAGTAGAGTCTTGTGGAACGGTACAGAGACGTCTGTAATTTTTTTCGAGAGGCTATAGCACTTTAGGAAATCTCTTTGTTTTCTCTTGTCTCCTTTCGTGCTATAACTTGATTCCAATTGGTATCTGGCAATTCAAATTTGTATCTAATCTCCTTGACTCTTCTGTCTGTAGATGGTTAGCACTAGGTTCAACAGCGTCAGGCCCGTAGCTCTCGTTAATTCTTTAGTTGAGAAATCTGCAGCAAGAAGTCGCGGTCGAGGCAAGAGTATAGGAAGAGTTAGGGGTAGAGGCTAAGGAAGGGTGGCGCCTACTAGGGATGGAGCACCAGTTGAGAATGCTCCCAGAAATGAGGCCTTTCCTGCGCACCATGAAGAGGTAGAGGAAAATGTAGAATTTGAGGAGGAGGAGCATGTTGGACAAGATGAAGAGGTACAGGCTGAGACTACAAGTATTCCTCCCTTAGACCCAGTGTTAGCTCAACAGATCATGTCATTCTTGAAAGGATTGGTTGGTCCTGGAGTGCTTCCCTCTGTTTAAGCAACTCAAGCTCCCGCAAATCCCCCTATTGATATCACTGTTCCCAAGGTGGGTGGAACTGTAGGTAATGAAGCTTTCTTCCATCCTTTGTTGGGTCCTGTTATGATTGGTAATGAGTGATGAGTCTGAGATTTGGACTCATTTGGGGCTTTATTTATAATGTTTTAGTGTTCTTAAATGCTTGTTTTGTGCATTACTGATGTAAAACCCTTAATTTCCAGGTATATGGATTGAGGAACAATGCAAGGATACAAGTCTATTTGGCGAGTCGCAGAAGGGCTCCTTGACTGCCTAAAGTTCCAGTGTGCCAATCCTTGAAGGAGAAAATCAAGTCGGCGATAGTAAGGAGTAGTCAGCGGATCGTCGAGTGGTTCCACAATGCAGTGTTGGATCGCCCAAAGTTACAGACCTTGAGGATGCTGAAGGCCAAGACAGAAAGGCGATGAAATTGGCTAAAGGGCACATCACCGAGTGGATCTGTGAGCCCGACTTACTGTGCCGAATGGCTCTTAACAACACATTTTTGGCAACTATAAATACATTTTTAAATATCAATTCTAGTATCATTGAATCATTTTTTTAAAATTCTGAATAGTAACTGTGTTCATATTTGGAGAGTTTTCCTTAGCTTTTGGAGAATTGAAGTTTTTCACTTTTGAGAAATTGAAAGTGGGTCTTTGAGATTCTTTGATGTGGACCTTTGTAAAGACGAAATGAATCGTATCCAGTTGATGGAAACTCAATTTGGTAATGATTTTTATCTTTTTATGATGTCTAGCTAAAACCCCAATTCTTGGGGTGTGATTATGTGATTATGGGTTGATTTAGTTTATGAATATTGCTAATTGGTAGTTTAATTATTGTTTAGAAGTGATTTCAATCATTAATTGTGGTTTAATTTAAGAATTGTAGTTGCAAATACAGTTCTACCCTTGTATTTTTGGCTTGCTCGAGAGAGAAGTTTAAAAACTAAGATTATTGATTGATGGTTTGTAGGTATTGGGTTGTCATGGGTTTAGCTCGAGAGAGTGAACCCTAAACCCTTTTCCACACATTCAGCTTGAGAGAGTGAATGGGCTAAGGTGTAGGCTGTTCTCATCCTGCATGCTTATCGATGTTCGAGAGAAATCGACCTGATTCGGGGTAAATTGTTTGAGAGAAAGTTTACCTCCTCTATAGTCTAGCTTAATCACTAATATCTAGTTATTTTCTAATAGTTGCAATTACCCATTTGTCTACATTAGCCTATAATTGAATCACATCCCAAGAACCCGTCTCATTATCTATATTTCATATTGTTTGCTGCTGTTGTAGTTGATAATTTAAACCAAACCCCCCTTATTTGACATTCGTGTCACCCCTGATTTGAATTATGTTTTCGATAATGTCTATTCCTATGACTGATTTGACCAGGTTCACATTTTACTATTGAATCTTAAACAGGTACCACTCTCTATGGGATTTGACCCCAACTCATTTAGTTGGCTTATATACTGATTAACGACCGTTGACGCTTAGAATTGGATGAAGTGTCTTTGAAACGTTATTAACCAAAATGACACTGCTGTCGGGGAGTGGTGTTGGTTAAGATTCTTTGGTTAAGTTGAATTTTGTTCTTGTTAGTCATAGTTAAATCTACTTACTTTCAGTTTTAGTTTTCATGTTGCTTGTTTAGAACAGAAGAAATGAGCATGTCGTGTAGCAACGGTGACCCAATGGACCACCCTCCTTTGAGATTGATGATTCTCAGGGATAACATCCTAACTTTCAATCAATTGGAGGGTGAGACTATTCATGAGTTGTGGCCAAGATTTAAGGAACTATTGCAGCAGTGCCCAACTCATGGAATTCCAGATAAGATGCTACTGGAATGCTTCTATAGAGGTCTTGGTCCTGGGAACAGAGGAGTGGCCAACTAAATTTCTCTGGGTGGTCTCACACGACTACTCTATGCAATAGCAACCCAACTCCTTGATCATATGGCCAAGACCAACAAGGAGACTGAAAAGGACCAGATTTTGGCCACATTGTAGACTCAGCTGGATCTCGTGGCCAAAAAAATTATGGAATTGGAGGTACCATGCAAAAAAAAGATTAGTACATTCCCTCTCACGAGCGTATAAAGCCCAAGGAATACGAGGGTGTACAAATAAAAGAGAGACTCTCACTCATTTTCCACAAAGTCGAAGAATACGATAGATTGATTAATGAGATAAAAGAGAATGTCTCACTGCTGAATTAGATGACTGTCTCTCATTCCATGTCAATTCAGCTAGTGGAGACCCAAATAGGTCATGTGTTGTCTCATCTCTACCCCACAAATCAAAATTGAGTGGGGATTTGCGTCGTGCCACGACGTTAACTAAGGCACTTCTTGGGAGGCAACCCAAGTTTTCATCGCTTTATTTTTGTTTTAGAAATAATCATGTATCAATTTCGCAAGTTGAAGTGTGGAATGTGCTCGAAAAGTGGTGATTGGCGAGCAAAATGTCCAGTCGGTGACTCGCCGAAGAGGTCGGCGAGTCCGACTTGGACCGTTGTTGGACTCAAGAAATTTTAAGTTTGGAGTCTGATAAACTCGGCGAGCCCAGAAGCAAATCGGCGTTTCGCCGAACGGGTCGGTGATCATGACTTTGTCCGTCGTTTGGACCCCCACATTAACTGGAGGTCCTGTAAAACTTGATGAGAAAAGTGCCCACTCGGCGTGTCGCCGAGTGGGTCGGCAAGCAAAATTAATGTCACCGAAAGGGCGAGAACTGGACGGTTTTAAAGGCCAAAGGTTTAAATTTTCAAACTCTTTCACATTCCCTCACTTTTTAACTTCCCAAAATCACACCCGCACTATATTTTCTATATTTTCATGTTTTTACCGCTTCCTAGTCGTTGATTGTGTGCTCGTAGTTGGAATTCTTTGGCGCTTAGCTTTTCAAACTATTTATTCGGCATAAAAAGTTGGTTTTTCGAACCCCGAACTTGTAATTAGCAATTTTCACTCAGTTGCAACTATTTTTATCTTAGTGATGTGTGTTGGGCCTCTTTGATTCCATATTTTTGTGCTTGTGCGCCTATGTGCCTGTTTTAATTTGAATATCTTGCCTAAAATGCCTATAGTGTTGATTTCCCAAATTTTCGTGCTTTAAAATTGATCTAAATTGATGGGTTGTACAAAAATATTATTGGGTCTAGTCGGGTGAAGTCTCAATAACCCTAATTGTGCTAAATGACGTACTTTGCCTGATGATGGAGCGTTTGATGTCATTCTTAAGGGCTAAAGTCGTCAAATGGCCAAATTTGGCCAAACTGGGAGAAGTCTTAGTATCCTAGGGGCATGGGTCTTATGGGTCTAAGTCTAATTGAGATTGTGTATGCTTTGATTTTGTTTTTGGGGGCTGCGGGGTTGGTTTTGGATGTCGAGGTAGAAAGTAGGCACGTTGGGCAGTTTGGCGAGCTGGGTCGAGCTCGCCGAACCACTCGTCGGTTCGCCGAATTCTCCTTGATCGCTTTTAATTAAATGTTAATCTTGAATGTTTTTTCTGTAACTTTCGGTGAGAATCCTGAGTTCACCAAGTGCACTCGGTGACTCACCGAAAGTCTTCTTTGATCACCCTTTCTGCGCCCCTAACCCTTAAAATGCACTGTAACTTTCGGCGTGCTAGTTTGTGCTTGCCAAATGCTGTCGGTGATTCGCTGAAAGGCCCTTCCCATCGCCGACATGCCAATTTTTCTGAGAAAGTTTTTGCCAACCCTTTTGGAAGTGATTCGACGATTCGCCAATCGTTTCAGTGAGTTTGTCTGCAACTTTGTTTGAACTATTCCTTACTTTCTATGATGTGTTTGCAGATATGGATAGACCAAAAGTGGCTGGTAAAGACATCCCACCCCGCAAGAAGGTCAAGGGAATCAAACTCAACGAAGATGTTGTTGCATCCAGGCTAAGGCTACCAAACTTCCCACCACAGGTGGGAAGGGAAAAGGGAAGGGTAAGGCACTTTCTCCTACGTCACCGGAGGTCAGCTCCGACAGTGACGGGACATATGCTACTCACCTCACCACTTCTGAGAGTGACGGTGAGCATCAGGATCCTCGGGCTACCACTTCTGAGTCTAAGGATGATGAGTTACTATCAGCCTAGAGAGCTGAGCTACGTTCAAAAAGGCTGAATGATCCGTCTAGGATCAAGACTCCTCAGGCCATTGTTTCTCCTCCTACTCCAACAGACGTTGTGGTTCTAGCACCACCGGTATAGGGTCCTCCTCCCTGGTCTATGAAGATACTGAAGACTGAGGACCATTATAGAGAAGAAGAGGTTGTTTACTGATGGAGTCATAGATATATATCCAGAGATCATGTGCTGCCTTAGGTCTTACAAGTTCCAATTGTTCATTAAACCCCGTGTCCCTTATGTTCCCAATTGGGTTTGGGAGTTCTACACTGCCTATGGAGCTTTAGTGCCACAAGGGAAGAAGCAGGCCGTAAAATTTAAGCCGATAGACTATGTGGTTGTCAGGGGTAAAAAGGTGAAATGTGATAGTGATGCTATCAATATAGTCCTGGGTTTTCAACACAACTTGAGGATGACTACCAATATAAGATCAGGACAAAAATTTTAGAAAATATGAAAGAGTGGTTGGCTCCTGTGATATCTGACGGTACTCCTAAGTGGCTCGAGGTTGGAGCACTCATTGAAAAGAAAGACCTAAATATAGCAGCAAGGTTCTGGTTTGGCTTCATCAACAGTACTATCATGCCATCCCAGAATGAGTCGATTCTCCGTCACGCAAAAGCAACCTGTCTTAGTTGCATCATTGCTGGGACTAGGCTGAACTTGGGGATGATCATTGCACAAGAGATGGTCATGAGGGCTAAGCAGCGCCAGACTTCTCTTCCTTTTTCGTTGTGTATCACCGAGTTGTGCAGACAATCTCAAGTACCTCGAGATGAGAAGAAGGATGTGGAAGTGATTCCCAGATCTTCTACCGACATCTGGAGGATTGAGGCAGAATACTTGAAGAATAAGACCGACAAGAAGAAAGCAGTCGCGGTGGACACATCCCCGATTGTGGATACTGATGCATTACCTGCAGAGACACCTTTGCCTACTCCGGCCCTTGGACTTTCAGGTATATCGAGAACTGCCCCTTCTATGACATCTAGTTCCTCTACACTTCCTTTTCCTCCTAGGTTTGGTGCCTCTGCTGTTGCTGCTTCCAGACCTCCACTCTCTCAGGCTGCATTACTACGGATAGGACAGCTAGCCCATTTTGCTGATAGACGCACCTCCAGACTTGAGGCCACCATTCCGGGCATGATCGAGAGAGCCCTTGTTGATGTTGTGACACCTTTGAGTTCTACTATTGATGCCCTTGCAGCAAGGATAACAGTGTACGAGTGTGGACAAGGGGCCACTGAGAAGGTGACGACTCTAAAGGTTGCTATTGCTGAGTTGAGGAGATATATGGACCAACTGAATTCCACCAACATGTCGATGATTTTTGGGACTGTGGAGATCCCCGATATGCCAACTGATATAAATGTGCCTCTGGCTACCACCAAAGATGAGATTTGAGTTAGGGAGGTAGTTATTGCCGAGTCTGAGGCTGAGACCAATGAGAAGCAGCTGGGTGTTGATGATGAGGTAATGATAGATTCAGTCGTTGTCACGACCCGGGAGCACCCCCAAGTCGTAACAAGGCGTACTCGACCCCGAAGGGGTCTTATACGAGCCACATAGTCATTCATTGCATTCAATAATAAAAATAGTGCGGAATAATAAAAAAAAACTTATTTACATCCACACATTTAAACTTCTTAAAACAACTTTAAAAACACACAGCGGAAGTCTAAGTCTCACATGGCCATCTTAGACACAGTCGCAAAACATAAGTAGGGACACGGCCCTTTACAATCGAAAGAAGTCTATTACATGAACAAAAGAACTTAAAAGTCTTATCCTCGAATCCATGAGGACATACCAAGTCTTGGAGGAAAGCAATCCAACACTTCAAACTAGCTAAGAGGGATCACTTGCCGGAACCTACACTTATAGTAAAAATATGAAGAATATGGGTTAGTACACAAAATGTACTAAGTATGATGATCATGCAAAACATACTTAAAAAGGGACATTTTAGTTAGAAACCATGCATTATGCCACCTTTTTGAAATATCATGAACAATAGCATAAAAGACATACAAGGCAAGCATAACATCAAGTAAGTCATAATATCACCTTTAAACAATATCAACATGAAAACCTTTACCTTGGACCTTCACCTCAAGAAACCCTTATGCTATACCTCGTGCAATGTATGGATGACGTCCCATACCACCATCCATACTAAGGCACCACATTTAGGTCACTTAAAGTAACTTATCATTCCTTTCTTTCACCTTTGCACAATATTCATACATAAGAGGTATATCATTAATTAAGACATGACAAGGAAAAATAACTCGTAATATAACCCAAGTATAACATGCATAACATATTAAGCATTTAAGAGCCAACATTCTTTAATAACCTCATTTAGGGTACATTCATGTCACAGTCATTAGGATTTAGAGAAACTCACTATGACCCTCTCCAAGCCTACTCGTGCAATGTATAGGTAGCATCCCATACTACTACCTACACTTTGTAGAACCTGTCAAGAAACCATAATGAAATCTCACATGATGGGAAGTAAGCGTTTAACCGACATAGACCATGAGAGCTTGTCATGGAATCCGGTGTCATGAGTCCCCACACCGAAAAGAGGTGGTCTACTTGCCTAAGGAAGACTGGTATATATAGCTTAATGGATCCACTAGCTTCCTATGCAGGCACATAGTTTATGGGATAAGGTAGACGATCATTGAAACTCATGCCTAACTGTCGGGGGAGTTTCCATCTAACCAAATCCGCTCGGTGCTTAGCCTACATTCCCATAGAATAGTTCATTACTTTGACATCATCACACATGAAAGGGTGCCATAAGCCTACCGATTCAAGGTACATTATTTAACACATGAAAGGGTGCCATAAGCCTACCGATTCAAGGTACATTTAGGAAAGCTCATTAACTCCTCTTGAAAGGGTGCCATGGGCCTACCGATTCAAGTCTCATCATTAACCTTTATGGAAAGGTGCCATAGGCCTACCGAATCCAAGGTTCATTACTTATCATTAATGGAAGGGTGCCATTAGCCTACCGATCCAAGGTTCATTATAAGCATGTGTGGAAGGGTGCCATAAGCCTACCGATCCAAGGATTCAACAATCAACAATATAATCATTTATACAAGAAAATGATGCATAAGCCCTACCAATTCAAGGTATACTTTATATTGAAGAATCCTTCATATTATATCATCAACATTCATGAGTGTCATCAACACATCTCTGGATTTCCATACATCTCATAACTCAAACTTTAAAGCATCGATTCATCAATTCTCCATAGTTGAACATTTTGTCAAACACCTTGAAGGCATGTAATGGAATCAAAGAGCATGGAAAATAGGGTAGTAATTATGCAACCAAACCAGTGAACAACCTACAACAACACCTTTACATTCATAACATGATCACATTATCTTCATTGAATTCTCATTCATATAATGTCATGATAACACTCCAATTTCTCATACTATGCCTTTAAGGCCATAAGCCTCACATACCAATACACCAACAATACACCATAAAATAAGCATGGGTAATGACATACTTCAACAATCTAAAGACCTTTAAACAAGTTTGATTCATATACATTCATTATCTAGCAACCCACTTCATAAAGGCATAAACTAGGAATAGAGAGAAATCATGGGTTCATGGAGTATTTTCATCTTAAATCGTCAATACAACAACAATATAACCATAAAGTGCCATTAGAAACCTTTTAAAACCATTTGGTGGAAGAACCCATGAGATTGAGTGAAAACCTAGATTTTTCATACTTTGAAATAACTTTGGATTTGGCTCCTTGAATGGAAAATTAGACAAGGATCATGACCACCATACCTTTGCTATGATCTCCCACGAAATTTGATGAAGAAAGCCTTGAATCCAAAGCCCTAGCTCCCACTTCTTCTTCTTCTTAAATGGAGGATTGTAGAGAGGGAAATGTTTTTAGGGATGGGAATTGGATTATGGTATCTAGGAAATAATATAAGTCCTTTGAAAAAAAAAGTCCAACACTTAGAAAAAAAATCAGGCAGGTGAACAGTAAATGAACAGTAAAATCAGCTACTGGAATTTGCCTTTTTCTGCCGGACAGATTTTACGAAAATGGGCATAACTTCTTCGTCCGAACTCCGAATGAGGTGAAATGAAGTGAGTTAGGTAGCTAACTCAAAGGGCTTTCCATGGATATATTATTGGCCACCCAAATAATTTGTGTGCTAGGAGATATGACCCTCCAAAGTAGACCCTCGAAAAAGGCTTCACTTGGAAATTTTGGATTTTGATACGGTTGCTCTAAAATTTGGGTTAGACCCATTTCCCACTCAATTTGACCCCCTAAACAAGAATATGAAGTCGGATTTTCGAAAAACGAAACGAATCTTTTTATATACAGCTAAACAAGTTTCCGGTAACTTCCGAAGCACATTTTTAAGAACTTTTGGGTCAAATTCAAATATAATCATTTCATTAAGTTCTCGACTCCAAACTCACATGTGAGGCTCTAGTTTCACTCTATCATTTTCCGAGTCGTTACAGCCGTGCAGATTTCTTTAGCAGATACCACTATGGCTGGAGCTAGTGTTACTGATAACCCAGGCACGGATGCCCAAGATCAGAGTGTTGCACCGGGCACTGATGCCCCGACAGATGGAGCGACTGCATAGACATGACCCTCTTTACCTCCCTCTCTGTCACTTTTATTGATTTTAAGTACTTTATTGCATTTTAGGACAAATTGCTTTTTATTTGTGGTGGGGCGAGGTATTTCCATACCTACCTCTTGTGATTGTTATTTTTGTATAAATTGGGTTTTTGTGTTTAACTTGTGTTATGACACTGTTTTGTGGATGTTTGAGCTTGTGGCTCTTTGTTTTAATTGCAAATGATTTTTGGACCCTTCTGAAAATTTTGCCACTTCTTGATTGTGTTTGAATGTGGCTGTTCTTGTGCAAATTTGAGTATCGGTCATGATCAATATCGATGACTTGAATAGTGCTCTCAATCAAATAAAAATGAATTTGCGGCTACGATGAGGCCAAATGAAGTTTCATAGATAATATTTGAAATTTTTGCATCTAGTTGTAACTAGCCGATTATCGAATTGTGTCTCTTGTAATGAACATTGCACACTAGCATAAGTGTGGAGCCTTATTTGATATTGGTGCTAATGCCTTGTGTGATGAGCTTACCGTGAACCTTGTGTGATGACACCTAGAATTTGCCCCGTTAGTCCGGTTGATTAAGTGATGCAAGCTCTTGAAATGATCTTAGGCAACAATTTTGATAGTGAAACAATTTGACATTATACCTCTTTTGTGGCCAACCTTGTGAGTGTGTGAACTTTGCTTAAACACCCTTTGAGCCTTACCCTTTTCTTGGAAGAAACTTGATGCAATTATGAGCCTTCTTTATCCATTCACCCATAATCCTCATGATTTGTGGTTTGTTTGAATAGCCAACTTAGGCAAAAAACTTAAGTTGGGGGTGTGGTGAAAAGAGAAGGTAAATCAAGAAGTGCAAAGAAGTCCCTCTGGACGCATGATTTTGAGAAAGATGGAACCCCTCTATACAAAAAAAAAAAGAAAAAAAAGAAAAGAAGAATGAAAAAGAAAAGGATTTAAAAATTTGTGGAATAAAATTGTGAAAGTTGCAAAACAAATGGGGTGTCCCGTATTCCATGGAAAGTGAATAATGGGGTGAATTTTGAGCATAAATGAGAATGATGAAGAAAAGGAAAGATAGTGTTGTTCATACCAATTGGCTATTCGCTAAACCACAACTCAAGAGGATTGTAGGTAGTGGGTCAAGTAAGGTTTAGGGTTCATCAAGGTTCTTCCAAAGAAATGTAAGGCTCAAAGGGTGTTCAAAAGAGTTTCACACTCGCACTGGTAGGCCACAAAAGAGGTATATGTCAAATTTGGCTCACACTCTTTAAAGTTGCCTAAGATCATCTCAAAAGGACACCTTTCTAAATCAATCAGACTAACAGGGAAAATTTTAGGTTTATTCATGCATGGTTCAAAGCAAGCTAATCACACAAGGCATCGACACTTAAGTCAAACAAGACTACACACTTTCACTAGTGTGCAACGGTCATTACAAGAGATTCAATTCGATAAATGGTTAGTCACAACGAGATGCAAAAAGTTCACATATTGTCTATGCAACTTCATTTGGCCTCATTGTAGCAGTACATTCATGTTCATTCAATTTAGAGCACTATTCAAGTCATCGATATTGATCGAAACCGAGACTCAATTTTTTGCAAAAGAACAACCACATTCAACTCACGAAGGGTGGCAAAAATGTGTGAAAAATTCAAAAAATTTCGAAAGGATCAAAATCATTTGCAATTAAAAGTAAGTGGAGCGATGAGCTCAAACATCCATAAAAATCAATTTAATATAATTATAAACAGAAGAACCCAAATATAATCACAGAATACGAACATCAAATAGCACACAAAAGGTAGGCCTCACCCCACCACAAATAAAATCATTTGTCCTCAAATGCAAGTAATAAGAATCCAAAAATTTTAAAGATAACGAAGAATGGAGAGGGAGGTAAAGAGGGGACCCTGGCTATGCGGCTGCTCCATCTGTCATGGCATCAGTATCTGGAGTGACCACCAGAAGGGCCAGCTCCACTGGATCCTACAGCAGGAGACTTTGCTAAAGAAGCTTACACAGCGGCATTTATCATGATTTCTTCCGTTTCAGCTATGTCATCCGTTGTAGCTTTCTCAAATATCTCTTCATTAGTTTCTGCCTCCGATTCAGGATCAGCTATATGGTCCATTCCAACTCTATGTCATGCGGTAGTCTAAGGCATTTCGAGCACATCTGGAACTTCTACTGTTCCAAAGATCATGGATATATCAGTGGACTTTAGGTAGTCCACATCTTTCTTCAGCTCTGCAATGGTGGCCTTTACGGCTGTTACTTCCTCTGTGGCTCCTTGATCATGCTCACACACTAACATCCTGGCCTCTAGATCATCAATAGTAGTGCTCAGTGGTCTCACAACATTGTCGAGGGCAACTTGAATCATTCCTGGAATGGAGCTTTCTATGTTGGCAGTCCGACAATTAACAATTTGGGCATGCTGTCCCATTCGGATCAAGGATGCTTGAGTGATTGGTTCACAAGGGGTAACAGCAGTTGTAGGTTTGGGTGGTAATGAAGCAGCAGAATGACCTGTAGAGTCAAAATGAATGGTAATGACATCAGATACACCTGAAGGCCCAGGGGCCAGAGTAGGCAAAGATGCCTCTGCAGGTATAGATCTAGTGGCCACAACTTCCTTCTGTTTCTTTTCTGCCTGGTCCTTAAGATATTCGTCTTCGATCTTTCGGATACTGGTGGAGATGGTGGCAGTCAATTCCACATCCTTCGTTGCATCTCCAGGTACCCGTGCTCTTTTGCATAATTCAGTGTTTAATACCGGGAAAGGGAGAGATGTCTGGCCCTGCTTTGCACGCATATGGATTTTAGAGGAAATGATCCTCCCGAGATTTATCCTGGTTTTCTCCATGATGCATCCAAGACAAGCTGCCTTAGCATGATGAAGGATTGATTCATTCTGTAATGGCATAACTGTGCTGCTGATGAATCTGAACCAGTATCAAGCAGCTATGTTCAGATTTTTCTTCTCAATTGGAACTCCTTCTGCTAACCATGTCGGAGCATTATCAGCTGAGACTAGCGGAGCTAACCACTTTTTCATTGCATCCAGCTTCTGTGTCTTGATCAAATGCTGGCAGTGGTCATTAATCTTATCGTATATTCCCAAAGTTATGTTGATAGTCTCACTGTCACATGCTACCTTCCTTCCTCTGACAACCACATGATCAACTACTTTAAAAGATGAGACTAGCCTTTTTCGTTGAGGTACTAATGTACTGTATGCATCGTAGAACTCTCTAACCCAGATTGGTATGTGAGAGTCGCGATGTCTTGTGAAGATTTGGAATTTGTGGTATTTCAGGCACTCCATCATTTCTGGATACCTATCAATAACCCCATTTATGGAAAGTCGTTTCTTCTCAATGATCGTTCTCAGACCATCTGCCTTTGATCTATTCATTGATACATGTTTGGGACCTTGTATTGGATGTGCCAACACTAATGCTTGCTCTGGAGCCGGAGGAGTTGGAGTGGTGGATTGACTATCTTTTATCCGATATGGATCATGTATCCTTTTGGATAGTAACTCAGCCCTCCTTGCCTCTGTCTGGTAATCTTCGTCAGACTCTGCACTCTCACTGTTATTTATGGGTGGCACGGTGGTGAAGAAGCCTGTGCTGTCAGAGCTTGCGTTGGATAATTCGGAGGTTTTGCCTTTCCCCTTGCGTTTTTCCATTGTGGTAGCCTTGCCCCTGGGTGGAGGTGCATTTTCACTTATCACAATTCCCTTTTTCCTTCCTCTGGTTGATCGTGTGGCCGTATCTTTTTGCTGAGTAAACAAAATTGTAATGCTAGGCGGCAACGCAAATCCGAGTTCCAAGCGCTAATTTGTGACTAAAGTACTACTTTAAGGTGAGATAATGTAAATTACTACCTTGGTGTGAAGTTATGGAGTTTGAAAGAGAGAAAGAATGAATAAGTGTGCTTGATGTCAATATATGTTGTTCAATTTGTGTCCCTTTGGTGACATTAGTCACACTTGCCAAACCACTCGGCAATTCACCGAGTGGTTATTTATCCAGCCCTTTCTTCAGAAATCTTCAATTTTCACTGGGTGAATTTGACGGTCTGCATCGAGATAGCCAAACTTGTTAGCGATGCGCCGAGTTGCTTTTCGAGTCCGCCGAGTTTTATAGGCTCTGTACAACTCTTGTATTGAGCCAAACGGTGGATCCAGTCAGGCTTGCAGACTTATTTGGTGACTCGTGGAATGGACTTTTTGCTTGCCAACTTGAAATTTTCCACACTTTCCTCGTTTTAACCTACAACACAACACACCATTATTCATAAAAGTAAAATCCTAAACATTTAAGACCTTGGGTTGCCTTCCAAGAAGCGCTTTATTTATCGTCATGGCACGATGCAAATCTTTGCTCAAGCTTCGTTATTGGGGTTGGCCAGGTCCTCATTAGGCCACCCTTTGTTTCTCTGCGGATGGAGTTGAGACAACGCATACCTCATCAGGTCCTCGAGCAGTTGGACAACTTTAGAATGAGACCAAATAATTTATTTCATTCCTTCGATGTCCTCTTTCAATCCCTCTAGCTCTTTGTCTTGCTCGGTCACCTTGCGGAGAATTGTTGAGAGCATTTCCTCTATGCGCTTGACCTCCTTGGTCTCATTGTTTCTTCTATTATGAGGGGGAATGTATTTATCCTTCCTTTTGCAATGAGCTTCAACCTTCACCAAATTTCTTTTTAACTCATCCATTTGAGTCATTATGCGGTCATCAAGAGATCCTTTTTTAACCTCTTAGCTCATTTTAGCCATATTGTCAAGCAGTTGGACTGATATTATATATGGTTGCTTTAATGCTCCGCCAGGAAAGAGTTGGTCAACCAACATCTTGTTTCTGGGGCCAAGACTTCAGTAGAAGCAATCAAGGAGGATTGTACTGGGAAGTTCATGAGTACGACATTAAGTTAGCAGTTCATTGAATCTTACCCATGTCTCATGGATCCTCTCATCCTCTAATTTCTAGATGGTTATGATACGATCCCGATACATCATTACCTCTAATGGAGGAAACACCATTAGCCCCCAAATATTTCTTGCTTTCCCTTGTTTAGATTCCGACAAATCACAAAACAAAACTAAGAATTAAGTTAGTGAACTACAACTAAGAAGAACAGAAACTCTATTCAACTAAATATTCTCAAATAACACTACTCCCCGGTAGCGGCGCCATTTTGATGCTTATCGTGACCAACGACACTAACCTATGGTTCGAGTGTCTACGATCGTCGATAGTATAGTAACCCAACTAAAGGTTGGGGTCGTGTCCCACGAGAGTGGTTTTTAGAATTGATAGAAAAATAAAATTAAGCTCTAACTAGTCATAGCTAAAGACATTAACGATTAAAAACATTGTAAATTAAAGGGGGGGGGATAAAAAAGTGTCAAATATCGATTGGGGGTTTTGTCACAAGTAGTAAAACCGCAAAAATTAACAAGAAAATCAAGTATGGGGAAATGTTCTTGGGGTGTGACCGCAATACAAGTTGAGATAAATCGTTGGGTACATGATTTCAATCGAAATTTGCAAGATAATAGTAACTAGGCTAAACTTTAGATGGAAATAAGTTCCCTCTTGGGCAACTTACCCCGTTTCAAATGGGTTCCTCTCGGATACCAATTTGCCGCATGAAGACCAGCCTATTCCTTACCCCACTCACTCTCTTGAGCTGAGTGTTAGAATATGGAACTAGGGCTCACCCTCTCGGGCTGAACCTTATGTCGACCCACTCCTTAGGCCATTAGTCTAGTGGTCTTGGTTTCGCGACCTCCCTCTCAGGCAAGCCGAAAACACATGGGTGGTTTTGTATTTACAACTACAAACCCATTAAATTAAAACACAACCACTAGGTGAAATTACTATTAAAATACATCTAACCTATCAGCAAGCAAGACCTAACAACAATTTCAACACATATTTGCTAAATCACACCCCAAGAATGGGGGATTTTAGCCACACATCAAGAAATAAAAAAAATACACCTAAAATAATACTAAAATCAAATGGGTATAAGAAATTAAACCTTCATTTAAGCAAAGGAAGAAGAATGGAGAAGACCCACTTCCAACTTGGGGAAGATGAAATCCTTCTCTCTTCAAGTCTCCCACAAAACCCTCTCCAAACTTGAGAGAAAATATCTAAAAAGAACTATTCTATTCTAAAAAGTATAATAATAGTTAGGAACTTATAAAAATTAATAAGAATTTTAGTATTTATAACCATCAGAAATTAGTGTTAGCAGATAGTTCGGCGAGGTTAGTCGAGTTCGCCGAATGACTCGTCGACTCACCCTTCTTTTGTCTCATCGTCGTTTAGTGCTTGCCTTCAGCATCTTCACGTTCTGGACCATTGGGCGGTATAGTACTGCTTCGCGAAACTATTCAGCAAAGCGCTGACTGCTTCTTTCATCGCCTTTTTGATCCTCTTCCTTCAGGGCTTCGCATACCAGAACAAAGGGCGGAGTCTGTCCTTTCGGTGAATCGCCAAAGGTGCTTGGAGATGCTCAGGCTTCAGCTACTTCGTTCTTTTCAGCCTCTTTGTTCCTTTTTTGCGCCTAAGTGTCCATGCTTCCACTAAAACTTCAAATATCTGAAACTTAAGAGTTTTCATCAGATATTGAGACAAAATAAGCATTCGAGGACACTATTTCTATCAAAATAAAGCCCTAAATGAGTCTAATTTGTGGACTCATCACATATCTCGATATCTTTTATTATGTTTAGATTATATCATTGCTCACTATGCCTTGTTTAGTTATTGTTTGTTCAGTTGTATTCTATCTTGTATGCTCAGTACCTTTCAAGTACTGATGCATAGTCTGTGCTACATCTTCTCATGATGTAGGTTCAGGTACTCAGTATCCAGATCAAGCATAGATCGGCTCCTGATCTGCATTTCAGCAGCTTCAGTGGTGAATCCTCATATTACAAGGACAATAGACTTGTTTCTATATTTAGTCTTTTCATTTTAGCTTGAAGTATTTTCTAGAGATATTTGGGACATATCCCAGCATCTCTAGTCAGTTAGAGGCTTATTTCAAACATAGACAGATTCCGCTTTAGTATTAGAGTTATAGTTTAGTATCTTAAACTAATTGTCAGTATTTATATATATTCAGACTTAGATTGGGTATTCCCGATAATTTAGTTTATCTCATGTTTTTAGCTTCTGCTCAGTATTTATTTAAGTATGATTATGTTATTCCAGCTCAGGTTAACTTGGGGTCACTCGTGATCCTAGGTCCCGAGGTTTATGTGAAGGGGGTAGCCTCGGGGTGTGATAAACTTGGTATTAGAGCTTTAGGTTTAAGTGTCCTAGGATGTCTGAAAAGTCGCATTAAGTAGAGTTTTTTTCATGGGTGTGAAGTGCACCACATCTAATGAGAGGGAGGATACGAAGTGTTTTAGGAAAACTTCACTTTCTTGTTATTCTTATCGTGTATGGGTATGATCTACCTTCTAACTCATCGTTACGCATTTCATATCATGCCTCCTAGTAGAGCTTACGCAAGGAATGTGAATTCCCACAACGGTAACGCAGTTCCTCCAGTTCCAGACCAAGATGTTTTGGAATCCAGAGTTTTGTAATGCAATTCAACTTTTGGCTCAGAGTGTGACCAACCAGGACAATCAGCAGGCCTCAGTTTCTACAAATGCTAATGTTGGGTCAACAACATCCAGGGTCTGAGACTTTGTCTGTATGAATCCACAAGAATTTCTAGTGTTGTAGGTTGGAGAAGATCCCCAGAACTTCATTGAGGTCAAGAAAATCTTTGGAGTGATGCAAGTGACTGGAAATGACAGGGTAGAGTTGACATCCTACCAGCTTAAGGATGTAGCTCATATTTGGTTTACTCAATGGAAATAAAACAAAAGGGGTAAAGATGCAGTTCCTTTCATTTGGGAGTGTTTTAATGAAGCTTTTCTGGACAGGTTCTTCCCAAGAGAGATGAGGGAGGCAAAAGCTTAGGAGTTCATGAATTTGAGGCAAGGTAGCATGTCAATCCAAGAGTATGGAATCAAGTTCACCCACCTCTTCAGGTATGCTCCACATATGGTTGCTAATTCGAGGGCACAGATGAATAAGTTTCTATTTGGAATATCCGACCTAGTGAAAATAGAGTGTCGGAATGCTATATTGTTGGAAGATATGAATATCTCTAGGTTTATGACTCATGATCAACATATTAAGGGAAAAAATCTGAGGAAATAGGCTAAGGACAATAAGAAGGCTAGGACAGGTAACTATGAGTACTCTCAGCAAAAGTCAGGTGGTGGAAATCGCTCTCAGTTTCAGCAGAATCTTCAGCTCCAGCACCTTCATCAGCTAGTGCTCCATCCTCCGGGTGCCGAAAGGATCAGAAAGGTAGGGCATCAGGCTCTAAGTCTCAGCAGACTATTTCAAGTAATAGGACCTACCCAACTTGTCCAAAATGTGGTAAGAACAATCTGGGCGAGTGTCTTGCAGGGAAAGAAGGGTATTTTGGATATGGTCAGTTTGGACATAGGTTGAGGGACTGCCCTTCTTCTAAACAAGGACATGAAGGTAACAATAGTAGGGCTCAGTCTACAACTCTAGCAACGCCATTAGGTCACCCGACTTAGCAGGGTCTTTCATCTGGTACAGGTGGCGGTCAGTGCCAAAACATGTTGTATGCTCTTTAGGCTTGCCAGGATTAGGAGGATTCTCCTAATGTGGTCACCGACACATTACGAGTCTTTCACTTAGATGTTTATGCTTTGTTGGATCCAGAGGCTACTCTTTCCTTTGTAACTCCATATATAGAAGTGAACTTTGGTGTCAGTCCAGAAACTCTCTCAGAACCCTTTTCTGTCTCTACTCCAATTGATGACCCTGTTATAGCTAGACGGGTATACAAAAATTGCCCTGTCATAGTCTCTCAGAAAGTCACCTCAAAAGATATTGTAGAGTTAGAAATGGTAAACTTTTATATCATTCTAGGCATGGATTAGTTACAATTTCCAGATGAGCTAGTCTTAGAATTGAAGGGTAGTAGCTCAGTGCTTATAGGTCGATTTATTTCTTACCTTAAGGCCAAATAGATGATTTCCAAGGGGTATATCGATCATCTAGTTCGGGTTAAGGATTCAAGATCTGAAACCCAACTCTTGAGCCAGATCCTGTAGTAAGTGAGTTCCTAGAAGTGTTTCCAGAAGATCTTCCCGGAGTTCCTCCCGAAAAGGAAATTGACTTTGGAATCAATCTAATTCCATATACCCAGCCTATTTCTATTCCTTCTTATAGAATGGCTCCAGCTGAGCTTAAGGAATTGAAAGAGAAGTTGAAAGACCTTCTAGATACGGGTTTCATCAAACCCAGTATTTCCCTATGGGGTACACCAGTGTTGTTCGTGAAAATAAAGATGGTTCTCTCAGGATGTGAATTGACTATCGGCAGTTGAACAAAGTCATAATCAAGAATAAGTAACCTAGGATTAATGACTTGTTTGACCAACTTCAGGGTGCTAGTCATTTTTCAAAGATAGACCTCAGATCCGGTTATCATCAGCTTAGAGTCAGAGATAGTGACATCCTAAAAATAGCCTTTAGAACTCGTTATGGTCATAATGAATTTGTAGTTATGTCATTTGGACTAACCAATGCTCCTGCAACTTTCATGGATTTGATTAACAGGGTGTTCAAGTAGTATTTGGACTTGTTAGTTATCATCTTTATTGATGATATCCTTATTTACTCTAGGAATGAGGAAGAACATGCGATGCATTTGAGGGTTGTCCTACAAACTCCCAAAGATCGCAAGTTATTCGCTAAGTTTAGCAAATGCGAGTTTTGGTAACAATCAGTTGCTTTCCTTGGACATATAGTATCTAGCGAAGGGATTCGAGTGGATTCTTATAAAATAGAGGCAGTGAAACAATGGCCCAGATCCACCTCTCCTACAGATATAAGAAGTTTCTTGGGCTTGGCTGGTTACTATAGAAGGTTTGTGGAAGGATTTTCATCCATAGATTCTCTATTGACTAAGTTGACTCAGATAAAGGTTAAGTTTAAGTGGTCAGACAAGTGTGAGAAAAGCTTTGCAGAATTGAAAACTAGGTTGACTGCAGCTCCTGTTTTGACTCTACCAGATGGTTCAAACGATTATGTGATCTATTGTGATGCATCTAGGGTCGACCTAGGTTGTGTGTTTATGCAGCAAGGTAAGGTTATAGCTTATGCTTCTAGACAGCTTAAGGTGCATGACAAGAACTATCCGACTCATGACCTCGAGCTTGCAGCCGTAGTATTTACCCTAAAATTTTGGAGACATTACTTGTATGATGTTCACGTAGATGTGTTCAATGACCATAAAAGCCTTCAGTATGTTTTCACCCAAAAAAAGTTGAATCTTCGCTAGAGGAGATGACTTGAATTCGTCAAGGACTATGATATGAATGTGCTCTACCATCCTGGTAAGGCTAATGTAGTAACTGACGATCTTAGCAGACTATCTATGGGTAGTGTAGCACATGTTCAAGAAGAAAGGAAAGAATTGGCAAAAGATTTTCACTGGCTTGCTCGCTTAGGAGTTTGCCTTATGAACATATCAGATGATGGTGTGACAGTTCAGAATGGGTCAGAATCTTCATTAGTAGCGGAGGTTAAGGAAAAACAAGACAGTGATCCTATATTTCTTCAATTGAAGGGTGTAGTTCATCAGCATAAAGTTGAGGTTTTCTCCCAAAGGAGAGATGGTGTGCTTCGCTACCAGGGTCATTTATGTGTTCCTAAGGTGGGTGAGTTGAGACAGTAAATCCTTACAGAAGCCCATAACTCCAGGTATGCTATTCATCCAAGTTCCACTAAGATGTATTATGATCTGCGGTAAGTATTTTGGTGGAATTACATGAAGAGGGATATAGCAGATTTTGTGGCTAAGTGCTTCATTTGTCAACAAGTGAAGGTAGAACATCAGAAACCAGGAGGTATGACTCAAGAGATTAACATTCCTATGTAGAAGTGGGAAATGATAAACATGGACTTCATTACAAGTTTACCTCGTACTCGCAGATATCATGACTCTATGTGGGTGATAGTAGACATAGTTACTAAGTCCGCTCAGTTTTTGGATGTTAGGACTACAGATTCGGCGGAGGACTACGCAAGCATTACATTAATGAGATAGTCAGGTTGCATGGGGTTCCTTTGTCTATCATTTTAGATAGAGGTCCTCAGTGTACCTCTCATTTCTGGAAGTCATTTTAGAAAGGTCTTGGTACCCAGGTAAATCTCAGCACAACATTTCATCCAAAGACGGATGGTCAGGCAGAACGTACCATTCAGAACCTAGAGGACATGTTGAGAGCTTGTGTGATCGATTTCAAGGGAATTTGGGATGATCACCTTCCTTTTATAGAGTTTGCCTACAATAATAGCTACCATTCCAGTATTCAGATGACCCTTATGAAGCATTGTATGGGCGTAGACGCAGATCTCCAGTTGGTTGGTTTGAAGTAGGTTAAGCAGCCTTGATACGGCCAGATTCGGTTCATGATGCTATGGAAAAATTTCAGCTCATCAGAGGTAGACTTAATACAACCAGAGTTGCCATAAGTCCTATGCATATGTGAGGAGAAGGGACGTAGAGTTCCAAATTGATGATTGTGTTTTCCTAAAAGTGTCACTTATGAAGGGGGTGATGAGGTTTGGCAAGAAAAGGAAAGCTTAGTCCTAGGTATGTAGGTCCTTACAAAATCTTGAAAAGTATTGGTAAGGTGGCTTATGAGTTAGAGTTGCCAGCAGAGCTAGCAACAGTCCATCTAGTCTTTCACATTTCGTTGTTGAAGAAGTGTGTGGGTGATCCAGCATCTATAATGCCATTAGAAAGTGTGGTTGTGAAGGATAGTCTCACTTATGAAGAGGTGCTAGTTGAAATCCTTGATTGTTAGGTTCGAAGGTTGAGAAACAAAGAAGTCGCGTCAATTAAGGTTTTATGGAGGAGTCAGTCCGTACAGGGAGCTAATTGGGAAGCAGAAACAACCATGAAGGCCAAGTATCCTCATCTCTTTCCTTCTAATTCCATTCAAGCTTGAGGTAATTGTTCCTCTCCAGTCTCTCAGTTTACTCTTGCATAAATTTAGCCTTAGTGTCTTGTTCCTTCAGTTATGCTTGCATTTTCAGTGTATCTGCATGTTCTTGGAACTTAATTCAGTCAGAAATTAGGTTGTTGTGCTAAGTGGTAGTAATTGTAGCTCTTTTCCCCCTTTCTCAGCTAGTTTAGGCTTCATTTGAGGACGAAAGGGACCACGATTCGTCAACCTGCCCGTGGATTTACACCCAGCCCAAAGTGGTGGACCACGGGACCCTTCAAGGGTCGTGGACCACCTCACTGGCCGTACTGGTGCTCCTGGGAGCCATGCAGAGTTCACCAGGCCTAGACGTCAGACCACGGGGCCCTTCACGAGCTATGGGCCTGACAACAGGCCGTGGTAGTGGCCGTGGAAGGCCACCCTCAGAACCAATTTCCACTGGACCAAGGACTACGACCAACTTGATGGTCCGTGGACCCTTTAATGGTCCGTCAGAGGGGATGTGGTCAGCTGCGTCAGAGTTTTAAGTCAGGGGTCGTTTGGTCTTTTACCTATGCGTTGGACCCCTAAACAACGTCGTTTAACCCCTAAACTACGTAGTTTTGGTCATTTTTAGCCTAGTAACTTAATCATAACTTACCCTAACCAACTCATCCTAAAATAAATTGATCAAGTAAGAAACAAAGAGAGGAAGCAGCGACCAAACCCCTCTCCAAGAACGCAACAAGTTTCGCTCAATTTCAGCACCGAAATCGAAAGATTTCTCCGTGGAATTCGTTACCAGGTATGTGGGATTTCACTAGTGGGTTCCTTTCACCCATTAGGTCCCTGGAATTCAGTCAGATTCTTGATTCCCTTCATATTATCTAGACCTAGGGTTTCTTGAATGTTAGAAATTGCTGTGAATTAGTTGTTAGAATATTCCTAATCAATTTTTCATGTCGTTGTAATGTTGTTTCTTAGTTCCTTGCATGAAATTCAAAACCCTACTTGTGTAGATTCATTTAGTCCATGAATTACACTAGCTAGGACAGAAAAACAAATATGCATGCCTCAGTTTTCAAATGTTTCATTACCAATATTTAATTTTGCATTTTCAGTTAGCATGTCAGAACATTGAGTTATCCAATATATTTCATTTATGTTGTATGGTACATATATTCAGTTGGGAGTAGACTTAATTCTGAGTTAGACTAGGGTCATTCACCCTCTTAGTCCCAGAACTACGTGCTCCCGTACGTTTGTAAGTCCCCTCTGTGGGCATTATATTTAGTGATCAAGTCGGTCATGCATTTATACCCTTGGCAAGGTATATTGGGTCCTCTCGATAGGGCGTATACACCAGACTCCATATTTAGCTCATGTGGTTTTATGTCGGTTATTAGTAGCTCCCACAGTCAGACTCTAGTTCATTGACCATGTTCCAGTTAAATTTCAATGTTCAGTTTCAGTATGTTATGTACTTGGTCATTACATTCAGTTTAGTTCATATTCAGCATATCTCAATATCTTTTATCATGTTAAGATAATATCATTGCTCACTCTGCCGTGTTCAGTTATCTGTTTGTTCAGCTGTATTTTATCATGCATGCTCAGTACCTTTTAAGTAGTGACGTATACTCTGCGCTACATCTTTTCGTGATGTAGGTTTAGGTACTCAGCATCTAGATCATGCATAGATCGGCTCCCGATCTCTATTTCAGCAACTTCAGTGGTGAGTCCTCATATTTCGAGGACAATAGACATGTTTCTACATTTCGTCTTTTCATTTTAGTTTTAAGTATTTGCTAGAGTTAGTTGGGGCATGTCCTAGCATCTCTAGTCAGTTAGAGGCTTATTTTAGACATATACAGATTCAGCTTTAGTATCTAGGTTATAGTTCAGTATCTTAAACTCATTGTCAGTACTTATATATCTTCAGACGTAGATTGGGTCATGTTTTTAGCTTCCGCTCAGTATTTGTTTAAGTATGCTTATGTTATTCCAGCTCAGGGTTAGCTTGGGGTCACTCGTGATCCTAGGTCTCGTGTTTAAAAGGAGCATAACTCTATATTATTCAGATACCTTTATCCCAATCATCAAGCTTTATTCATATAAAGGGTAAATAGGTAATTTTGGAGCCAATTAGTTGATAGGTTTTATTCCCTCGAAATGATTTATAAATTATTTAGAATAGATGTTAATTAATACCTTGAAAAATGTCATATGCATTGAGAAATGAAATGGCATGCATACGTAGGTTTTAAGTAATTATCACTCCTTTTAATCTTGTAACAACCTATTCCGTTGTTATGGGTATTTCGGACAATAATACTCTCATATAAGTTTTGTGGGTTAAGAGTTGGTGAAAATCTTAAGTTGGAATGGAGCTATGAAATCTTTTTCCTGGCTTCATTGTAACATGGGATTCCAAGTTTGCAAGGTTTACCATATGAAACGAATGGTTCTACCTGGAGAAGGGTCTCATGTCACAGAGTGACACGACCCATACCATTGATAGAGACACCCACACTAACCCTCCGATGGGAGAGCCAATTACTAACACAACATAACTGATCAAACCATTTTAAGAAGGCAAATAATAAAGTAAAACAACTAAGGATTTTAAAATAAAAAAAAGGACTGAGTTCCCATAAACTCAATATCTTCTCAAAAATCATTTTGGAATTAAAACCCCTTAGAATCTGAAAGTCATTGTACCAAAAGTCCAAAAAAGTCATGAATGGGGATGCTACCCTTAAAACTATGAAGGAGAAAACTATTAATCTAAAGTGTATGCGTTCGAAAAGATGGACAAAGAAATAAAGAGCGAATCCATGGTACCCCGGAAGAGTAGCTCATTCATGGATTCAAATATTTAAGTGTCTCTCAACTGAGCTATCAAACCAGCCGCCTGAATATATCTTGCAGTGGACAAGGAAGGAAAAAGTGCAGTATTAGTACACAAACACCGTGGACCGAAAGAATCATACGGTCAATTCCAAAACATGAATGTAAACAAGAAACTACAACATAGTACTACATGCCAACAAATGCATGAATATTATACATCAACATGAACAACATGTTACAGCTACCAATTACCTTGAATTACAAATGCATGAAACATGTCCCACATGTCACAAATGTATATAACCAGTTTTCTCAAGGAACTCACACACAAATTGTTAATAAACCGGCGCGAGACCTTGTTTCGACTACTTGATGCATAGTACTCCTAGAGGATTTGTGGAAATATTATTATGGATTATTTTGAATTTAAGTTCCTTGCCTTGTCAGCTTAATATGTATATATGTCTCCGGATGTGTTGGATTGCCACTTTTACCAATTGATATTGTCTTGATGTCCCTTTAATTATACTATTATTACTTTAATTATTATCTCACCGCTCCATAAATAGTATTTTAGTCATTATGATGTATGGCCTTGTCAACCCTCATTGTTTCCTTTTAGTTATATTTTAATTGCTACCTCTTTTAAATAAGATATCGAGTGTCAGTTGAGTGTGCCCTAGAATGGCGCGTGACAAGTTATACCTACACCAAATTATTTGGTACATTTTAAAATTTACAAAACTGAATATAAAAATATCAAACCATACCAAAGAAATATATATATGGAAATTTTAATTTTAAATAATGACACTTTTAGATATTTCTCTAATGCCTGGGTTCGTGAAAAATACTACACGCCAATTATAGTTTTCATAATTAATTTTATATAACAATTTAGTGAACTATCATAGACTTTAGATGAAAGTTGGAATTCGACAGTTTTTCAAAATTGGATACATCCTTAGGAGTTCCAAAAAATTTGATTAAAATGTGTCTCATAATATGTGAGGGTCTACTTCCATTTAAGGGCTTAGGAAAGGGAAAAAACCTAATCCTCACAGATTAGTGAAAAAGTTCAAAAGTCCTTAAAACTAATTAAAAGGGACAACGGTCGTAGTCAATAAAAAATCCAACGAAGAGTCGGGGTTGAATCACACAAAGAATGATAAATCGTAAATAATCCCTATCAAGAAATTTGGATTTTAAGATCACTCTTTTGCAATGGTAAGAACAAATGGGTAGATACTTCCACCTATTTAATATAAAGCTTTGGTTGTCAATTTTCAAAATTAAACTAAAATATCGAATAATTCAAAAGTTAATAAGCAATCTAGGGGTGGGGAAATTGAATATCAGTGTCACATAGGGGTAATTGTGCTGCTCTATAGTAATGAGCATTCATGACTAGGCTAAGTCATCTTCGTTGAAACTAAAGATCTTTCGATCTCAAAGCATCTATGCATAAAATCTCTTTTTGGTCACATCTACATGCCAACCTAAACAACTCAATACCTTACTATATTCTCTCTTTCAAGAACAAGGCAAATAGATCCGACCCATAACCTCTATTTTCATGTAAGTTAGAGACATCAAACCAAAATTGCTAGTATCATTCTAATTACTGACTCCAATCAACCTCTTTTGAGCATCAATCGGAGACCGGAAGTAGAAATTAAGTTTGAAAACTTAAGCCATAAATAAATATCATGCTAATTAAACCAAATTCATGCATGAACAGTAGAAAAATAGAGCATAGCACAATACACACTACATTAAATCAACACCCAACCCCATAATTTCACCCCTAGATCTTGGGGTTTTAGTCACCCATCACAAAAAGTAAAGAGATTATACCTTCCATTAAAGAAGCCATGGGTAACATGGAATTAAGCAACTACAATTAAACTCACTTTGGATTCAACTTCAATTTGTCAATTTCAAGCACAAAGTTGTAAAAATCCCAAAGCAAAAAAAGTATTCTTCAAAGATAAAGTGTTTTCTCTCTAATCCCTTCACACACTTTGATATGATATTCTATATTCTATGTCATCTTATATTTAATTTCTCTCTCCTTTAGGCTATTTATAATTTCCCAAAATTAGGCCCAAATTTCCAATAGGTGACTCAATCGGCGACATTAGTCGGGCTCACCGAACTCGTTCGACGCATCGCCTCTTACTCCTCAACTCTCCTTTGATGCTCTAGGCTTCAGGTGTTTTTAACCTTAGTTGGTGAACTCGATTGCGTCAGCCTCACATTTTGCGATTCGCTGAGTACCACCTTGTTTCGCCTTTCAAGCATTCAATTTTTTTATTTTCACACTGTCATTTTGAGCGATGTTCATCAATTCCGCCTTTCTCATTCGGCACATCTCCTTCTCCATTGGTGTCCGCCGACCTGATTTGATAGACACAAGTACTATGCACTGTCATTTTAGGCGAGGTCGTGCTCAATTGGCAATCCACCCTTCTTGTTAGGTGATCAACAATGTATGTTTGCGCTTTTTTTGCATTTTCGGTCATTCTCTCAAACATCAATCCTTGTGTGACTCCTCGAGCCTACACCTTGGATGTGGCCAGCACTCGAGAACCATTACTAGTCCCCAAGAAAACCCTTGGCCTGACTAAGACTTACTCAAGCAATAAAAGGCTTAAAAACAAAATTTTTGAACATTTAAACTAAAAAAAAAACTCAACTCAAACTGTATGTAAAATACTCAATAAAAAAAGTAGAGTAGTTTGCACAAACATCTCAAAGAAGAGTAAATACGGAAAGACTCCTCAACTTTATTTATCTATGAAACATTTATTATTGTAGATGGATCTCGGGACAAGACCCATGACATCTCAAAAAAATTGACTACAAAATAAATTTGAAGTCCCCAGAATGCAAGGAGGCTCACCCAAGCTATTTTGAAGTGCAAACTGATCTCAAGGAAATGTCTATTGATGATCCTAAATAGTTGTATCATCTGAATTATAATAAGATGCAGGTGGAACGACATCAGTACATTGAATGTACGAGTATGTGATATGGATAACTAAACAAATAACTGAACTGAAGGACCAAAAGCAACTCAACTTAATTAATACATGAACATGAAGTAAACACCATTTAAGCTTTACAATAAGATGTGCAATAAAAGCAATATGAAAATTATATACTATACTTTGTGGGGATTTTCTCTTACCGACAACCATTACTATGAGCCTAGCAATGATACAACGTTTCACCCACGTTACAAGGGTCATTCTATACCTTGTCGGGGTATAGGATGAACTGTAACTATTGATCCATCTAAAAGGCCTTCTAAGAGGCAGTGAGGAGCCGCATGAAGAATCAGTGCTATCCTATCCTACACCGGCTACATATTTTTGTGAGACTTTTGAGTTACACTAGACTCTTACCGGATTCGGTGATTGATACTACTCCCAAAATAATCAATATCAGTTATGCTCAATTCACCCTTTACAAAGAAAGAGACTATTACTTTACTTTACTTATCACTTTGCTCAATTACCCTTTACAAAGAAAGGGAATATTACTTAAGTGAAGTACCTTTCAAAAACGTCAATCATACTCTTTCTTTTTCTCAACCATCAAATAGTATATATAAAACAATTTGATTCTTCCTTTAAAAACTTTGTTCAAAACTTGCGTTTAGAACGTATACTTATGGACTTATCTCGCATGCCAAAGATCGATATATAAAAACTGAATACTTTTATACTTTTATGAAAAGAGTGATATTTTTCAATATAAAAATGATACATTTGTAACCCTTTAAGTTCCCTTAACAAAATCATGCTTTTAAACTTTTCTCTTTAACTAAATTTGGTTTCCAAAATCAATGTAAGGAAAATTACTCGCTCAAAATACTTTTAGTAAAACTCTCTATATATATAGTGAGAGAGAGAGAGAGAGTTCATATGGAACTACAAACATGAACAATAATTCAAGAATTTCAATGCATAAAGTATCACAATCTCATAATATCGGAATCACATAAAAGTGAGGGAAAAACCATAGACTCAACTTGGTACTGGCTGAATTGAGATGTAGGGTGTGATGACGAACTAGTCAAACACTATGAATAGCCTTACATACCCTGAAAGAACAAAGTTTTTGGCAAAATAGACGACACTCGAAGAACACTCAAAACCCTAGCTTGTCTCCTCTTGAAACCTTGCTCTAATGTCTTGAAGTGTTAATGAACGTAAAATAATTAATTAATACTTCTAAGCCCTTAATTAGGTGTAAAACATCATGCTTTAGATTAGAATATAGGTTAAAATGGTGTAGTTGAAGTACCAAGCACATATGGGAAAGAACAAAACCATCCTAGCCTAAAACACCGATGAGGTGTATTAAAAGGGAGGTTTCACATACCGTTTAAGGCTCCACGGTCCGTGAAACAGTTCACCTGCCATATAGCAGACCATGAAGCTTCACCTTCCCAACAAGGTTTCACTAAAACGAGCATAACTCTTTACTCCAAACTCGAAATAAGGCAAACTTTGTGGCGTTGAAAAGAGGACTCAAATACGTTTAATTTGATAGGTTATAGACCACCTAATTCATTATGTGATGAGAGATGTGATTTTTTGAAGTTTACTTAAAACTTAAAAGATGGGTAACTTGTACAAATCCCTAATCGGACTGTACAAGCCACCATGGGCCATCTAGGGTCATGTGCAGGTTACCCCCACATTGGAAGCCTTGGAAGGTTGTCACCATGTCCTGAACAGGTCATGGACCCCTAAACAGACCATTTAGGGTGCCGTGAAAAGTCCACAGTCCATTTTGGCTTCGTAGACTTGCCCGTTATCCGTCTTTAACCATTTTAAAAAGTCTAAGGGGTTACACGAACGATTGTAATTTTAAGAGTAGAGTTGTGAGGTGTGATATGCCCAAATTACACCTCCCGAAAGGAGTATAAGTGGTCGTCGTCAAATAAAGAACCTAACTTTCAGGTTAGGGTCGATCCCACGAGGAGTATGCTTCAGACTTAGGCTAACTTACAATTATCTACGTTTAGTCAAATTATTTTCAAAAAAAGTAACAAAAAGGGGGGATTTATAAATAAAATAGCAATTTGTTGATTTGTATCAATAAGTAACAAATAAGCAGGATTCACAGTTTGAAATATCACTATGAGATGAAAACTAGGGCATAAGTGTTCCCCACAAGCTCTTAACACAGTATTCCTAATAATAGTAACTCTATTCTAGTGTTAGCATGCAAGGTTGATAAGCTAGGTGTCCCTAAGTGATTGGTCCTCCAAGTAGGGAATTTCACCACCCAACTTGGTCCATCTATGGGTGTGTACTTTACTAACCCTTACCCTTAACCCCGGATTATAAATACATTATTTGTATATAATTACCATGTTTGTAAATTGACAAGCGAAATATACCAAGGAAAATACCCATAGCAAACAAAACTATAGCTATGAAACATAATTGGCAAAATGTGGGTAAGGAGGATTATTAAAGTAAATCTCTTCACTATTCATGAAATTTCCTCTATATGATATATACATTTTCCAATGACTTGAGCCCACTTCATATTCTGCCTGCATCATCTCATGAAAATGCAAATATAATATCTCTCTATTCTGAAGTTGTATTGGCAAACGATTTGATTCCTTGAAAATGATAGGTCTTGGGCCCCCTAACTCTTTATAGATTGAGAGAATAACTCCGAGATAGTTAACCCAAATTTCAAAAAATCTTTAAATAGGAACTTGCGATAACTTTCACAAACTTTTACTTTTCTTCTTGCTTGAATTCAAAACTTAAAATACAACCATTGGAAAATTGAAATAATTGATAGGGAAAAGGCTCTGAAATATATCTGAACTTTATCGAAATTGCAGTAACGATACCAAACTTTGGAAAGGACCTTTTACCCCCCCCCCCCTACACTATTTAATAGTGTATTTTAAAGGTATATTTATGCCCACGTGGACATCATAAATATTTTATAATTATAAATAATAATGTGTCCACGTGGGCACATATATACCTTTTAAATACACTATTAAATAGTGCAGCGGGGTAAAAAGTCCTCCATAAAGTTTGGTATAATAACATCAATTTCGGCCAAAGTTGGAGTATTTTTCAGACTATTTTCCCTAATTTATACCACATCAGTCTTAACTTATTAATCATTTTTTATCTTGCCACGAAGATACAGATTAATTTAAACATTTCAAAAGGGCGGGGTGTCACTTCAATCTATAACTCTATCTATATCTATACTACCTTAAAAGCATGAACTCCCAAACTTTAATGTTAAATTACTATAATGCCCCCAACTTAAAACACTCAATATATTATATATTCTATATTTTATATTATATTTATTTACTCTATATTATATTAAAAGCTGACACTTTTTCACATTGATGGGTAGTGACTTTTCCGAAGGGTAGTGACTTTTTTTATAGAGTTATGAAATTTCTGAAAAGTTGTGATTTTTCTTAAGGGTTGTGACTTATCTGATAAGTCACGATAAACTCCTTTTCATACTAGCCATTGTTGTCTATAAATAGAACGGTCAAACTTTTAAACTACAAATTTTGTGAGTTTTCTATTATTCTTCTTAAAATAAGGAAGATTGTGAGAGTTGTTCAATTATGAAATTACAATATTTTTTGTGGGTAAATTAGAGAGATCAACAAAAATTGATGCAACAAAGAGAATGAAATAACTCAACTTCAAAAGAGAAGACTATCTCGATAATTAATATGTACTCATTTTCATAGTCATAAATATACTTTTGCAACATCTTCTACTTGACAAGAAGTTCAATGATTTTATGTTGCACAAACTACAACTTAGTGTTGAAGTTGTGAAAAAACTCAAACTGTTAGAAAAAAGATTTGATCAAAAACATATTGGAAGAGTCCAAACTAGATTGAATAAGTACTCCTCTGTTTTCAAGTTATTTGTTGTGCTTTAGTTTTTATTCAGTTTAATATAAAATGTTATTTTTCTTGAGGGTGGGACCACATCTTTAACACCACAAAGTTAAAAACATTTTTATATATTCTACATATCCTTAAATTAAAAGTTTTCTTTATTTTTTTAAAATTTCATATCAAATTAAAATTAGACAAATCTATATCTATCTTTTTTATCTATCTATTCTATATACTACCTTAAAAGAATGAACTACCTAACTTAAATGTTAAATTATTATAATACCCCCAACTTAAACACCAAATTTAGTATATCTTCTATATTGTATATTTTATTATATTTATTTATGTATATTATATTATATTAAAGTAATACACCTTTTCACATTGAAGGGTTGTGACATTTCCAGAGAGTTATAAATTTTCAGATGAGTTGTGACATTTTCGAAGGGTTGCACTTTTCTATAGGGTTTCGACTTTTCCAAGGAATTCTGACTTTTCCGAAGGATTGTGACTTTTTCGAAGAGTTATGACTTTTCCGATGAGTCACACCTTTTAGAATGGTTATGACTTTTCTAAAGGATTGTGACTTTTTTTTATAAGGCACAATAAACATTTTTTTCATACACTACCCTTTGTTGGCTATAAAATGAGGGGTATCCTCAATTTTTTAAACTACACTTTAAAAAAGTTTTTCATTGTTCTTCTTCTTTTTAAAACACCCAATTTAGTATATCTTCTATATTTTATATTATATTTATTTATATTATATTATATTAAAAGAAGACACCATTTCACAATGAATGGTTATGACTTTTCCAAAGATTTGTGACTTTTTCGATGAGTTGTGACCTTTTCGGAGGGTTGTGATTTTTGTGAGAAGAAAAAATATGCACATGCTCATACAACACTTTGTTAACTATGGAGGGGTTTCCTCACATTTTTTAACTATGATTTTTTTAATATTTTTAACTCTTCTCTTCTTAAAAACTCAAAGTTGATTTACAGACGTTAACAATATTCTCAAAGTTCAGTGAAATTAGAACACTCCCTCACATGAATGTTAAATTAATATATAATACTCCAACTAAAAACATTCAATTTAACATATCTTCTATATTTTATATCAGTATTTATTTATATTATATTATATTAAAAATAAGAACTCCAACAATATAATAATAACTAAGTAATGCACTATGGGAGAGGGAGGAGAAAATATATTTAAGAGGTGTAACTAAGAGATTTTAAGAGTGACTATCTTTCATTAGTAATCATAAGAAAATTTACATCCACTATTCATAGGAACTTATACTTTATCATTCATTTTATAATTGTTTAGTTAATATTTTTATTAAATAATATTCACTTTATTTTTAAAAATAGTGTAGTGCACGGTTTCATATTCACGTGCAACGCACGTGCATAAAACTAGTACTACCTAAAAACAAGTTTAAGTGACATGCAAATTTTATAGCTAAACAAGAAAATTCGTCACTAATCCTATTGAACGATGAATGAGCGATAAATTTATGTTATCTACGAGCGAAATAGCAATGGGCTAGGTAGCTAATTTCATTTTTTAGTACGATCAGTAAATAAGGAAATATTGAATCATATTTTAAGGTAGGGGTATATTTCATCTCAATTATTGACCAGCAAAGTTAGACCATTTCACAAAGTTTAATGACATAATTCAAGTTCTAAACCAAGGGATTAAAACCACTTTTACCAATGAGGGGCTAACTTACCATCTCTTCCCAATTATTACCTACAGGAAAAAAAAACATAAATAGGCTTTTACAAGCGAGATTTGCTTAATATAATACATAAATGTGTCATTTAGATTGTCCTCATTTGATATATATGTCCTTCAATTCTGAGTGTACACACACATACACTTAAATTTGTATAGAGTTAAATAAGTAGACACATGTGTTCTACGTAATGCCTTATGTGGTAATTCACATCCTACATAGTGTTCTATGTGTGTTATGCAACAAATGATACATTTGTTTACAGCCAGAAGTGTATCCAGGATTTCGGAAGGATGAGTGCACTATTACGAAAAGATGCATCTAGGATATAAATTTGATCGATTTAACCTTTACGTTCTTAACACTGAACCGTTAAATTTTTAAAATTATAGGTCTAACATATTTAATACTAATAGTTTAAAATTTAAATATACACATTTGATTTAATTAATAAAAAAATTTACAGTGCTATATTTTTTTTAGGAATTTCCATGTAACGCAATTGAAAATTTTGAAAAATTAAAGCAATAAAACAAAAGAAAAATTAATTGATACGCCAAAAGTGTTACCGATAACCACTTGGAGTGTTACTAAAAAAAATAAGATAGGTATATAAGATTTATATTTCTATCTTTGCTTAGAGAGGTGCACCTCCCCAATCAACACCATATTATTATATGCTAGTTTTAATGTGGGTTCACATTTCTATATTTAAATATTTTTAAAAAAATATAACACTACTATGTATGATCTAGAGAGGGGAGCATGAGTTCACGTGGATCCACGTAACCCCCTCTAAATACGCCTCTGTTAGTTTACTTATTTAATTTTATATAAATTTCCGTGTCCACTTATACACATTCAACATTAGAGAACACAGTCGTATGAGATGTTTATGTATTATGAATCTATGATATATGATATATAATATGAGAGCGGGCAGGTATGACCAATATTAATATAAGTTTCCATGTTTTCGGCAGGTCCATTATTTATTATGGCACGGTCAACTGTTGTTCCTTTGAATAACAAAAAACACAGCATGCTACAGCTATAATGGTCGCTAATTAATTATTTATGCCCAAGCCCATGTGTTTTTCCTTTCAATAAACCAAAATTGTAATGATAGAGCACGTATATATGTTGGTCATCATCATTAGGTTTAGAGAATAAAATACAATTAACCTACGCATGCCGATCGGCGATCACATCGATACAACATGTATAATAAATAGATGAATGGAGGTTGAAGTCTGAGCAAGACAAATGGGAAACAACAATAGCAATAACAGAAGTAAAGAGAGGCGATGGCCGAAGAGGATCATACTGGTGCGCCATGGTGAAAGTGAAGGTAACGAAGACAAAAATGTGTACACAACCGTACCTGACCATAAAGTGCAACTTACAGAGAAAGGCAAAGAGCAAGCCAAAAATGCTGGAGAGGTTATCCGAAGCGTGATTGGAAACTGCAAAGTTTATTTTTATGTATCTCCATTCTTGCGCACTCGTGAGACATTGAAAGAGATAAGTGAATCGTTTTCTAGCAACGAAATCATTGGGGTAAGAGAAGAATGCAGGTTAAGAGAAATGGACTATGCTAAATTTTAGAATACAGAGAAGATGGAGGAGTATAAGAAGGAACGAGAGAGATATGGCAAGTTCTTCTACCGCTTTCCCCATGGAGAATCCGCCGCTGATGTCTACGATCGGGTTTCAGGTAACTTTTTATTCAACTCATCATTTTTTCTAATACATACTACACTCCCTCTGTCCTATTTTATGTGAGATAGTTTGATTCAACACGAAGCTTAAGAAAAAAAGGGAGAATTTAAAATTTATGGTCCAAAATTAATGATATAAATTTGTGTGATTGTAAATCATTTCATTATGGGTTTGTTTGGAAAGTCACCTGGTAATTGGAATTGGTATAATTACTAGGGTAGTAATTACCAGCCTAGTAATTACACCGACATGTTTGGTTGCCACAATGTAATTACCCATGTCTTGTTTGGAAGTCACAGTGTAATTAAACATGTTTTGTTTGGATGCACAATTACAATTATAATATTATATTAAATTTTAAAAATATAAATTAATTATTTAAAATTTATACTAGACAACAAATAAGAAACTATATAAATGATATTAAATTAAATATTTAAGATATATATATATATATTTTGAAAATATATTAATTAATAAATATACGTTCTTAACTAATATTATGAAAAATTAATTGATTTATATTTTTTCAAATTAATATATTTCAATTGAATTGATCATAAAAACTAAAAGTATGAAGTATCTACTAACATTGTGAAATGCATGTTTGATAAAAAGATTAATATATAAATAAAATGTCATAAATTATTAAAATGTTTGACAAAAAGATAATCTATCAGGTCTAATTAAAAAATAACTTGCAATGTGAATTCAATATTACTAAAACAAATGAAACTGAAAATATAACATAAGTTATAAATTCAAAACAAAAAATTTAACATAATACTCTTATCGCAAATTTCAATATAGCATACATAAATATGATTTTATTTTATTTTAAAAGAAAGCGTAAGTCTATAACCTTACTTAACAATAAATTCCATTTTAATTTAAAAATTAGAATACTAATAGAATTATGCTAATGAGAAAATAAGCATGGCATAAAGAAATAGATAATACGAAAAAATTGCATAGAATCACATGAATTAAGGTTGAGAACGAGAAGAAAATGAAATATAATTATATAAAATAAAAAAACAAACTTTTAGAAACTTTTAGAATAATAAAAAAACAGAACTTAAAATAATAGAAGTAAAAAATTAAAACAAAAAAAAATAGAAATAAAAAAAAAAGTAATTAGCTGATAATTACACCATGTAATTACCAATAATTCACAGCCAAAGAATTGGAAAGTGTAATTATCCCCTGCCAATTACATCAATTATCTGTTGATCAAGTAATTAATTGTCCAACCAAATAGGACAGACATTGTAATTACACCAAATCCAATTACCAGGGTGTCCTTCCAAACAAGCCCTAAGGATAAAATAGATATTTTATAGTTAAATTGTTACTTAATATAGAAATATGTCATTCTTTTTTAGACTTGCTAAAAAGGAAAGGAAACCACATAAATTGAGACAGCATGAGTATTTATTTGTAAATTCGCCAGCTTTCAATTCAATTAATTTATTTCAGTTGCTTTTTATGTAGTTGACTAACTTTCTAGCCAAGTAAATCCGATGATTTGTGCGGATTGTTCCCGTTATTTTTATTTTAACAAACGCATACAACTTCTGCTTCTTTCTCATTTTAATGTGACATGAATGAATTTGAATTATGAATACTAAATTATCCAAAATTAAACTCTGAATATAAATTTTCCAACTTAAGAAGATTATATATTTAGAAATTATATAAAAATTATAGTAAATAAAATAATAATTAATAATTCAATATATTTAAAGTGTATATGAAAAAAATATATTTCACTCTCCAATATTAACTGGATCTCCATCAAATAAAGTAATAATGAGGGATGTGCTATCTATTTAACCCTCCATTTATGTTACACAGTATGAATTGACACAACCTGTAGGAATTTTTTATTTTTGAAGCATATAATTTTAAATATGTCATTACATCAATATAGTTGTATAACTTTTGAACTTCTGGGGTTAAAAATGATACAATGTAAATGTTTTTTTTATAAACATTCCTAAATTTGACATAAATTATTACTTTAGTCCACTAACTATTGACAGTCTTAAAAACACTCCTCTACTTGAAGGACTAAAGTAATAATTCATTTCAAATTTAGGAGTGTTTTCAATACTTATCTCTTAAAAAATTATAATATAAGTTGATAGGGAGTACCTTATTTTTATTTTAAAAGGGTGCATTATTTCCCCCTCCCTCCCCCAGACTTGTAATTTGTTTTTAAAAACTAAGCACCTCCAACTTGGAACAAGTGAGAGAAAAGGGTCAAATGTCCCTCAATCTTTAGCCATATTTCCAATTACACACTTAACCTTTGCGGGGTCCTATTACCCCCATGAACCTTTTTTTTTAATATTAGTTCACCCTCAAACGCTGATGTGTCCACATACATGAACTCACCTCCGTGAGGCGCGTAAGAATATAATAAAATGTCCATGTGGAGTCCAAATAAGCCTCCCAACAGTAACTTTACTCTTTATTTAACCATACATTTATTTTTTATTCTTTTCCCAAATTCATTTATCTCCATCTATTTTGTTCTTGAACAAAAGCTATCTTCTTTGTTCTTCATCCGCCATTTTCAAAGCTTGAATTTAGTTGTTGTATCTTCTCCTACTAAGATTGAATTTAGGGTTTGCAATTTTCTCGAATTTCATATTGAACAATCGAAATCTTCCCCAATTCGACAGCTTGATTTTTTTCTCACTTTGTGTTATTAGGGTTAGTAAGTAAAGATCTAACCTTTTCTCAAAAGAAATAGTAAGTAAGCTTTCCGAGCAACGTCAGTAATGGAAGATCGTAGCGAAAAGGAAGAAGAACTAGAGATTAGATTAGAAAGAAGATTGTAGAGATTAGATTAGGAAGAAGAATGAGCGTCAATTAGGTTCATAAAAGGTAAAGGTAAAGGTAAAGTTTTGTGACACGTGTCAATTTGTGAGTCGTGTAAATTCATGAGGTCCACTAATATATACGTGGACAACGCGTGTATACAAACATTTTTTATAAATCTGATTTATGTGGACACACCAGCGTCTGAGAGTGAACTAATATTTAAAAAAAAAGATTCAGGGAGGTAATAGGACCCCTGCAAAGGTTAAGTGTGTAGTTGGAAATATGGCTAAAGCTTGAGGGGGCATTTGACCCTTTTCTCGAACAAGTGACATTGTCCCCTTCTATTCTATGTAATGTCAATTTTGCCCTTATCATTATCACTCTGTTTTACTATTTCTTAATAATTAATGTGCATATAAATTTTAAAGTTATGATTGTCAATAATATAACTGTTGTTAATATATCTCTATTTTAAATTATTTAGAATATTACAGAGAATAACCAAAGAATTTCAAATAAACTACAATTTGTTTATTTAGTTTACACGTAATTTTTTTCAATTGAAATTTTCCTTATATGAACTCCGATCCAAGTACGTGTGTTGTCTTTGGTTTAAAGTATTAAATGTTAGGCCTTAAATATGTTTTAAATAAGTAATGATTTAACAAGCAAATTTTTAGTCAATTTTAAAATAGTACTAAATATTATGAGTTCTTAACTCTTGCAAATAAGTAAAGATTTAATAAAAATAACTTTAATTAATTTTGAAATCCTAAATATTAGGATAATAATTAAGTGACAATTACTTGAGAAAAATGGTAAATGACAATTTTGTTTATTTGTAGAATCTTTAATGAGGGTCAAAAAGTTCAATCAACATCTCTAAGAAACTTCATGCTTTTAAAGTAATATAGATTATTTGATTTGACATTAAAAAATTGATATATGATCTAAGCCAATTTAAAAATAGTTGTGTATTCACATATAAAAAATTGCTGAATGACCAGACAAAGAAAAAAGATAATAGATATTTATGTGAATATATGAATCATCTCATAAGTTTAAAATAAAAAGATTAAAATAAATTTATTTTTAAATATAAAAAAATTGTATTATTATTTTTAGAACAATTTTTTTATAAAAAATATAATACATCACATTGAATATTGTAATATAAAAGTTTATGCACAAATATTACCTTGAAAATAAAACAAATAAGATTGAGTAGAAACCATTTACTATGGGATTGCGATATTGGTGTTATATAACCAACATGGGTTGTGGGCTTAACCCGAGGTTTCGTGTTCGAGTCCTGGGTATGGAGAAAATCTTGTTGGGAGCACCACTACCGAATGGGTCCTGCAGAGTGCAATCTGAATTTAGTCGGAGCTCCATTGTGGACTCCGGACACCGGGTGGGAAACAAAAAATAAATAAAAAATATTGGTGTTATAACTTAATCTGATCTAGTTAACTTATGAAATACAGGTTTTATGGAATCGCTGTGGAGGGATATAGAGATGGAGGAAATATGTGAAAGTGGTAGCGACAATCTGAATATCGTTATAATCAGTCATGGACTTACGATTCGAATTATACTGATGAGATTATTTAAATGGACTGCAGAAGAAGTGGAAAGCCTAATAAGTCCAAAAAATGGTGAGATTCGTATCTTGGAATTAGGACATGAAGGCAAGTACAGTCTAGCATTACATCATGACGATAGAACATTAGAGAAATGGGGACTCTCCCCACAAATGATTCTTGATCAAAAGCAGAAGGCTTAGGTTCACCCTCACATGTACAACTCTTATTTCACTACTTTTTATTTAATTTTGTCATTTCTATAATTGTATGGTATGGTATAAAACTGGCATTCTGTATTGCATACTTTTTTTTTATTCCTTTAAAATATATGATTCACATTTATTTTCTAAACAGAGGACTAAATTCATTTATCCTCTTCTGAGTCCCTCTATGTTATCCTTTTGCACAATGTTAATTACTTAATGCATGATCCACTTTAATACCCATTCTCCTTAACTCAATCCACAATCAAAAACTTATTTTCATCTCCAATTACTGTAATGACTTATCAATATTAACCGCTAACAATTAACGCATCAAGAATATAAATGTTGACCCCAGATTATTTATGTCACGACCCAAACATCGGGTTGCGTGGACACCTACTCAAACAGTTAGATAGGAGAATCCTTACCAATTTAAATACTGAAATCATGGAAGTAAACAACATTCAGAATATCTATTATTTAATTAAGAGAACCAATATTATCCTTGATAAATAATACAATGTTTTTGAAAAAAATACGTGAAACTCTCTCTAGGAACTAGTCTAAATAGGTATAAGAGCTTCTAAGAAAATAAAATAGCTTTAAAATAAGACACATCTCCCATCATAACGAAAAAGGGTTAGAAGCTGGCAAAAATCACCGTTGTCTTCACTTAAAAATACATCATTGATCCTGTAACTAGACTATGCCAAGTGGTATAGCAAGAGCAGTATTTGTATCATCAACACGTACTGATAGACATTCACGATCGACATGAATCCACCACATAATATCATGTAATTAATTATAAGAAAACATATAATTTGAACTACCCAACCCCGATCCCTTAGCCACAACCATTACTACCAAGTAATATGACCTTCGAACTCATACACTATATCATAAGTGTTCCTACCTCGTTTCCTCTACAAACTCCACCATTAAGAGTCAATTTCACCCTCATATCTTGTAATCACTTAACCCCACTGTCACATAAAACTTTTCATACCTACCCCTCCTACGAACACTAGAATTATCCTACTAAATTTCATTCATGAATTTGAATCCATCAAGTAACTATATTAACTGGTCTGTCACCTCTTCTATAACCCTTGCCAACACCCAGACCCTTTGCCCTTACCCACTCAGTGAACCGCCTGTGAAACTCTTTACTTATTTTCATTGACTTAACCCAATATACATAATTCAACACACCTTTCAAGTAACCCAGACCACCCAATCACTACAACAAATTTGATTTTCAATGACGAAATATTTTGTCACATAAGAATCATATTTCGTCACAAAAAAACTTTTGTGACGAAAATAAATTTGTCACTTGTTCGTCTCTAAATGATGGGTCGCTAAAATATATACAATGACAATTTAGTGTTTCGTCGCTAAATAAAGTTAAATTATCTACGAAATGTTTTTGGTCCCAAAATGCACAATATTTGTGACGAACTTATTCGTCAAAAAAGTAAAAAAAAAAATTGTAGTTGATAGTGTATTTCATCATCAAAAAGGTCATTAATAGCGACAAAACTACCTTGTCACTAAATATTTTCATTTAATTAGTGATGACATCAATTGTCGCTAAAGTTATATATATTTCGTAGATGAACAAAAGTAATTTTGTCACTAAAGACCATCTTTTATGTACGAAAAAAACATTTTGTCCCCAAATGTAATTAGTGACAACTTTATTTTAACAAAAAATGTGCCTATAATTTTGTAGTCATAAATATAGTCACTATATCACTAAAAAAATGTCCCATTCCAAAAACATGATTATCTTGAAAAATGCAATCTACTTTAATCATGGAGTCTTTCTCCCATCTTGTGAGCTTCATCCTCTTGTTTGGAGAAGAATACAAATTGAGTTGTTAGTCCACAACTTAATTGACAACAATTGTGACAGAATTGTCTTACTTAAGGACAAACAAAAGTTTAAGTTGGGGTGTTGATGAGTCCGAGATTTAGACTCATTTGGAGGTTTACTCATAATGATTTAGTGTTCTCAAATGCTTGTTTTGTGCCAATAACTGATGTAAAACCCTTGATTTCCAAGTATATGGATTGAGAAACAATGCAAGGACACTAATTTACAAAAAGGAACGAATCAAGCTGAAAGAGTGAAGAAAAGGAAGCTTCAATTTGGTAAATATTTTTATCTTTTTATGATGTCTAGCTAAAACCCCAATTCTTGGGGTGTGATTATGTGATTATGGGTTGATTTAGTTTACGGGTATTGCTAATTTATAGTTTAAATGCTGTTTAGAAGTGATTTCAATCATTAATTGTGGATTAAAGAATTGTAGTTGTAAATGCAGTTCTACCCTTGTGTTTTTGGCTTGCTCGAGAGAGAAGTTTTAAAACTAAGATTATTGCTTGATGGTTTGTGGGTATTGGATTGTCATGGGTTCAGCTTGAGAGAGTGAACCCTAAACCCTTTTCCACACATTCAGCTCTCGAGAGAGAGTGAATAGACTAAGGCGTAGGTTGTTCTCATTTTTCATGCTTGTCGATGTTCGAGAGAAATCGACCTGATTCGGGGTAAATTGTTCAAGAGAAAGTTTACCTCCTCTATAGTCTAGCTTAATCACTAATATCTAGCTATTTTCTAATAGTTGCAATTACCCATTTGTCTACATTAGCCTATAATCAAATCACATCCCAAGAACCTGTCTCATTATTGATATTTTGTATTATTTGTTGTTGTTGCAATTGATAATTTAAACCAAACCCCATTTATTTGACATTCGTGTCACCCCCCTAATTTGAATTATGTTTTTATTCGATAATGTTTATTCCTATGACTGATTTGACCATGTTCACATTTTACTATTGAATCTTAAACACATACCGCTCCTTGTGGGATTCGACCCCAACTCATTTAGTTGGGTTATATACTGATTAATGACCGTTCTGGACTCATCTTTCAAGTTCGAAATCAATGTATACGAAATTTCCTATAATAATCTTTATAAACATGATTTTATAAACAAATAGGGTTCATGTGGTACGAAGAATGGGCATCAATTTAGAATTTAATATGCATACTAGAAATCAAAATCTCAATGGTTAAGGAATTGGAACACAGAATAAGAAACATAATTGAATTCATATTTCAAGAGAACTGAGGATAGAACTCTAAACATAACGTTTCAATTACCGAACTGAGATGTACGGCGTGAGGACGAGCTAGTCTATCACTATGAGTAACCTCACATATGTGATTATAAAGCTATTAGACTGAAAACTTTGGTGGAGACATGATTTTTCTTGAGCTGGAGGAAGATCGTTAGCTTTCTTAAAAGAAACCTTTGATCTTGGAATCTTAGCGTTTGATCTTGAGAAAATAAACTCTTTTATGAAGTTCTTAAAGTGGAAAGAACTTGGGAAAACCTTGGATGGCAAGACTTCTCTTTGTATCTTGAATATTTGACTTGAAGGTTTTAAGTGTTCTTGATAGAGAAGAGGAACCTTAGGTAGGGTTGGGCATAATTTGGTTCAAATCGAAAAAACCGATTGAACTGATTTTTTTTAATTTCGGTTTTGATTTTTTGGTTTGATCGATCGATTTTGGTTTTTAATTTTAAAAATTCGATAATTCGGTTCAATTTTCAATTTTCAATTTTTTTTTCGGTTAACCGAAAAACCAAATTTTATTTAATACATTTATAATTTTATATAAATCCAATCCAAATGTCATCCTATTAAAAAGTAAAAGAAAAGGCTCACCAAATTTCTCAAAAGATAAATGCCTAAATTCACCAACTCTCAACCCATGCACAAGCTTCCTGCATCATGACATTTTGAGTTCAGTCGGTTTTTTCCATTGCTGATAATTGATGGCTCGACGCCACAACCCCAATCTTCAAAATCACATTGAAAATATTTTTTTAAAAACTGATACAATTTAAAATTTTAATTTATGACCAAAGAAAGGCTCATAAGGATGATATTCAACCGAAAAACCAAACCAAAATAAACCGAACCTAAATAGTAAAAACTGAACTGAATCAAATATATTTCAGTTCAGTTTCAGTTAGCATTTTCATCAAATCGAAAAATCGAACCAAATTTTGCAAATCGAACCGAACCAACTGAATGCCCAGCCCTAACCCTAACCCTAACCCTAGGTGAGTTTTGAGAGAAATTTTGGAGACTTGAATGTTTAGATTGATGATTATGAGAGGAAAACTAGTTAGTTGAATGATATACTCGGTTAAAAGTTAAAACACCCAAAAAGGACTTAGAATAGGTCTAAAAAGCATGAAAAAGGACCAAAATAATCCTGCAACATGTGCAGGAATGTTTTGAAAAAAATTGTAGAAAGACTTAACAGAAGGCTCTAAGGTTCATGGAACATTCCACCGTCTGTAGTTCTGGTCGTAGAACATCAACTACCTAACAATGCTTCACAAAAATGGGTATAACGTTTTACTACAAACTCTAAATGAGGTAAACTTGATGGCATTAAAAAGATGACTCGTAGACCTTTAATTTGATATGTCACAGGCCATCAAATTAATTATGTGCTGAGATATGTACTCACTTGCAGTTGACCTAAGTAGAATCTTATATCAAAACTCAATCGGTAAGGAAGCTTTCGACTCAACTTTGTTCTAGAGGATTATTATGAACTCTATTAGGTGTAAAAATGTCAGAATTTAGGTTTTAGAAAGGGTGGGAAAAGACTAAAATAACCCTTCTTAAAACTGACAGAAGTTGTCTACGAAAGGTCATCTACGATCTGTACAAATGTCTACAAACCGTAGACCCTCTCGTAGAAAATAAATTGAGTTTATGTATTTAATAAGTTGGGATCTATGAACCCTTTATAGGTCCCATAGAAACTTTGACGGACCATCCTACTCTATCGTAGGAAGCTTACTGGGAGGGGTGATCAGGACTTTGTTCCACGAGACCTTCTACGGATCGTAGAAGGTTTTATGAGCCGTATAGTCTGATTCATGAAACTTGGATCGGAGAATAATTTTCCAGAGCATGGTTCTACGAACCCACTTTTGGTCCTTAGATATTTCTACGGGCTATAGATGACTTCAATGGGACCAGTGTGAGGAAAACATAACTATGGTCTGATTTGAGTTGAATTTTTTTTCGGGGTGTTACATTTACTCTATCTTTTATATTATATTTTTTTATTTATATAATATTATATTATATTATATTAAAACATACTACTTTTCACATTTGAAAGGTTGTGACTTTTTCGAAGAGTGTGACTTTCTAAAGAGTTGCAATTTGTTTGATTAGTTGTGACATTTCCAAAGTGTTGCGATTTTTCTGAAATGTTGTGAATTTTCTTATAGATACAATAAACACATGTTCATACTACCTGCTATAAATAGAGGGGTTCACTCACAATTTTAAACTACAATTTTTTTAAGTTTTTCTATTTTTCTTCTTCTTAAAACACGAATTAGTAATTCTTCTATATTATATTATGGGAAAATCTCTAAATACACAATTTATTTTACCATATTCTCTAAATTTTCTATCATTTGAAATTTAAAAAAAAAAAATCATACTCTCTCCTATTCTCGGATACATTACTTTACGTGATATATCGGTTGGATACATTATTGTACGCGATGTTTCGATCGGATACATCACTTTACACAATGTATAAGATACATCACTTTACACGATGTATCGGTTGGATATATCACTTTACGCGATGTATCGATCATATACATCACTTTATGTAACCTATCGGGACATACGCGATGTATCTAAAATTAAAAAGTGATGTATAAGGACGTTGAACAATGTATTCAAAATCGAGACGCGATGTATTAGGATGTTTTGGGATGCATTCGGATTTCATCAAATTTAAAGGATTTTTGTAATTTCGAAAATAGTAGGGATATGATGTAATTAGCTCTTAACACTACGTGATTTGTGTAATATTATATTATATTATATTATATTATATTACATTAAAAGCAAACACTTTTTTATATTGAAGGGTTGTGACTTTTTGGATGGGCTATGACTTTTTCAAAGAGTAGTGACATTTTTGAAGGGCTGTGATATTTTTTGATAAGACACAATAAACACATGTTCATACAACCCTTTATTGGCTATAAAAGAAGTGCTTCCTCACATTTTTAAACCAAGGATTTTCTAAAGTTTGTTCTTCTCTTTTTAAAAACTCAAAGTGTGTTTTGCAACCATTGAGTAGGGTTGGACTTCGGTCGGTTCGGTTCGGTTTGCAAATTTTGGTTCGATTTTTCAATTTTTGATTTGCTGAAAATGTAAATTGAAACTGAACTAAAATAATTTTGATTCAGTTCGATTTATTTCGATTCGATTTTTCGGTTTGAATATCATCATCTTGGGTCCTTCTCTTTTCATCACTATCGCTGGACTTTAAAAATTAGATCAATTATTTTTATTTTTTTTAAAATAGCTTTCCAAACTAAATTAATAAACAAGTCTACAATATTACAGATATGTGAAGCAAAAATAAGTGATTTGGTACATTGAAAATTCAGCCAAAACCATCAAAAACTTTTATAAACCAGCAAATTTTCTAGAGTTCTTGGACTGTCCACATTTGATACAAAGTTGTGGAAGGCACCATAGTTGGAATCAGATCGACGTGGTCTTGTGGCGTCGGCAATGGTGGCCTCTAATTTAGTCTATCGGTGATGGTGGTCTTGTGGCCTCGTCGATGGTAGGGTATTGCAAATTTTGAGATTGGAAAATTTTTTAGGGAAAATTTTCAAAACAACAATATTTTAGCATCTAATAGGACCCCTTGTCAACACTTTCAATATTTATTGAAAATGTCAATATTTTGGTTTGTTATAATGCTGATTGTATTTATTTAATTTGAAAGAGTACACAGTTTTAATATTTAATAACATAATGGAGGTAATCATGGGAGAAAAAATATTTCAAAAACGGTAAAAATATTTCCCTTAATTTTTTATCCTTACTTGATTGAATTTTTTTAAATATGATTTTATCTTAAATGTATTCGGATGGACTTCTTTAAATATGATTTTGTGTGTCATTATTTTAAAATGCAATTGAAATATAAATTGCGAGTGATATTGAAAATACAAAATGAGCCAAACAAAATACAAATCTATTTACTAATAATAGTATGAATACCTATATAATGAAGAAGTAAATAAATTATATTTTGGTTAGTTAGAATTGAAAATGAATACAAAGTCAAATCTAAATACAAATTATCTAGTATACAAAGTGATATTGAAAATACAAAATGAGCAAAATAAAATACAAAATCTATTTTATTGATGCAATTAGGATGAATACCTATATAAAATAAATAACTGTACTTTGGTTATTTAGAATTGAGAATGAATACGAAATCAAATATAAATACAAAACTTGATGGTATACCATTAGGACGAATACAAAATTAAATCTAAATACAAACTATTTGGTATACAAAGTGATATTGTAAATACAAAACAAGCAAAATAAGATAAAAACTTTGTTTTACATATGCAATTAGGATGAATACATTAATAATGAATACATAAATAAACTGTATTTTGGTCATTTAGAATTGAGAATGAATGGACAATTAAGAACTTCAATCCGGCAATTGATTCATCAAGTTCCATATATTCAAGAAGAGTCTTTTCGGAACCATGAATGGACAATTAAGAACTTCAATCCGGCAATTGATTCATCAAGTTCCATAGATTCAAGAAGAGTCTTTTCGGAACCATCCATAGAGCGGCGGCAGCGGAGATCTGGAACTCGACAGGAAAATCGCACGAGCCCTAAAACAAAATCACAAGAAAATTGAAAAAAATTGTTTAAAAGACTAAAAATCTGAAATACATAAATATTTGATGATTGTCTAACCAAACTCACATTCTACTTGTAACATCTCGCAACTTGAAATAGTTAGAAAGAAGCAGCTTGAAATAATCATTTTTGGAAAGTATAAGAAAATCTGAAATTTTTAAGTAAGATAAAGTTGAGATTTTGGTCAAATTCAATCGACCATAACTCCTAACTCAAGATGAGTTAGGTGTAGTTCCAGATTTGGTTGGAAAGCTCTTGGATTTATCTTTCCAACGCCGCCGAGTTTGTACGATTCCGAGTTCGTACGAGTGAGTTACGTCATTTGTAAGTTGGGTTGTTCGAATGAAGAAACGCCCAATCCGGAATTTAAAAGGGTAGTTGGGTCTTTTCCTTACCCAATTAATTAAATCCGTTTCTTAGTAAGATAATTGGGGTCAAGACTGAGTTAGTTCAGTTTACGCTTTTGAAAATTAGAGTTAGGGTTTTTTGGAGAAGGAACGCAAGAGAAAGGAAAGAAGAAAAGCAAGATTCGCCAAGAACGATTGATTTGGTTGTGGATTCGCCAAGAAGTTGATCCTACAAGGTATGTGAGTCTCTCATAGCGTTGGGTTCATTCACCCACGTGCCATACATGTTTAGTTTCAGCGCAATTCGTCCTAAAAGAGTTTGAAAGTTGATGTTCTTGACATGAATTCTTGAATTTAAATGTTGTTCTTGAATTGGGTTGAATTGTGGAGTTTCTGAGATCTTTACGTTGTGTTTTAGAGTTACTTCGAGTTAGGTTCTTGAGTACATATTCTAGATATCGGGACCTAAAATGAATTTGAGGAAAATATTCGAGTTTAGGCGAAATGGGGCTGGAAAACGAAAAAGGAAAAAGTCTAGCATGCATCGTCAAACAAGTCCGCGTGGTGGGATGCGGACTTGTTCCCACAATGTACAAAAATTGTCTCCGCTTCGCGGACAGGACACGAACTCCTCTACCTCAAAATTTAATCTAACAATTATTTATTTAGAAACACCTCCGCGCCGAGAACTTGTTCCAAGACGGTGATTTCGTAATTTTTCTCAAGTTTAGCTATTTGAAATCATTCCCACACATCATGAGGTCTTTCCAAACACAAATCATAATCCTTGAATCCATAATTCAATTCAAGGATCAGTGAAGAGTCATTTCAAGCAAGAGTTAAGATCAAAGCCAAGAGTCAAGTAACAAAAGTTCATTTCAAGTTTTCATAAGTCTTTTACAAACGTTTTAACTTGTTTTAAGACTTAAGTTTGAAGTTAAGCAAAGAGTAAACGGTAAAGTTTGAAGTTCATTTCTTCAAAAGTATAGGGGGACTAAGTATTCCCAAAGAGATTTTTAAATGCTTTCACATTTAAATAAGAACGGGAACTGAGATTTCCAAAGAGCCTTCGGGCTAGTTTTCAGCAAAGAGTATTAGCTTTCTAAATGAAGCAAGCAGGGAAACTGAGATTTCCAAGATATCCTTTGAGCTAAGTTTTTGAGCACTAATCTTAAATCACAGAAGAGGTGTTTTTAAACATAAAGAGCTAGTATATTTTGGGAGTAGTATTGATCTCCGATGGGGAAGAGTTCATACAACTATCAGCCCCCTTAAATCATGTAGCCATCATGGGTAGAAAAGGGTCATACTTTTTAGATGAACCCTTTTCAAAATAGACTAGTGGATCCATTAGGCAGTTCAGGTCCTATACCTTTGGCCAGGTATAGGATGCGCTGGCAGTGTGAGGAAGATCGTTGTATCATCACTATAGCTCTTATGTGATGGTTGTCGATTAGAGAAACTCCCAAAGAAGTTATTGTATTTTTATATACATCAGTTTATTTGTATTTTTACATACATCTCAAAGTTATATTGTATCTTTGCATACATACATAGTTGATATCATGTTTTCAAACAGCTTTTCTTTATATTGCACTTGCTTTTAAATTGCTTTATATTTAAATGAGTCTAATCGGGTTGAGTTAAGTTGAGCCAGGTAAGTTCTTCAGTTTTTCTCAGATTCTTTCTAGCCTATGTTGTTTTAGCTTTCCAACTCGCATACTCGTACATTCAATGTACTGATGCCAGTTGGCCTGCATCATATTATGATGCAGACACAGGTAACCAGGGTCAGCATCCAGCACCTCGTTGATCAGGTTCAACACTCAAAGTCAATTGGTTAGCCTCCTTGCATTCCGGAGGATCCACTTCATTGCTTTCTAGTTTAGTTCATTAGGATGTTGTGGGGTCTGTCCCAATATCCATCTTAGTTGTTTAGAGGCTTCATAGATAGACTGCTAGATATTAGTTCTTTGAGTCTTTTCAGTATCATTTCTTATTGTTAAGACTTGGGTTGCCACTTTTGGCCAAGTTGAATGTTTACTTTTTTTAACATTCTCAGTTATCTTATCTTTCAGTTCAATTAAGTTCATTGAGTATTAAGTATGAATGTTGTCTTCCGCTGAGTAAGTAAGCCAGGCCAAGGGTTCGCTTGAGGCCAACAATGGTCTTCGAGTGTCAGTCCCGCCCAGGGTATAGGCTCGAGGCGTGACACTACTAAATCTGAAATATTAAAAAAAAATCACAAGAAGATCGAAAAAATTATTTAAAAGACTAAAAATCTGAAACACATAAATATTTGATGATTATCTAACCAAACTCACATAAAAATCAAAAAAATTGACGAAAAATCCGTAATATATAAAACCCGAAATACAAGATAATCGGTGATTTTAAAAATAAAATCAACATAAATATCACTAAATAATTGAAATTACCTTTAACAATTGAGATATTTCTTGAGTTAAGTTAGAGATTTGTTGAACAAATTAGGAGAACCATTCATAATTTGTATTTCTTGACCTACAAAGAAATTTTAAGAAAGAGAAAATATAAAACTTGAATGATGGGGAAAGAAATCGGTAGTTTTTTTTCTTTTTTCCTTTTTTCCTTTTTTATATGTTATTGGTTTAGAATTTGGTCCAATGATGGACTGTTTTGGGGAAGAAATGGTAAAATAAATAATAATATTTGAATACAATTATTTTGTAAAGTATTGACATTTTGACATTTTAAATAAATATTTTAAAGTGTAGTTGTTTTGATTAATTATGTTAGGTATGTTGACTAGATTGCTAATTTTCCCATGGAAATTTTTTCAAAATGTCAATATTTTAGCATTTAATAGGATCCCTTAGCCACATTTTCAATATTTATTAAAAGTGTCAATATTTTAGTTTGTTATATATCTGATTTATGTATTTCTTAATTTGTTTAATTTGAAAGAATACAATTATTTAATAACAGAAGGAAGAAAATCAAGGGAGAGAATATTTCAAAAAAAAGTAAATATCACTTAATTTTCTCATCAGTTACATTTTTTAAAGAAAACTCAAACATGTGCCTTTTTCACAATGCATTTTTGTTTTTTTTTCTAGAATCTTGTAACCTTTTTAAAATCGTATTCATTCCAATATGTATATTATTTGTATTCATTCTAGTTTTCATGTTATATTTTGTATAATGAAACTTGTATTTTTTTTATTAGTTTGTATTCATTTCAATAGTTATGCCAAATGAATCTATAGTTATTTGAGAAACGTATTTGTATTCATGTATTGTTTTTCACTGTGTATTTATTTATTTTCTTCAAAATCTTCTCTTAAGTCGTATTCATTCCAATATGTATTTTATTTGTGTTTGTATTCATTCTAGTTTTTATGTAGTATTTTGTATAATAATATAAAATACAAAAAACAATATGATGAAAAAGTGAGAATGAAATATAAAACTGAAAAGGAATACGTGAATATTTGTTACAATCATTCTTAAATAAAATACATAACTAGTTGGCATACTTTTAGAATGAATACAAATTAGGAACAATACTAGATTCATAAACTATGCAACATGATTTTTGAATGAATACAAATATTAATAGCATACATATGGTTTTGAATACAAATTGAGAAAGGATACAAAATTCTAAAAAAAATTATAAAAATAAAACAAAACAAACCAATAGGAAGTTGTTCTTCCTATAAATAAAATACATATCTAGTTGACATATCTTTGGGATGAATTCAAATTAGGAACAAATATAAGATTCATAAACTATGCAACATGAGATTTTGAATGAATACAAATATTAATAGCATACATACATATTTGAATATTAATTGAGAAAGGATACATAATTCTAAAAAAACTATAAATACAAAACAAGCTAATAGGAAATTGTTCTTCCTCAACTTGGTCTTCAACAAGTTCTTCGAAATCTTTAGCACCCAATTTTGGAAATCAAAAATACTTGGTGACAATGTATTTACCTTTATTCGTGGGTGAAAAATATTTTGAAGGAATAGTGGAATTTCTTGAACAAAGTAGAAGAGGTGATTTTCTTAGACAAGAAAATGAGAGAACAATGGTGAAAAACTCAAGAGAGAGAAAGGAAGAATTTGGGGTAAAAACCTAGAAAGAGGGGAAAGTGGGTAATGAAAGTTTTTGTTTCTTTTTCACGTATAGGAGAGTAAAATTAGTTGAATGTGGGGCCTGATTTGAGAAATAAAAGAAAAGAAAATCAATTATATTAGGATACATTTTATTTGCTAAAATATTGACATATTGACATTTTCAATAATTATTTTAAAGTGTAGATGTTTTTAATAATTATGTTAGGGAGTTTGACTAATTTGCTAATTTTCCCTTGAGAAAATTTGATTTTTCGGTTAACCGAATTTAATTATTTCAAAACCGAAAATAGAATCGAAAAATTGAAATTTTAAAATATAAAGTCGAAACCGAATTTTTTTGGCTCCAACAATAACAATATGATAAATAAATAGCTGATGAAATAACAACAATGTATTGAAAAATAATAATTTTTTCCGTATTACAAAAAAGACTCATGCATCTGTAAGGAAAAATGTGTACATTTTCTTTCTCTAATTGTTAATGACGAATCCAAGTTCTGCATAATCATCTGAAACATTCAACCTCATAATGTATATAACGGAATTATAGACATCCACAAAATTTATATAACTCAATTTTCAGAAATTTCCTTGATATTTCAAAAAACCTTTACATTGTAAGAGCTAGAATGAGTTTTTTTTGTTAAAATTTTCTTGGTTAATATCATATATGTTGTAATGACATTTTTGTTTTTACAATAATATGTGGATCTGATCTGTATTTGAGATCTTAATTTGAATTGCTGAAATTTTGGAATCTTTTGTTTTCTTCTTTGTTTAAACGTCAATTTTTTTTAAAAAGTTCTTTAGTGTTAGAGAACTCCATTTGTATTAAAAGATAAGATTATTAAGCTTTTAAATAAAGATAGATACGAGGGAATGATATTTTTAGAGGACTCTGTTTGTCGTAAAAGACAAATGATGGAATATTGTATTGAAATGACTAAATAATAAAGTGAAGTGATATGCATATATATTTGCTTGCTTGGACTCTTCAAATATGAATAATATTCTACCTTTTTTTCTTTTCAATAAAATGACCCAGGGACCAGGGTCTTTAATTAGATAATAATAAAAAAAAAATATATGTTGAAGGGTGCATGTGATTTTTTTAAAGAATTAGCACATTATTGGAGAATTTGAAAAGACAGCAACAACATTTTGGAGAGTCCAATCGGCAATCAACATAAATGTATATAATCTACCCTATTTAAAATTGAGGCTATGTTGAATTTGTTGTTTTTCTTTTGCAAGTTTATCTAATAATTTTTTGCTCTAATTTAAATCTGAAATTTCATGATTTCAATTATTTCATTAATAAGGAGATCACATTGGTAAATGCTTCCTCCTTTTACTTTTATTTGTCACTTATTCCTAAAATAAATTTTCATTTCTACTTGTCACTTTTGACATATCAAGAAAATACAATTATTTTTTCATATCTTACCCTTAGCATTAAATACTATTCTTCAAATCATTTTTCAAGGTTCAATATTACACATTAATTAATAGGGATATTATGGTAAAATAGTTATATCAATAATTATTTTTTTAATTGGCGTGTCAAGTCAAAGAGTAAAAAGTAAAAGTGAACGGAGGGAGTATAAATTTTTTTTTCATAATGTTTAAAACATTCTTTTAGAGGACTCTGTTTGTCTTAAAATTTTTTTATTGAATATTGTATTGAAATGATTTTAAATAATTAAGTGAAATGATATAGTGGATATATATTTACTTGTTTGGACTCTTCAAATATGTTGATGGAAAATAATAATAATATGCTACCGTCTTTTTTTTAAAAATAAAATGGCTCATTGGGTCTTTAATTAGATTATAATTTTAAAAAATTATATTGACGGTTGCGTATGAAATTTTTTAAAAGTAGCACATTTTTAGAGAATCTGACAAGACTGCAACAATATTTTTTGAAAAGTCCAAACAACGTAAATGTATACAGTCTAGTGTCTACCCTGGCTAGTTTAAAATTTAGGCTATGTTGAATTTGGTGTTTTTCTTTTGGAAGTTTATCGAATAATATTTTGCTTTAATTTAAATCTAAAATTTCATGATTTCATTAATAAGGAGACCACATTCTTAAATATAATGACCTTTTTAAAACAACTAGATAATTTGTGCTCGTGCATGCACGGGCCCAATGTTTACCTTATGGAATGATCTTGTGTTTTTTATTAAGCTAACTCATTATTAATACTTTCACAAGTTTTTGCCATTTGAAATTGCATCATGTTATCAACAAGGGTTGTGGTAAGCATTCATTCCTCTTAATCATAAGTTTTGGGTCCTATTTATCTTCAGAATTAATTCATTATTCTAGCTGGAGGATTGTGCCGTGCTGCTAGCGTAGTCGAACGTTTTGTATTTCCAAAATTGGTGTACAATGGATGGAAAACACATGTGGATTATTTTTAATAATAATCTGGAGTATATAATGCTAGCAGTATTTTCTTACTTGAATAGCACACATAAACAGAGTTAATATCTTAAAATGTCACTCAACTTTGAGAATTTATCTAGTAAAGTCATTAAACTTTATTTTGTATCAATAAAATCACTCAACTTAATTTATTATATCACCATTCATTTTCTCTCCTAGATCAAGTTTCCAGTCAATCACTATAACCATCACACAAAAACAAAAACAAAATCATTGTCCGATTTGGAGAAGAAATTACAATTCTGCCGAGTAATTGACAGAACAAAAATGGAGGAACATTTTATATATTTGAAAAGTTAAAATTAATATTCAGATTTAAAAAAAGTATATGATTTTTTTTTTGTTGGATAATTTATAAATAAATCCAGATGTTACCCAAAAGCATCAATACTTCAGTTTGGGCATACTGAATTAAAATCGAAGAAAGCCTTGATGCTCAGAAAGATATTGTTACGATACTGAGTTTAATATATACTCATTAATGCACTGTTCAAATTTCATATTTTCGACAGTTTTCTTTCCTCAACTTCTCAGCCATCAGAATTCAGATTGAATCTAATAGAAAAATAATTATTGTTGTTGCCCGCTAATCGCTATTGTTACCGTAAGGCAGAGGATTCTTGTTAATAGTTAATGCCATGATATAATTTTCACTAATTAAGTTTATCGGTAAGAAATTCTTAATAGTTTTATTTAATTTTATTTATTTATGAAATTCATATTTATATGGCATAAACATAATTTATAATGCTTTGTCATTTTTTTTTAATGATAAATTTGGTTAAGTGATTTTATTGATATAAAAATTTAAGTTGAGTGATTTTATTGATACAAAATAAAGTTCAATGACTTTATTAGATAAATTCTCTAAGTTGAATAAGCTTTTGAGATATTAACTCCACATAAACGTGTTAGCAAGTTATAAATTATAATAAGAACTGAGGATTTAGTGGTCGTACAATCGCAGCTTCCTGGTTGTGACTGAGAACTTTCAAAAGAGCACTGCTAGCAACATTTACTCCATATATAGTTCATTCTTCTTACAATTACCAGACATCAAATAGTTCAACAGATCAATTGATTTTATGATCCTTCCTCTTTAATTAGTTTCAATCTTGTGCCAAATAATGTGCAAGCACGGGCCCAATAATAATCATAACAAACTATTTTGATTAGAGCTGTCAGTATGTGCTGACCCACCCATCCGAGTAATCTATACAAACTTTGAAATTTGACGGGTCAGGCTGGACTAGCCCATGGTCGGTCCAGCCCAAGTATGTGGGCTACGGGCTTTGCCGGGCCAACCCTCTCTTCTTAAAAGTATATTTTTTATAATTTTTTAAATTAAATTATAATTAAAAAGTATTACCATAGATATCGACAAGACAATATTACACGGTGTTAGTGTTACTACTTGTTAGTCAAACACACAAATACAATTATCATTATAATATTTATTAAGTTTGATTTCAAGTAAAAACATAAATTGCTAAATAGATTTATTAACCTAATTGTTTTTCAATGGTCACAACGCATAATAAAACACAAAAACTATGACAATATTCCATAGGCTATGGCCTGTGTAGTGATTCCCTAGAAATTTTAGGAAATTTTTATTTTATGTAGTACATATTTCATAAACATAATTTGTATTTAAATTATAATATTTCAAACTTTAAACAGATTTTGAGTTTAGACTATTGTTATTTTTAATACTCTATTTCATTTTTATTTTTTAATTAAGTTTTATTTGGCCCACGGGCCGACTTTATCCATATTTCTCAAGCCCCACAAACCGGCAAACTTATTTAGGCCGGGATAAAACGCCCTTTTTTTAAATGGGCTCCAAAAATCGTAGCTCAGCCCTATCAAATCACGGATTAGGCCAGACCGGCCCAACGGACCTAACCCATATTGACGGCTCTAATTTCAATAATATATATATATATATATATATATATATTTGAAAATTTCAATTAATTCTTTTTTTTATCTACAAAAATTAGTGGAGAATTAATTATTGTTCACTCATAAATTCATCTTTGTATTTTGATGAACATCCGATTGGAAGAAGTCTCAATTCATCTTTCTAATTTTTTTTAGCACATGAACACACATGATAAAAAAATTTAGCACATGAACACACATGATAATTTTTTCTTAGATAGATCAAACAATTTCTTAATTAAATTTTAACATTAATAAGATTACTCATAATCTAGTGGCCTTATGAACCCCCTAATTCACCAACTTAAAAAAACTAAATATATATTACATGTCAGGAATGGAAAAGCACAACAAAATTAGCATTCTCATGACTATTATAAAAGCTTTCATGGAATCTTAGAAAGGCAAACCCAAAGTGAAAAATTATCTTAAAAAAAACATGCAATACACTGTAATACAGCCAAACATGCAAGTCAGAGAATTTTCTTGATTTCGATTATTCTGTTTCTCTAAATATAATCTCAATATAATTCAACAAACAACATCATACGTAAGAATCTATACCTAGAAAATACATACTCCATTTTCAGAGTTTCTATCAAATCTCTATTAAAGCGGTGGATAAACAAATCAGTGATATCACCGTCGATCATTCTGTGTGGTTGGCAAAAAATCTCTACTGCCATAAAATCATAAGCACATAAAACTTAAAAGGCATAATACATAAATATGTCAATTAACTTGGCCTCTGCTCACATTTATGCCCTCCAACTTTGAGTGTGCACAAGTAGACACTTAAGCTTGTATAAAGTTGAACAAATAGACACACACGTACTACGTGACATCTTACATGACAATTTTCATCCTACGTGGTGTCCTATGTGTATTATGCCATATAAGACTCATATGTCTACTTGTTCAACTTTATATAAGTTAAAGTGTTTAATTGTGCACACTCAAATTTGAAAGGTATAAATATGAAATAAGGTAAAGTTAAATGGCACATTTATGTATTATGCCAAACTTAAACCTAGAAATTAACTGAGAAAATTGTCACAATTACTCAAGTTCTAGGGATATGGAAACAGAACAAGCTATGAAAGATTTAAGATCTAGAGAAAAAAAGAAAAATAGGAAAGTCATATCTTAGGTGGCTTTTCAATGGAGGATGAAAGACACGTATGTATAAGTGCAGTAAAAAGTCAAAATTGCCCTTGAGTTAAGTTTTAATGACCAACAAGCAAGCATGTTGATACCAAGCTGTTTTACCCATACTTCTAATATAGTAGGAAAAAGAAAAAAGAAAAAAGAAAAGAAAACTTTAAAACATTCTTTGTATTATATACATACAACATAAAACATACATGACTAGTAGACAACGACGTGGAAAATCCAAAAAGTATAGCCTCTTTGGCATCACAATATATACTTGGTCGTACGTTCAAATTTAATACTTACTAGAACTAGCCGTTACTTCAACCTTTGTTTTTTTTTTCATTTGTAAAATTTGGCCCCACCTTGAATAATAGTACAAATCACAATAAGGTAACAACAACAATAAGTGAAATTCTATAATATATCTAAGCTTATTATTATCTAGTAGAGCGAGCGGTAGAGGTAAGAAAATTATTTTTGAAAGATTCTAAGCTAAAACGCAACAAATTAAAAAATAATAATAATGTAGAAAACATAATAACTAACAAGGGAAACAATGCAAAACCTATAAGAAAGAAATAAGAGCAACAAAATAGTGTGATAATCGAAGAAAAATAGATGACAAACAATGATAGATATCAAAAGCAAACACTACGATAATCTGATTAGTACAACGATAAATTCCAACAAGCCTAATCCCTCGAAAACAAGACAACACTTCAATACCTATTAACCTTCTACCTAATCGATTGAATAAGTAACTATTGTCGATATTTATATATAGAAGGAGAGTTAACCATCATATTTTTAAGTAAGTTGTATCCTTGTTTCATTGGCTTAGATTAGGTTTAAACTAGATGATGTCTTGAGTTCAATACTACTTAACCATATTTTTAAGCATGGTTTTATTTTGCAAAAATATGCTTATGGCTTATAGATTAGGTTTAAACTAAAAGATGTCTTGAGTTCAATTCTACTTAACCACATTTCATTTGAACCTCAAACATCAAAAGCAAACAATGAACCATCACACCATTAGATTACTTTTGTCAATTAGTGTCATTTTGTTATAAAAATTTGACGAAGCGGTGTCGCTTGATACCCTTGCTTAACGTTGGTTCGCCCTTGCTGTTACCCTAGTATACGTCTTCCACACTCCTTTGTCTAAGGTTATGTTCTCCACACCCTCCAACCCTAGGACAAGTTACAATAAGGTAATTCATTAATTTTGTCAAATTAGTAATTTGTATTAATATAGTAATTTCTTAGAAATTTGTACCTATATTTTCCCAAAAAGAATTCTACATATTTTTAAAAAGATTTTTTTTAAAATTGGGATTTTTTTTTTATAGTATATATGTTAATATATGTCATGAAGCAAACACCATAAAAAAAAGAGCAACTTCCAAGACTAAACATTCTCTATTTGAGCACATGTCTATTTTGTTACTTTCAAAGAATTTCCCTTTTTGGTATATAATAGTCTTATACCTTTAAAATAAAATAAAATGATAAAGCCTCAAAAAGGAACAAAAGTTGGAAATGTTATTTTAAAGCGAATTTGGCAGATAAAACAACAGAATATATGGTAAATTTAAGTAGAGATATCCAGATATATTTTATTTAATGAACAAAATTACTATAGTAGATCTATTTTCGATAAAAACAATTGAAAATGCTATTTTAAAGTGAATTTAACAGATAAAACAATAAAATATATGATAAAGTTAAGTAGCGATATCAAGAGATATTTTATTCAATGAACAAAATTACTATAGCATATCTATTTTTGATAAAAACGATGGTAATAACATATGGTTAATATTCTTTATAATTATATCATTTGTTGACTGATTTTTTAACAGCTATAATTAAATATTACTATAGAGTGTGTATATACAATATAATAATTGATTTTAAAAAAAGTTGATTATCATGTATAATTATGATATAGAAGTTTGACATTTTATCTTTAAATTAACTTGAACAATCTTATTAAAGTATTCTTTAAGAAAAAGTGTACATGAATATAAGAACCTAAACTCTCAAGGGTTCATTCAAATTTCTTTAAAAAAGAATTACACAATTTATATATAATTAAAATTGTTTCCTATAACGTTGAACTGATTTAACTTCTTTTATGTGTTTAATTTTTGGCCTTTTTTGAACTCATTAGAAAAAAATTTTGGCTCCAAATAAATAAACAACCGAAATAACAAAAATGCATAAAGAGATAATTATTAATACTTCCTATATTATAAAAAAAAAAAGTTACGCATCCATAGAAAAAGGTGTCTTCTGTTTCTTTTGGTCGTTTTTTTCTCTTTGTGATTGTCAATTGGCGAATCCAAATTCTGCCTACTTATCTGCAAACACTTCAATTCCATAATGTATATTATACTCTGCAATTTATCAGAAATTAATCAGGTAATCCAAAAACCCTTTGTCATGGAGAGGCCAGAATGGTTTTTTTTTTTGGGATTTTTTTGGTTAATCTTGAATATGTTATAATGATGTTTTTGCTTTTGCAATAATATGTGGATCTGATCTGCGTTTGAGATCTTAATTTGAATTGCTGAAATTTTGGAATCTCCATTTTTTTGCTGGATAATTTTTTTAATTTTATTTTAGAAAACAAACAGATTATTGAGCTTTAAATGAAAGGGGTTAAAATAAAATTAATTTGCTAAATTTGGAATTTGAGGCATTTGCTGTTTGTGTTTGTTATTTTGTATTGATATTATGTGTTATTGGAGGTTGACATGACGGAATAGTTTTTTTTATAGGACTCCATTTGTCGTTTTGTATTGAAATGGATCTAATTTAGTGGAGGTATATGTATGTTGCTTCGACTCTTTAAAAGTGTGTTTAAGGGTGTGTGTTGGATCCTTCAAAAGTAGAGCATTTTTGGAGGATTAGTCTACCTTGGCTAGTTCATAATTGAAGCATTGTTGGTGTTGTTTTCTGATTGATTCTTATGTATAATTTGGTGTTTTTCTGTTGCAGGTTTTTCTGAGGGAGTAGTTGCTGGATTTAGATTCTTTTAAGTAAATTGTGATACTTGTTTTAGAATTGTCATTTTCTGAACTGGTTATTTGTGATGTTTTAAGTCTATTTCAAGGAGTGACTCTACTGATCTGAATTGGACACTTGTGGGATCAAACTGTATTCGTCCTTTTTCTATTTTTGTGATTATTTTGCAAAGGATTGGTGTTTTTTTTCTGGTATCGAGGAAGATTTGATAGTCGTCTGACTCATGTTAATTGGAATTGTTTGGATGCTGGGCGATACATATGAGAGATGTTACTTGCTGTTTTGGAGATTCAGTTTGTAACAGTAACTAGCACCTATTTTGATCTTCTCAACACTTGGGTTTGAGGTGGAAACTTGGATATGAGAAGCCCTTTGTTTACTAAACTATCAATACTGTTCAGGCGTAGACCGTCAGTAAGCTGGTTAGTCTTGTGCCTGGTTAGTGTTTTTGGGCTAATAGCATTATTAGAATCATCTTACTCAAGTACCTTTGACTCTGTGACCTCCTCTACAAACCCTGATGTCCATACAAGTTATAGAAAGCTAAAGAAGCTAGTGCGAAACGATTATTTAGAGCTAAATAGCCTTTCTGTAGGAGCCAATTGGATAAAGGATATTGGTTTTTGTGGGAAAGAAAGAGAGAACTATGTACCTTGTTATAATGTATCTGCAAATACGCTAACTGGTTTGAAAGATGGGGAGGAGTTTGATCGACACTGCGAGTTATCACTCGGACAACCACATTGTTTGGCTCGTCCTCCGAAGGACTATAAGATTCCTCTGACTTGGCCAGCAGGTAGGGATATCATATGGAGTGGAAATGTGAGGCTAACCAAAGATCAGTTCCTTTCTTCTGGAAGCATGACAAAAAGGTATGGTCAATTGAATGAACTTGATGAACATTTTCTCTTCTTTTTGTTAGCGGTGATGCTGCATTAAACTATTATTGCCTGATTTATAATAGGCCCTTTTCTAATTTTATTTTTCCAGATTAATGTTACTGGAAGAGAACCAAATTGCTTTCCACTCGGATGATGGAATGATGGTTGATAGTGTCAAAGATCACTCGCACCTTATTGCTGAGATGATTGGGCTTGGAAGTGATGCAGAGTTTCTTCAAGCCGGTGTAAGTAAATCCTGGTTATTCTTTCCATAAACGTATTATCTCGTTCTACTTTTCATTCTCTTGCTGGTTTATTAAGAATAACACGAACTAGGGTGTCTAAGCATTTTATCACTTCAATAAAATAAGAATTTTTGTTCTTGTCTGAATTACAGGTGCGCACTGTACTAGATATTGGTTGTGGTTTTGGTAGCTTTGGTGGTCACCTACTTTCGCTGAAGTTGATGGCTCTTTGTGTGGCAGAGTATGAGTCATCTGGTAGCCAAGTTCAGTTTGCACTTGAGAGAGGACTTCCAGCAGTCATAGGCAACTTTATTTCGAAACAGCTTCCATTTCCATCGTTGTCTTATGATATGGTTCATTGTGCTCAGTGTGGAATCATTTGGGACAGTAAAGGTATTGCTTTTGCTATGTTTTTGAGGAGCTGTGGTTTGCCAGCTGTTTACTCATCATCTTTGTATGAGTTATTTGATCTATCGTTTATTTCATTAGGTCTTTCACTTTAGTTTGCATGTTATTATGCGATCAAGTTCAGTCGCTTCACCACTTCTGATACTATAGTTCATTCTCTTGACCTCTCTATTTTACTAAAAAAAACCTCATATTATTGTTGAACTTCTTTTTTCCTCAAACATATCAATTACGCCCTCCATTTCAGTTTGTTTGTCTTACTTTCCTGGTTAGTCCATTTCAAAAATAATGTCTCTTTCCTTTTTGTAACAACTCTTTAATTTCAACTTTCCACGTGACATATTTAAGAGCATAAGATTAAAGGACATTTTGTTTACATTCTATGTGTCGTTAGTTCAAGACCACAAGATTCAAAAGTCTTATTTACTTTCTTAGACTCCGTGGCAAATAGAAACTAGACAAACAAATAGAAACGGAAGGAGTAACAACTTAGATGATGTTGCCTATATGGCTAGATTCTATTTGTATCTCGGCTTCTGTTAATTCATGAACAGTCAATAGCATAAAACTAACAATGATTTGAAAAATAAAAACAGATGGATTGTTTTTAATTGAAATTGACCGTGTGCTCAAGCCCGGAGGTTATTTTATTTTAACCTCACCAACAACCCGGCAGCAGCAGGATAGTTCTAGTAGTGCGAAGAAGGGAAGCATGTCTACTCCTTTGGAAGAGTTCACTAAAAAGCTTTGTTGGTCTCTTTTGGGACAGCAGGAAGAAACTTTCATCTGGCAGAAGACAGTAAATTCTCAATGCTATAGGTAAGGCCCATCGAGGAGGTCATGTACGTACTCCTTTTATTTATGTTCGTAACTTCCTTGAAGCAATTTTATGTTTCAATTAACTAAATTCATAAACTAACATGTCAACAATATTGATCACTAATCTAGATGAAAAGGCATTATCCATTGTAGAGCTTGACTCAGTAAACGAATACCTAATTATAATAGATGATCTTTAGGGAAGAAATCTTTTCTACAAGACTTCCACGCCTAGACTTTTCTCAAAGGGAGATACAGAAAAAGAATTTTCTTGGAAATTACCTTGTTTTAATTGTGTTTGATATGTGCATTGATAGCTTTGAAATGATTCACGTATATGCAGTTTTATATGTTCTCTACCTCCTATAATGAGCTTTTGCGTTTTGATGTAGCTCACAGCTTAGTATACCCATTTGTAAAGGAGAGGACATGCAACTGTACTACCAACCGCTTGCACACTGTATTTCTGGAACAAGCAGTAACCGGTGGGTTCCGATTCACGACAGATCTGGTCCTTTGAACTCAACTGATATTGAAATTCATGGCAAGTATTTTTGGTTAAAATGGTTTACGTGACTTCTTCATTCTCCAATTTTCAGCTATTTGTACACTTTCTTTTAGCAATCACTCATTTGCCTGTGTTTTGCTCTTGGGCAGGAGTCGATCCTGATGATTTCTTTGAGGATTCAGGATTCTGGAAATCAGCGTTGAGAAATTATTGGTCTTTGTTGTCGCCCTTGATTTTCTCTGACCATCCAAAGAGGCCGGGTGAAGAAGATCCATTGCCTCCATACAATATGGTGCGGAATGTCATGGACATGAATGCACATTATGGGGGCTTAAATGCTGCTATGTTGGAGGCAAGTAAATCAGTGTGGGTGATGAATGTTGTGCCTCTTGGGGCGCGTAATACACTTCCTCTCATACTTGATCGAGGTTTAGCCGGTATTCTGCATAACTGGTAAGCCATTATCGTTTATATTTTCAAGACTTGCAAAGACATTTATACTTGGATATTGTAGATATATAATAATTCAAACTAAAGCAACGCAATATGGATATTTTATATTCTTCTTCTCTTAATTGATAGTGAAATATTCTGATAATTATTCTTATCGATTAGCTTTTCAGTCAGATTATTATAGTGGAAAAAACTTACAGCACATTCTTTTACATATCGTAATTTGTTCTTGTTCATGTTGCATGAATTAATTTATTTTCAGTTTGCTTGCCATCTCCATCCTTTGAGTTGACGATTGATGGAATTCTGAAGCACAATGTTTTGGTAACTAAAGTGGGAGGTCAAGACAATTATGTCAATCTTTATAACCCAGTGAGAAGGGTTGTAAAACCGTTTTACAATCCTAGTACTCGTGTGATTTAAAATCTATTGGCATCCCTTAAGTTTAATGACATCAAAATTAATGATGACAATGTTTTCGAAAACATGAATGTTTTATGTCAGAGAAGCCATCACTTTTCCAAGTGTGAATATAAACTTGAAGATACAGGGAAAAACCAGAAGGAATTTGAGGACTGGACTTTATCTCTTCAACAGGAATGGATTGTTGATACTTGTTTCTTGCAATACTGAAGACAAATTATTTTAATATTAGAATGGAACATGTCCGAATAGAGCTGAATGGATAGAGGATTCGCATAGGCAACATCTGCTAATTTGGAAATGAGACTTAGTTGATTGATTGTCCACGAGTTTAGTGCTTTTAAAGTTAAATGCTATACGGGTTCTAGTGATGTACTGATAGCAGCGCTTTTCAAAATTGGGCAGGTGTGAACCGTTTCCTACATATCCGCGAACATATGATATGCTCCATGCTAATGGGCTCCTTTCACACATTTCTTCACAAGATTGCAGTATGCTTGAACTACTTCTTGAGATGGATCGTATTTTGCGACCCGAGGTAATACTTTATTTTCATTCTGTGCTCTGTACACTTCATTTTTCCAGTTCAAGTTGACTCAACACCTTTAGTTGTTACTCATGTTTCCACGATTCGTTACTGTTTGTACATGTTTTGACATTTGAATACGAATTCTTGATAGGGTTGGATTATTCTTTCTGATACATTGGGTCCCATAGAGAAAGCACGCATGTTAGCCACTCAAATCCGCTGGGAAGCTAGGGTGATTGACCTCCAGAATGGAAGTGACCAACGTCTTCTTGTATGCCAAAAACCATTCACGAGAAAGTGATTTTTCTGGAACTGAACACTTCTTAACATTGGTGAGTTTCCTAAATTCGACTAGGAAGGAGGATAACCGCGATATGTTGAATCATGAAAGAAGGAAGTTTCCATTGTGATATGTGGAATTTGTTTGATCTTACGAGCTGCCTAAGGAGGTGTGAATCGCGGTATCCTTGCAAATAGATCATATGGCGGCCTGCAGAGATTAGAGAAAAGCTCTGCTGCAGAAAGTAGTGACAGAACCATAAAGAACATATATTCTTTTCCTTTCAAAAGTTTATATAGCAATTAATTCATCTCTTTTTCTTGTATTTTTTTAACAATTTATTTGTTAATTTTGTAATCTAGTTGTGTTTTGTACTCAAGAACCACCATTATTGAGAGCCAAGGTTTTAACTTTTAGCCACAACATGTAAGGGAACCAACCTAAACATAGTGCTTCCAATATTCTTTATAAGTTAGTTGTCCATTTTCTTGTTATGGATTTGCTATTTCATTATCTAGTTTTTTTTCCTACTATATAGACGAGCCAAGCCAAGAATGATCAAGTCTATTTTAGTAATTTTACTCTGACAGACGGTGCATAGAAATCAATGCAAATAAGTAATTTCACACCACAAGGAAGAGACACTAATTTAACCAATTCAAGTCCACAAAAATGCTATTAAAGCATTTCATCAATCAATACATTAAAGCTCACAACAAGGCAAACTCACTAAGTATTAAGATCAACCCGTTGCCTTTTCATTAATCCCAATTTTGGAAAACATTCTGTCCATGGATCCTCCGCAAACGCGAACCCTTGCCCACGATAGGGGGTTTAATGAATTGGCCCTCCGCAAATGCAGCATGGCTCCCGTGAACGTGGAGGTCAACATCTTGACCCTCCGCGAATGCGTTCAAGCCTCCCCGAACACGGTCTCCATAATTCTCTCTGCAAAAGTGGTTACAAGCTTCGCGAACGCAGAGAGTTGGCACCAACAACACATACAACAAAAATAAGCAAATCTCTAAGTCTCCAACTGGATCGTTGGGATTCGTTCGGAATCCCATACATGCAAACCTTATATGCAAATTGACTGTACTCGATGTTCTGGACATAATGGAACCATCAAAACAAGAATTCAAAGTCTCCTTGACCCGAAACTCGTAAAAGTCGTAAGAAATGAACATAACGCCTAAAAGTGCCAAATCAGGCTCAAGACCTCTAAAAATTCAACCAAGACCTCACCTACACCTAAAATCATCTTCCAAATCCAATGAAACTCTAAGAATTTCGATCCGAGCATCCAAACTCCGAAGATTGACCAAAGTCAATTCAAAGGCTAAAATTCCACAATTTTCCAACTCAGGATCTCAAATCTCCAAAAGACTCCGCATCTGAATCTAACAACTCTCTAAGACATTATTTCCACATTTTGGGACCAATGCAATCGAGGGAATTCCATTCTGACACTCGAAACTCCAAAAGACTCCAAAAATCACTTTTTTAACAACTTCAGCCTTTCAAATATCAAAATTCTCCAAATTCACAACTTTTAACTCAAAACTTGAAACCAATTTCAAAACTCATTCTACAAAGACTCGAGCCAATATGGAGAGGGATGAAATGGTAAGTTTATAAAAATTTCCAAAAATGACCAACCAGGTCATTACATTTTTTTAGATATATAAAATACAAGTTGAATGATTTTATTAATACAAAACAAAATAAAAAAGACTTTATTCCATAATTTCATTTAACTTTATTGATATCTTTTAGGAAAAATTACTTAAATACACAACACTTCTTTACCTATTCTCAATATTTCCCTACTCTTTTACTAAAATACAAAAATCCCTTATTTTCCCCCAATTCAACTTAACCGGATACTTTATTAGTTTAAGTATCCGCCCGTTATTAATTAAAGTATCCGCGCTGCTATATTATGCATCCGCCCGTTAATTAAGTATCCGTGCTGCTAACAACTTAATAATTTAAGTATCCGCCCGTTATTAATTAAAGTATCTGCGCTGCTATATTATTCATCCGCCCGTTAATTAAGTATCTGTGCTGCTAACAACTTAATAATTTAAGTATCCGCCCGTTATTAATTAAAGTATCCGCGCTGCTATATTAAGTATCCACACTGCTATATTATGTATCCGAAAAACACTAAAAAAGGGATTTTTGGTAATTAATGAAAGAGTAGGGAAAGGAAGTAATTTATTTCTTATACTATGTCATTTGCCTAATTTTTACTATCTTTTAATCAAATATTTCTTAACGATAGAATGTAGAGTCGTCAATAAGGGTTAGGACCATTGGGCCAGCTAGACCCAACGGGTGATTTGATAGGGCTGGGCAATGATTTTAAGAGCCCATTTATGAATAGGACTTTTTATCCTGACCCTAATAAGTTTGCTAGCCTGTAGGGCTTGAGCAATGTAGGTTGGGCCAACCCATAGGCTAAATTAAAAAGAGTAAATTTTAGGTTTAGCAAGTATAAAAATTATATTAGCGCTTTATAGCTACAATTTTGCTATTTGCGCTCCATTATGTTTGCTATAGAGCATTAGATTTGTATAAAAATTGCAGGCATCTTTGATTTGTATAAAATCGCAGGCATCTGATTTGTATAAATCGGGCGTCTGTGTCTATGAAAATTGCGTTTGTATATGTATAGGTTCTTCGTGTTTGTATATTTGAATAAAATTTGAATTCGTATACAATTGAATCTAGTTAAAACAATTATATTTGTATATCAAATCTCTCTCTCGCTTTATAAAAACACAAATTATACATTGCATTTTGTATAATTTGTGTTTGTATGAAGCGAGAAAGGCAAAAAAGAACTGGGCAAGGGTAGATTTGTATTGTATAATTATAAATGTATAGGACAAAGAAATATGTAATGTATTTGTATGTACAGTTTTCTCTTGCTTTATACAAACACAATTTATACATTTGTGTTTGTATAAAGTGAGAGAGGCGAGGGAGAGTGATGAGCGAGATCAGGGAGAGTGACGAGCGAGATTTCTGGGGAGAGAGACAAATGACAAATTAGTGTTTGCTACGGATTAGAATTAAATGAAACTGTGGTTATAACATTTAATTTGAATTAATAGTTTGCTATTTTATACAATTTTCTCAATTAAAAATAATTAAATAAAACAAAATACTAAAAATATCAAGAGGGGTCCAAACTTAAAGTCTTAAACAATGCATATAAATATTACAAAGTTCAAACTCCAAATATAAAAATTATTTTCTTGTATTGTTGTAGCCAAAATATTTACATAAAATGATGATGATTACAGATTTAAGTCATACAACTAAATCTTTGCTTGAAGTCAAATTTAATAAGTATAATTAAAATTATTTTGTTTATGGATTTGACACCTGGTTAACAAGTAGTAGACACCATGTAATTTTATTTTGTCGATATTTGTGTTAAAATTTTAAAATTTAAATTATAAGCAAATATATTTTTATTTTTTAAAAAATAGATTGGCTCAACGCGGCCCATAGCCAATGTAGTTGTGGATTGGACTGTCTTTTGACCCGCCAAAATAATGCGCAACCCGACCTGACCTGGAAAGTTCTAAAGCTTATATAGGCTAGCCCAACCCATTTTAACGGCTCTGGTAGAATGTAAATCCACTCAACTTTGGACACGTGGAACTTAAATGTAACACTTCAAAATTTGGAAAAGAAAGAAACGAAGTTTTTGGGTTGCAAACTGTGTCTATGGGTCATTACGAACCGTAGAAGCTTCTACGGGCCGTAGGTGACTGCCATAACTAGGGAGAAAATAATTTTCTAAAGTCAAGTCCCACTATCCTTTTTACGGTTCACCGGGACGGTGCATCATTCTTTTATGAGTCGTAGATAGGTTTGGTAGGTGAGTCCCAAATTTAGTGAAATTGTAAGGGTTAAAGTTGGTTTCTATGGTTGGTGTATGCGGACTGTAGAAAGACCTACGAGTTGTAGAAGTGTTTCGTCAAAAGATAGGTGGTTTCATGGTCTCAGCACTTGGTCTATGATTGACCAGTACGGACCGTAGAAAGTCCTACCGTCCGTAGGCCGAGTTTGACAGTTATTTTATGGGGGCTTTTGGGTCTTTTCCTAATTGTTTTAACCCAATACTATGTCATTTTGCCTTCTACCTTAAGTCCTATGTAAAGCTTTTATGCCTCTAATTACCCACTTCCAATTCATTCTTCTATTTCCCGAAAATCTAACCAAATACATTCTTCCAATTTACCTCCCAAAATCATAAAGAAGAAGAAGAAGCTAGGGTCAAATCAAGGGCATCAATTCACCATCTAAATTGGTCTTTTGGTATCAAGGTATGTGGGTATTCAGCCATGGAGTCCTTTCCTCCATGGGTTCCCTAAGGTTTCCAATGTCTCCCTTCAATTTCAATTGATTCAAATTAAGGGTTTCAATTCAATTTTTATGGGTTTCACTCAATTATGATTTATTGTTGTTGATTTAGCCTTGCATGATCCCATGTTAATTCATGATGTTTAGTTGAAAATATATTGACCCATGCCTAAATTATGATTTTCAATTATAAATCTAGGAAGAACTCATGAACCTATGAATTATGAATTTACGAAGATATGCATGTTTTTATGAATTTATTGTAAATGAATTAGGGATGCTTTGAAAGGAAAGTATCAATGTTATTGTGAAAGGCATTCTCACATTTCTATTATATATATAATAGAAACATGAAGAGGAGGACGACCAAGGGCAAATCCGTAAATAAGCAAAATGTACAGCTTAATAGCAATTGTACTTCGTGCATAGGAAGTACTGAAATTCTAGAAAAACCACCCAAATTCTAGCATATTCTTAAGGCCACGTGACTATCCACACATTGGAAGAGTAAAACAAAACACACGGACTTCTATAAATATAGGGCTCATTATTGTCTTCAAAGTTATCACAGTAGTTTTCTTACTTTTTTTAATATACTAATAAGTTTATAACATTAAAAAATCATATAGAATACTTTTTTTCTTTTTCTTAAAGTAGTGTAACATTCAATCTACTCAATAGTTGTATTTTGTTATTCCTTCTTAAATTCATAAATAATTTATATTCATCATATTTACGAAAAACAATTAATTTCATATAAAAGGCTATTATATATATATATATATATATATATATATATATACACACACACTAGACACAACATTCCGTATTAGCAAAACCATAATATTATATATCTTTTAAATTTTTAAGTTGTTAATTATTATGATTTACAGTATTATTAACGTCAGTTTCAAAATATAAATAAATAAATATATATATGTGTGTGTGTGTGTGTGTGTGTGTGTGTGATACAAATAGAATTTGGAGAGTCGGTCATACTAATTACTAATCATTTTTCTGTTATTATTTAAGATAAATTACACGTTGAACTTCATGAAATAATGAGATGCGCTTCTTAATTCTAATTTTTACTTGTGAACAGTAAATTAAAAATATAGGCATTTAAGAAAATAACATATAACAATTTATATAAAAATAAATTATTTTTAAAATCGATAAATTTATATCAGTATGCAATAGTAAAAAGAAATTAAATTTTAAATCATGAGTATTACCAAAATAACAAATATTCCCATAATTAATACCGACAATACCTGAAATTTGTTTTTGAATTAATCTACATTATAACATTATTTTATTTATGCAAAAAGTTTGATTTGGGAAAAAAATATTGATCAAATTCGATTTAATATTTTTGTTAACAAATTTATTCTTTAAAAATAATAAAAAAAATAATAGTAAAACACTTAAAATTTCTCTATGAAAAATTGATATTAAATTTGTAAGTAATTATATCGGGCCCGTATACGGGCCTTCAGTTATCTAGTGTTATTATAATCATGATTGTGAAAGACATTTCTCACATTTTATTATAATCATGATTGTGAAAGGCATTTCTCACATATGAATTCACATTGCTGAAAGATTTTCTCATCTATGTTGAATTATGTTTTAAGGAGCTATTCTATGTTTTGATCTTGAAAGATGTGGATTGATATTGATCATTGTCATTCCTATTTTAAATTGATATTTGACTTTTATCTATTCCATTGGGATTTAGACTTAGCACCGAGAGGGCTTTGAGGTGGAGACTCAAATAAGGTAGTCTCTAGTAGCAACCTCTAGTCTCAAACTGCGTGCCCCCATATGATTGTCTTAAATGACCTAGCCAGTGGATCCACTTTAGCAAAGGATGATATGTACAGATTCTACCTTGACAAGTAGATTCTCCTTCTTTCGGTATGAGGGATATACCGGATTATTTCATGACATAGCTCTCATGGTCTTATTGTCGGATAAAGCTATTATCCCACAAAAATGACTATGATTTCTTCAAGCTTTTCTTTTGTCCCTTATTTCAAATGCATTGACTATATCTTATGGTTTTTATATTTTGCTTCCTTAAGTCTTTAAATGTTCAAAGAATGATCATGTCAACATGCTTTAAGCCATTCATGATATCATGTCTATTTTATGCATATCGCCACATACTTAGTACATTTCATGTACTAATGCATACTTGTGCCTATATTATCTCAAGAATGTAGGGTCTGACGCTCGTACCTCACACACTCGTGGCTAGACATATATAGGGTGCTTCAAATGATTGGTGAGTCTTCTTGTTCTGATGACCGAGACACTTTATAGCTTAATGTTTTTTTTTCGTTTTCAGACTTGTATGTGATGTATGAGTTACATCCTAATCACTTTCCTTATGATGTATTAGTTGGCTTATTGAGACTTTTGTTAGACTTCCGCTTTGTCAAACACTTTGATGTATGAAATTCTATTTTTAAAAGTTTTTATTTCTATTATCTGATGTATGCTAAGTGACTTGTGTAGGACCTCTCAAGATTATATACGTCATGTTATGCTTACAGTATACTTTGAATCGTGACATTAAACCTTACCATAAAGTCCAAAGAAATTTAGTTCAACATATAAGAAATGAGAGGAGATATTTGCAATGTGGAATAAAATTGGAAGTATTCTACATTTGACTTGAATTTGCTTTAGTTTGACCTTTATGACAAATCTAATTTTGAGTATTCTATAATTACAAAGGTGAGCTAGTAGATTCACATATGGCGTATTTTAATATTTTAGTACTTTTTCCCATACTTCTTATTTTTAATAATGTGATTGAAAAATGCTTGTACAATTGTTTCGTTTTCTCTACATGAAAACTATTCTTGGAAGCTCATGCAGTCATGCTTCAGATATATCCAAAATCTTAGTTGCAAGGAAAGTTGTTGATTTGGAGAACATTGAAATTTTTGAGGTATATTAATTTTCAATCCAAATTTCTTTTCTTATTATTTTTTTTAAAACTGAAATTTACATATTTTTAGCTTTGGAGTTTTTCTTTTGTTTATTAGGGAGCAGGATTTGGGTTGGCATATGTTAAGTGCAATATTCGTAACCAGCAAATGACTTTATACGTAAAATTTGAAAGTTATAGCCCAATTGATGATTTAACAGTATTGGGCTTTGGGATAAGATAATTGAAGACTAGGTAAGAATAATGGTTCTCTAGCCCAACCTAAATATGCCTACTGGATTAAATAAAATAATAATTAAAACTTAAAATTATGTAAATAAAAAAGTATTATTAAGATTATTTTATTTGCTAATTTTGAGACTTGATTAAAAAGTAGTAACATCATATAACATTGTGTTGTTGATACTAATATTAATATTTTAAAATTAAATTAAAAAAAATTATAAGAAAAATGTATTCTTTTTTAAAAAGTGAGTTGGCACGGAGTAATTATCGTATATGTGGATTGACATTTTGGCTGTTAGGCACACCATAAAATGGGCAAGCCCAATCTGACCCTTCAAATTTTACACTCAGTTGAGCTATCTGATCCACTTTTCCGCATCCAAAAAGACTACATACAAACAATTATATTCTAGGTGTTTTGATGATCCTCACAAATTTAGGGACCTGGTCCTTGGAAGAGTACCTCCGTCCAAACTCAAAGTGGTGCATAGCTGTAAAGCTATCTTTACAGTTGTCTTGTCAGGTTGGTTGGTGAGATGTGCAACGTACTTCACCAATAGGAATGGCGGATGGAGTTGTTTGTTTAAGTGGTTAAAACCCGTGTTGGTAACTGATATATACAACAATAAACAAACAACATTATCCATTCAAGAAAAGAGAAAGCTAGCAAGCCTTTTCAACAGTTCACAAAGAAGTTTGCAAGGGACTTGGTCCCTGCAAGACTGCGATATGAAAAGGTGACAAGACAGTCCGTCAGAAAAAGCTGCTGGTAGGTGCATAACTTTTCACACCAACAGGCTCTCAGCCAATAGGATTGTCTCAACGAGCTTGTGTTGATTTATATCATCTCTTTCCAAAATACACACTCTAGATTTTGGCAAACAAAAACACACAAGCTTAAAAAGAAAAAAGCCATCTTCAAGATAGAATAATACTCATACTCAACAAAAGGATCTGATAAAGTGCTGAAGCATCTTTGTTGAGTTTGAGTTTTGTGTCTATCATTTTATAAGTTTTTGCAACTTGAAAATTCTCAAGAACTCTTGCAAAGGCTAACAAAAGGTGAAGAATCATCCTCAAGAGCAACAAGAACCTGATAGAGCTGAAGTTGTCTAGTTGTCTTAGGATTATATTTTTTGTACTTTCATTGTAAATTTGTTCCTAATCTATAAAAGATTCAGTTCTTGTGTTCGTTGTAAAAGTCTAAATCAGTTGAGTCTAACTGATTTAGTGGGCAACATTGTTTGTTGCTTAGTCAAATTATAAGTCATCCGGAGCGTGGTGGTTTAGTTGGCAACTTACGTGTTGCTTAGTTAAATCCTAAGTGACTAGTGGTGACTTAGTGGGCAGTGTAGTATCTGCTTAGGCTCATTAAGTAATAGAGTTATTACTTAGTTGTGAGATTAATAACTTCTTCTCACGTTGGCTGTAACTGGGTTTCACTTTTGCTTGAAGAGATTAGTGGAAACAGTTGAAAATCCTGTGAGACAGGTCGTGGTTTTACTCCCTTGAGCAAGGAGGTTTCCACGTAAACTGTTTGTGTTGTGTTCTTGTTATTGTTTACTCTTTATTACTGTTCTTGTTGTGTCAAGGGACCAGGTCCATTGACTGATAGTGGACGCACGCATTTTATCAATTGGTATCAGAGCGGGTGCTCTGTAGCTAGTTAACACCAAGAGAGATTCCTGTGGAAGAATGGCTGCTCCACTAAGCTAGAAAGAAGGTCCGTCTATAACGAAGCCACCTCTGTTTGATGGTCAGCATTATTGGTGGTGGAAAAAGTGCATGTTTGACTTTATAATGGCTGAAAATTGTGAGTTGTGGGATGTTATTTGTGAAGGACCCTATGTGCCAACTATAGAAGTAAAAGATGGGGATGTCACAGGGGTTGTTCTCAAAACCCGACAGTAGTACAATGACTTTGACAAAAGGGAAGTTGAGAAAAATCACAAAGCAAGGAAGATCTTAATGTGTGGAATCGGAACAAACGAATATGACTGGATTTCATCTTGTGAATCTGCCAAGGTAATCTGGAATCGCTTGAGAATAGAGTACGAAGGTACTGAGCAAACCAAGAAATCTAAGATAGATCTCTTCACTACTCAGTTTGAAAGCTTTGTCATGGAAGAGGGTGAATCTATTCACGAAATGTGTACTAGATTCTCCACTATCACAAATGAACTCATGTTCCTAGAAGAACATGTCACTATGTGGAAACAGGTCACTAAGATACTGGAGATTCTCCCCAGATCTTGGACTGATGAACTCGATATTGTTTATGAGGCAGAGGATCCTGAAGTAGTGTCATTGGATGCTCTATTTGAATAGCTTAAAGTCTATGAGATACATCGAAGAATGGATAGTCGCACTCTCAAAGACAAAAATAAGATAAGGGACCAGGTCCAGCACAAGTCACTAGCTCTTGAAGTGGCATCAGGTGAAACCTCAGATGAAGATGAGGACATGGCATACCTCACTAAGAAATTTCAGAAAATAGTGAGACGATATGAAGGTCTTCAAAAGGTAGGGAACACCAGCATGGCTACAACCATAAACGATTGTTGCCACATGTGTGGAAAGTAAGGGCATTTCATCAGAGATTGCCTCATGCCTACACTTGAATACAAAGACTATGTCAAGGCTGAAGGATAAAAGGACAACAAAAGAGACCTGGTTCCTGATAAGAGTCTAAGAACGCCAACTGCTTACTGTGGTGTGAAGAAGGCCTTTGCAGTCTGGGAAGACACCTCAAGTGACTCAGAAAAGTCTGACCATCCCGAAGATGCTTCCATGCTTGCAGTGAAAGATGATGATGTTAGCTACGATGAAAAGTCTGCCTTTATGGCAAAATCTGACAGTAAAGAAGCTAAAGAAGAGGTAACCCTTTCTGACCTTAAACAAAATATGCATGTCTATTCTGTTAAAAGGTTGAGGAATCTAGCCTCTGTTTTGATTGACTCTATCATTGAGTTAACAACTGAAAATGATCTGATGAACAACAACCTAGATATCCTTCATGACGAAAAGGTAGCCTTGGTTGATCAAATGTCTGTTGTGGAAGAACAATTGATAGTTCTAGAAGCTGAAAATCTAGAACTTAGGGAAAAAGTAAAGATGTTGAGTAAGAACTGTGGCAGAAGAAAGGGAGAGGCCAGCAGCTTGCAAATCGATCTAGAAATTAGTTTGAATACTACTGAAACAAAACTTGCTATGGCCTTGGAGAGAAACAATCAGTTAGAGAGGGACATGGTCCGTGTCAAAGAAGAAATGAACAAATCTCTCAAATGGACCACCTCTTCAAAATTGCTTGCCAATCTTACCAATCAGGGTCAAAATGATAGGAAGGGGTTAGGAAGTTCAAGCAAAAGTCCCTCTTACAACCTCCATAGCAAATATGTGTCCATGTCTGACAATTTGTTGTGTCTTCATTGTGGTCGTGATGGTCATTTGAAGAAGGATTGTCCAGCTTGAAAATGAACCCTAGATAACCTCTCAAACTATTCCAAAGAGAGGAATAAGAAGAAGAAGGGACCTGGTCAACATAAGAACAGGCAGAAGAAGGGATCTGGTCGTGATTTTGGTCCTAAGTTGAAGAAAATAAGTTTGCCTCACTGGACAAAGAATTCTCTTATCACTCCTTTGTCTGCGTACCGGGAACTCTGTGTCAAATAGGTTCCCAAAGCTAACAAGTGATTTGCTATGCAAGTGAGAGGAGGTAGCTTCAGTCGGTATTGGGTCATGAATAGTGGATTCGGAAAGCACATGATTGAGAAAACTATAAAAAAAAAAACTTCCTCTCTCTAAAGGCACTTCAAGGTAGAGGTGTCTCTTTTGGCAATGGCAAGAAATGGTTCATCTTTGTGTAGGCAAGAAAGTCTGTGGAACACTCTTTTGAAGTTGTGTACTATGTCAATGAGTTGAAGTACAATCTTCTAAGCGTTTCACGGATTTGTGATAATGAAAATTGAGGTAAGCTCTTATTAGATAAATGGGTGGTCACAACTTGATCTCTCGGATGATGATACTGACAAGAAGGAGAAGCAAAAACATGTACTGCTTATCTAAACCCTGCTCGCTGTAACATTCTCACTTCCCTTGATGCTCAAGGTGAGAATACGGTTCTATGAGGCACAAGACTTGGCCAGTTGAGCTCTTCTCTCCAACCAAACTTGTGTCAAAGGACCTGATCCACGGTTTGCTCAAAATAAAATTTGTAGATGACAAAGTTTGTGATGCTATTGTTAAAAGGAAGCATATCAGACCATCCTTTAAGTGGAATATACAGGCTGTTAATATTCCAAAGGACTTTTGGGCTGAAATGGTGAATATTACATGTTTTGTGACCAAAATGATGATATTGAGAAGTGTCATCTCAATGATGTTGAAAGAGATGATATAAATCAACACAAAGTCATTGAGACAATCCTATTGGCTGAGAGCTTGCTGGTGTGAAAAGTTGTGCACCTACCAGCAGCTTTTTCTGACGGACTATCTTGTCACCTTTCCATATCGCAGTCTTGCAGGGACCAGGTCCCTTGCAAACTTCTTTGTGAACTGTTGTTTGTTTAAGTGGTTAAAACCCGTGTTGGTAACTGATATATACAACAACAAACAAACAACATTATCCATTCAAGAAGAGAGAAAGCTAGCAAGCCTTTTCAACAGTTCACAAAGAAGTTTGCAAGGGACCTGGTCCCTGCAAGACAGCGATATGAAAAGGTGACAAGATAGTCCGTCAGAAAAAGCTGCTGGTAGGTGCACAACTTTTCACACCAGCAGGCTCTCAGCCAATAGGATTGTCTTAACGAGTTTGTGTTGATTTATATCATCTCTTTCCAAAATACACACTCAAGATTTTGGCAAACAAAAACACACAAGCTTAAAAAGAAAAAAGCCATTTTCAAGATAGAATAATACTCATACTCAACAAAAGGATCTGATAAAGTGCTGAAGCATCTTTGTTGAGTTTGAGTTTTGTGTCTATCATTTTATAAGTTTTTGCAACTTGAAAATTCTCAAGAACTCTTGCAAAGGCTAACAAAAGGTGAAGAATCATCCTCAAGAGCAACAAGAACCTAATAGAGCTGAAGTTGTCTAGTTGTCTTAGGATTATATCTTTTGTACTTTCATTGTAAATCTGTTCCTAATCTATAAAGGATTCAGATCTTGTGTTCGTTGTAAAAGTCTAAATCAGTTGAGTCTAACTGATTTAGTGGGCAACATTGTTTGTTGCTTAGTCAAATTCTAAGTCATCTGGAGCGTGGTGGTTTAGCGGGCAACTTGCGTGTTGCTTAGTCAAATCCTAAGTTGTCTAGTGGTGATAGCTTAGTGGGCAGTGTAGTATCTGCTTAGGCTCATTAAGTAATAGAGTTATTACTTAGTTGTGAGATTAATAACTTCTTCTTGTTAGGGTTTTACCCTGATTTTCTTACCATAATTTAAGATTTATTTTTCCTTAAAGTAAAGACAAAACATTACCATAAATGTTTTTACTTTTCTTGAAAGGAAAATATAATATTCTTTCATAGTTGGTTTATTCTCTCCTTTTAGGACTCTTTTTCTAGTAAGAAAAGGTTTTAGGACTCTATAAATATAGGTTTGTTTCTTCTAACACAAATAACAATAACATCCACAATGTAGTCATTTAAGAGTCTTGTTTATAGGAGATTTATTCTCTCTAAAGTTTCAATGTTTTTCTTTATATTAGTTTTAATTTGATATAATAATATTTTGATTTTTAGTATAAGTTTTTGTTATCTGATTTATCAACTATATGATTTGCAATTTGTAATCTTCTGCATGACGCCCAATCACCCTTCATAACCCAACAAGTGGTATCAGAGCACATGGTCCAACGATCCCATGGTCCGATGATCCTATGGTTCAACAAGATTGAAGAAAGGTTCAAGTGGTTTCAAATCAATTTGCAACAACTTTGATGATAATGAAGATTTTTGTCGACCTACATGTGGAGAAAAAGTTTCAACCATATTTTCAACATTCCTGTTGCTGCAATTTTTAAAAATAAAAATAAAATATTTTTAACCCATATATTTTAAACTTTATTTTTAACCATGGCAAGCGACGGTGATGAAGATTTTGTGAAGAACAAGATTATCATGCAATGAAGAAAACAGATCAAGCTTTGTCAAGAAAATCCAGCCAAAAGGGGAGATTTGTTAGGGTTTTGCCCTGATTTTCTTACCATAATTTAAGATTTATTTTTCCTTAAAGACAACATTACCATAAATGTTTTTACTTTTCTTGAAAGGAAAATATAATATTCTTTCATATTTGGTTTATTCTCTCCTTTTAGGACTCTTTTTCTAGTAAGAAAAGGTTTTAGGACTCTATAAATATAGGTTTGTTTCTTCTAACACAAATAACAATAACATCTACAATGTAGTCATTTAAGAGTCTTGTTTATAGGAGATTTATTCTCTCTAAAGTTTCAATGTTTTTCTTTATATTAGTTTTAATTTGATATAATAATATTTTGATTTTTAGTATAAGTTTTTGTTATTTGATTTATCAACTATATGATTTGCAATTTGTAAGCTTCTGCATGACGCCCAATCACCCTTCATAACCCAACACTTCTCACGTTGGCTGTAACTGGGTTTCACTTTTGCTTGAAGAGATTAGTGGAAATAATTGAAAATCATGTGAGACAGGTCGTGGTTTTACTCCCTTGAGCAAGGAGGTTTCCACGTAAACTGCTTGTGTTGTGTTCTTGTTATTGTTTACTCTTCATTACTGTTCTTGTGTGTCAAGGGACCAGGTCCATTGACTGACAGTGGACGCATGCATTCTATCACAAACTTTTCACTTCAAATAAAGAACAATCATTTTTGAAGTTATTATACTGGTCTTGCTTGCTTCTCGTTGTACTGGAATACGTTTTGGAAAGAGTAAATTAGTAGAGTTCATACACATAATGAATATGGTTTTGGAAGGAAGAGTAGCCTATAACAACTTTTTCATTATCAATGTTGGAATCACAAGAAAATTTGCCTCTAGATTCACCCTCTTTTCGTCTCCGGGTGTTCTTTAGTGTGGATTTTAAGGTTGTAACTGATGTGCAGAAAAAAAAATGTCAAATCTCATAAGGTCATCTCAAGTTGATCGGGATTTCATGGGGTTGGAAAAATACATTAGCTTTGTGGTTATAGAGCATTGCATTAAGCTAGTTGTCTTTATACTACAATTTATCGTTCACATGGTGGAATTTGTGTTTAGACTTAACTGGTCAGTTTGACGATGGTCATATATATATATATATATATATATATATATATATATATATATATATATATATATATTTCAATATATCCTAGTTTGCTTGTATTTCTTTATTGGACATGAAAAATTGCCACAAAATCGATCAGAGGAGGTAAATCCTCAAAATCATCATCACTATAAACGAATTTCTTAGAGCTAGATGCAATATCAATGCGTCTTCTTTTCAATATTTACATATCATTTAACTCTGTAATCTTTTCTTACCTTTACAACACTTTTTCTGAACATGTATTGTCTCATTTGTTCTGATTAACATCTATACCAACTTGTTCTTCAGGTTGATCTTGTGAAACTCCCAAACTAAAATTGGGACCGTCATTAACTTCGTTACTAGCAAAATTGTCCACGCTAGCAAAACTTTGTTATTTTCTACTCTCTAGTAAAAGTTAAAAGATATTTTCTTTAAAATGTTTTACATTCACAAACCAAACACTAAAAATTATTTTACAGAAAATATTTTTTATTCACCAACCAAACATGAGAAAATAAGTCAGAAATCCATTTGTTTACCCTGGACGTGGCCGGCACTTGAGAATCATTGATGGTCCCCAAGCTAACCCTCATCCTGGCTGACTACAAGCGAAAGACTAAATCAAGCATACATAAGCATCAAATTGAAAGAAACGTTAAAAAATAGTTTACTGAATCTCAAAACTTTGCTGAATATACTAAGTATAAAATATAAGTTTTAAATAAAACATCTGAAACTGAAAAACTCAAAATTTTTCTATCTATGAAGCCTCTACTGTTCAAAGATGAGTGTTAGGACAAGACCACGACTCTTCAAAAGAACTACTATTAACAACTCATAAAACTGGAGTCCTTCGGAGATAGAAGGTCTTACTCAAAAGCTGACGAGCGAATGAAGTGATCTCAATGGACTCTTGTTGAGGATCTTAAGAACCTGTATTTCACATCATTAAAAGATGCAGTACATTGAATGTATGAGTATGTAATATAGTTGATTAACAAATAACTGAACTGATAAGACTGCATTAGATAAAACATAAACTCAACTGAATGTAAAGAAATAAAGAAGTGAAATCATTAAAACGTAACAAAATACTTACTCATCTCTGAACTCAACATATTAAGTGATATAATAAAATACACTTTAAACTCAATTTGGGAGATTCTCTAACCGACAACTATCACTATGAGTTTCGTGATGATACAACATCTCGCCCACGCTGCCAGAACTGTCTTATACCTTGTCGGAGTATAAAACACCTCAACTAAGTGGATCCCACTAGGCAATAAGGATTCATCTAAAAAGTATGATCCTTTACTCATGTTGGCATACATGGTTTATGAGGATTTTGAGTTTTCTAAACTCATCCCCATATCGGTGCTCAATACTACTCCTAATAATATATACTCATGCTCAAATGTATAAAACATACTCTTTCTATAGTTTGAGGTAATTACTCAAAATATCCTCTTAAAAGAGGTAACTACTGTGAAATATCTCTGAACTCATTAACTCATTTACAAATCAAAATTTCTCTTTTCTCAATGTAAAAATTGATACGTTTGGAAATACTTCGTTCCCTTATACTCTTACTCAAGTCATATTTGAAAACTTTTTCTCAAAACTATATCAAAAATCATATTGTGATCTGATCAATGATGACTCGGGAAGTCATACTGCATAAATATTGATGGCATATCTAGATACCATACTGATTAAACATTGATGGCATACTCAACTGTCATACTAATCATGTTTTAAAACTCTTTCTTAAAACTCATCTTTTGCTTTCTCAAAAAAATCAGTTTAAAACACAAATTTTGACTTTAAGAGATTCTCAAAATTTATAACTCAAAATAGGGTTCACGCTGAAATATCGACATGAACGAATCAACTCAAGGATCTCAATAACAATATAGAAAACTCAATACTCAGAACTCAACGATACTACTCATCTCAAGAATACTCAATTCATAGGGTTCATGCTTAAATATAGACATGAACGAATCAACTCAAGAATCTTAATGCATAACATATAGCAATTCAATAATTAGGAATAGAATTTCAAAAAAGAATCAGGAACTCAAGAACTCAAAATCAACTAATCTCAAGAATACTCAAATCTAGGAATAGAAACCTAGATTACTCTTTTACTAATTTGAAAGTAGATGTAGGGCGAGAGGACGAGCTAGTCCAACACTATGATAACATTACATACCTGAAAGAACAAGGTTATGAAGAATCTTGAAAAAGAACTCGATTAGAAGCTTTGAAACCCTAGCTTGAAGGAGAACAATCAAGAAAACCTTTCTTGAGATTCTTGAATTAGTTTCTTGAAATTTCTATGGCCAAGAATTTATATTTTTCATTAGTGATTCATAATTGTATGGAAGAATTTGAATCGGAAAGAATGGAATTCATGGAGAAGGACTTACCCTGAAAAAGAATCTTGAAAAAGATTGAAAGAATATTGAATGGAAGTCTTCTACTTTGATTTTTCCTTAGGGTTTTGCCTTAGGGTTTGAGAGAGAAGAGAATGAGGGATTAAGAGATGAAAATATGATTGATTTGGGCCATTAGTTAGTCAAGAAATTCGTTTAGGATTTTCTTAGAGGTAAAAAGACACAACAACCCTTTTTAATGTTTTTTCGTCGGCTAATACATCACTGCACTGCATCAGGTTACTAAAATAATCATAACTTTCTACTCGGAACTCAGATTGACGCAAAACTAGTGGCATTGGAAAGAAGATTCAAATACCTTTAATTTAATTATTTATGGGCCACGTAACTATTTATATTCTAAGAGATAGAATCTTACATCAAAACTTAATCGATAAGGAAACTTTCAACTCAACTTTGTGCTAGGAGATTCTAGTGACCTTAATTGATATCCAAAATCATTCCCACACTAAAGAATTTACCTTTATACATATGGACAATTTAGGAATCACTCGATACGACCCTACATGTAAATGAAGAATAGTTTGGGTCTTCGCTTAGAATTTTTTGGGGTGTTACAAAAATATTTTCCATGGAAAACATTTCATTCATACCAAACACACCCTCTATCGTTTACCAGTCGCACCACTAGTGATTTTGGTTAATGGGTGACACGCTTAATATATAACCACTTTGTTATACGTATACATATACAAAGTTTTAACTGAGGTCACTGGGTGGTGTGGCACACCCCCCCCACCCATACACATAGATCCGCCCTTGTCTATCGCAATAAAAGAAGTTGGATTTTGATTTGGATGAGATTTGAATGGTGAAATCGTTTCCACCATCGATAAAAAATGATGTTTTTGAGTTTTAATTTTTTAATGTGACAAGATTAAAAGAGTTTAAACAAGTTAGTAAATTAATTGAGAAATAATATGTTTCGAAGGATCCACATGAGAGAATTAAGGTGAGACATGATGTTTAAATGCAGTAGGAATAATTATAATTTTTTAGAGTATAAGAGTAAATATGGCCTCAAAGTTGGAAGAAAAGGACAAATATATTGAGGACGTGCAGACGTAACGTTGTAGGGGTGGATATTACCTTTTTTGAGAGTATAAGGGCAAATATGAACCTAAAATGGGAAGAAAAGGGCAAATATATTGAGAATGTGGAGATTTAATGTTGTAAGGGTAAATATGATCATTTTTAGAGTACAATGACAAATATGATCCTAAAGTTGCATGAAAAAGACAAATATGTTCATAAAGTATAACAAATGACAAATATAACTTATTTGTGTGAGTAAAAGGGTAAATATGACCCTCTTCTGATTTATTAATGGTGAGCTTAGTGGTTTTGTTTACATTGAAATAATAAAAGAAAAATAATAATAAAAGAAATATAAAAAACCCTTCTTCTATTTAGGGAAAATTACGCGGTTAAGCAAACTTATACTACTTAATTACTCATCATAGTTATAGTTTGCTATAATTACCACTCACGACTAACATTATACATTAATTATGTGGGCTGACTTCGAGTTTGTATAATTAACCACGTTTGTATATGTATAATTCGCCAGAATATACAAGTACATATGTATAATATACAATTATCTAACCTATATACATATACAATTCACCTCTCTCCCACTCTTTGCCCTCTCTCGCTCGCCTCTCTCCTCCCTCTCTCAATCTCGCTCGCCTCTCTCCTCCCTCTCCCAATCTCTCTCACCTCTCTCCTCCTTCTCCCAATCTTGCTCGCCTCTCTCCTCCCTCTCCCAATCTCGCTTGCCATATATACAAATGCATATGTATAATATACAACTATCTAACCTAAATACATATACAATTCACCTCTCTGCCCTCTCTCGCTCGCCTCTCTCCTCCCTCTCCCAATCTCGATTGCCATATATACAAATACAAATGTATAATATACAATTATCTAACCTATATACATATACAATTCACCTTTCTCCCACTCTTTGCCCCCTCTCTCTCGCCTCTCTCCTCTCTCTCCCAGTCTCTCTCGCCTCTCTCCTCCATTTAACATGTAGCTACGAATTGTAATTATCAAACTATAGCTATGGAGAGTAATAAGGCTATTTTTGAGTGGCTATATGTGAAAGTTCCCCCTTCTATTTATATTTGATAATGTTTTAAAATTTTAAATTAAACTACTCTCATCTTCATAGAAGTATATAAAATTTTAGACAACACCATCCAACAAATTGTATTGCAAACAAATGAGCATCATCTTATTAGTTTAAACTAATCATTATTAATATATACATATTAGCATTAATATAATATTATAAGTTAAAGCTTTTCTGTTTTATTGAATCACCCTTCACTTTAGTATACCATTTATCCCCATTAATTCCTTAATAAGAAAATACGCTAATCCATTTAAAATTCTCCATTCTATTATTAATTCCTTGATATGAACATAATCTAATCCATTTTAAATTCTCCATCCTATTATTTTTATAAAGCGTCCTCAATAATATTTGTCATTAGCAACCTTATTTCCAACACATCCCATATAAACTTCCTACAATAATAGGAAACAAAGTTTTAGCTAAATATCAAGATATTTAATAAAATAATGTTGGAATATAATATGTTATATTTGCAATAATAAAAACTAATTCATTTTATGGAAAAAGCAAGATGAATACTTAAGTTTTTTTTTTGTACAATTTTTCATTTTAGAAGTTTTTATTATGGGAAAACGGTACTTTTAGTTCCTGTGTTAAGGCTATATTCTTATTTTAGTCCTTGCGTTATCTAACTTAGCACTATTAACCTTCAATTACATCAAGTGAGTGATTTTAATCCGTAAACTAACAGATCCAAAAAAAATCAACAGAAAGTACACTGCTAAAAGGGGTAATTTGGGTATTTCATTTTAATTCTCTCTCTTTGAAGAACAAGCTCAAGTCTTCCCTGTCTCTATCTTGAAGAACAAGCCCATCGATCTGAGCAACATTTTCAACAAAACTAACTTAATAGGCATTAACCCTCCCTCCCTCACATAGATGAACGATAGCTCATTTGAACAAAACCCGCCTTATAGGCATGAGACTTGTCTCTTTGTCCGACGAATTCGAAGTCATCTAAGCTACACTTGGACAAAATCCACCTGGATCTACTGAAATATCAACAATGTATTTGTGATTCATAGTATGCTGCTGCTCTTATTTATTTAACTTTAGTTGTCTCTTCTCGATTTTTCATAATTTTGAGCTAGGTTTTTCTATTCATAAATGAGGATTTTTTTTATTAAAGTATTGCTGCACGTTTTGGCCATTTCTAAGTTACTCAAACAATTCAAAGAAAGTAAATTTATCATCCCTTTTTAATCGACTAAATGAATTGATCTCCCAATCGCTACTTTCCATGTCCAAATGGCAAGATATATGTGTAGTTTTCAAAGCTACTTTTCCGTTTTAATCGTTTGATTGAGACTTGTAGTTATAAACGAGCCTTAGAAAATAATTACTAATGAATTTCATAATCTTACATTTGTGTAATTGACAGCCAAGGTATTGGCAGAGAATGGATTTGAACCACTTTACAAGGATATTTTTACAATAGATCCAAATGAGCAAGAAAACATTTGCTTGTTACCTTTCTACAATAACTGGTCCTGTTGAACTTTTTATTTGTCATATGCCAAAGTGGCTTTCTACAGGGATCGTCCCCATCTTTTAGAGCTCCATCTCGATATATAGGAGACTTGGAGCTACTATAAGGTAATTGATGGAGTGGATTGCAACCCACTTTTAGAACTCAATTCAATTGCATAGCCACACCAAATATATCGAGACTTCTTCGTTGTGTAGAACTAGATTATGCAGTGAATATTTTTTTAAAAAGTTTTCTATTGCTCAAGCAATAACTTTTAAATACCCGAATTGTGCCTTTTAGCAGTGAACTCTTTGATAATTTTTTTGGATTTGTTAGTTGAGGGATTAAAATCACTCACTTGATATAATTGAAGGTTAATAGTGCTAAGGTAAATAACACAAGGACTAAAATAAGAATATAGCCTTAACACAGGGACTAAAAGTGTTGTTTTCCCTTTTATTATTGTGGTTTTTTTTGAACAATTTATTTTCGTATAGGTTGTAATGCATCTACTCTGATTCCTACTACTGTGGACAGGGGCGGACCCATGTTGGTTCCAGGGGGTTCACCCGAACCCCCTCGACAAAAAATTACACTGTATATATAAGGTAATTTTCTGTATTTATGTGGATATATATATTTTGAACCCCCTCAATGACAAGGAGAAGAGATGGCCCAGCGGTAGGTTCCCTGAAAATTAAGCCTCATATCGAGGGTTTGAATCCCTGCATTAGTGTTTTATTTTTTTCTTTTTCAGTTTCAGTTTTTTTTTTTTTAAGGTTTCAGTTCCGTTTTCACGCTTTTTTTTAGTTTTTTTTTTTATAAAACATGCTAAAAGTGTGATTTTAAACCCAAAAAAATTCAAGGGTCCACCACTAAAACTAAATACTACTACTTTCTTGAAATTTTGTTTTGTTAGCTTATATATACACGTTTATACTTTTATTTTTCGAATCCCCTGAACGAAAATCCTGGGTCCGCCACTGACTGTGGAGTCATAAAAACCGTATTTGATTAATTGGAAGGATTTGGAAGATGAGGTAGACGAGAGAATATGTGAGTTGATCAAAAAAATTGATGGAAAGAATGTGGTTAATAACATGCATGGAACTGTTAGTAGTAGACAACCACCAAGGCCTGTGGTTGCTACGGATCATAACATGCATTTGAGTGAAAAACTTTCAGAAGTTATTAAATTATGTAAAGCGGTGTCTACTGGGACGGACAAGATTAACAAAAGATTGGATATTTTGGATGCAAAAGTGATTTGCCTGTCGTGGTAGAAGAATCAGATAGCGTCTCTCTTGCGGATGTCGACAGAACTATTGTATACATTTCTCCTCTGGATGAACGTACTTGCGACCAAGTGGATAGATGCCTCTCCTACGGGTTTCGAAGTGGATAGATGCCTCTCCTACGGGTTTCGGTGATATAGGAGGCTCTCATGTGGACTGTCCACAACTATCACGAGAAAAAGTAAGCATGTAATAAATTTTTGGAGTGACAAAATCATCATAAACATTTATTTTGTCGTTAATCAATTATATATCATATAATTTGAGCAAAAAATTCAATTTTAATACATCCTATTTAATAAATATTATGTATATTTAGATTAGTGGCGTAGCCACCCTTATGTCATGAGTCCGAAAATTATACAGTATATATAAGTAAAATGATAAAAAAAAAAGTGGCTAAATAACATATTTTGGACACCCTTGACACAACAATATGATGTATCCTACTGATTTCAGGCTCTTGAAAGTGTAAAGACACACGAACTTAAAGTGTGTTCATGTATTCGAATCCCACTAGTAGCAATTTTTTCTCACTTTTTAAAAAGAGAAGGTTCACTTTAGCACTTGGACCCGCTTCGTGAAATTTCTAGCTCCGCCACTGATTAGCTACTCATACTTATATATATGTCCTTTCTTTCGAATATATGGGAGAATATAGGAGTCTACTTGTCTTTCAAACTAAATTCAAAATCTCACATTCATATAGCATATATGGTGACAACAACTAAAAAATAGAAGGGTTCTGAAAATTGTTTTTTCTTTGTATTGCTTATTTTCAACGTATGTATGAACTGTATGATATCAATGTATTTATAGACCTTGAGTCTCTTTATACATAGATCTCTACCAACAATATACGTAAACTTCTAATACAATATATAAACTTATACAAAACCTAATATAATGTTAATACGATTCCTAATAATAATAAATAAATAATGAGACGATCAAAGTCTTTTTTGAAATTTGAGACTTACTGAGATGGGGCAATATTAAAAAAGGGTAAATTAGACAAAATATTTCTTAAGTTATATTTCTTACACAAAAAATATTCCACTTTAAAAAAAAATTATATATTAAATAAGTAGTCATTCCGCACTTTTGCCTTACAAAATTTGGCCCATCTTGTATTATTCTTCTTGCCTTCTCGCATCTTCTGGTTCTTCTTGTTACTGCTTCTTCATTGTTGTTACAGTTGGTGAATCATTTCGGGCTAATTAAATATCAAAAGACTCGAATCACCGAGAAAAATTCATATCTTAAATTTTGGGACTGTTTAGTGATAATTTTGAGTTGATCAAGATTGAATAGATAAGTGTATACTTCATGTATAGTCAATATGTATATGTACTTATGTATAGTTAATATATATTAAAATTTGTGAGTGTATATATTCAGTTTACAACTCATGTATAGGTAAACTATAATGTATAATTAGTGTATATTTTCTATGAATTTTGGCAAGGGATAGTATATAGTCAGTATATACTTCGTATGACTTTTGACCTTTTCTTTAATGTAAATTAAGCATGGCTATATTTATTGTAAACGGGAAAAGGTAGAAGTACCTCCCTGGACTACGACCCAAATCTCAGAAACACACCTTAACTAAACTAAGGTCCTATTATCCCCCTGAACTCATTTTTTTTTGTAATTTTGTACACCTTTTTGACTTACGTGGCATCCAAATATATCCCACGCATCTCAACTGCGTGGAGTCACGGGGTGTGCCACATAAGCCAAAAGGTGTACAATATTATATATAAAAATGAGTTCAGGGGGTAATAGGACCTTAGTTTAGTTAAGGTGTGTCTCTAGAATTTCAGTCATACTCTAGGGGTACTTGTGCCTTCTCCCTATTGTAAACTAATTACTTTATTGTATATATTTGAAATTAGCTCTATTAAAAACAAACTTGGGACACTACATTTCTCAAATGTGAGTTGAATCTTTTGAGATCAGTTCCTTTGAATGCTCTGTTGTCTTCCTCTTTGATAAGCTCAAGCTCAAGCTTCCATAACCGTCAACACCCCTCATCAAGTGGGAGCCCGATGTTCGGACTCTCAACTTGCCTAGAAAATGATGATGAAGTGGCCCATCCAAGGCCTTGGTAAAGAATTCAGGGGTGTAGCCGTGGGTAATCGCGCACCCATCTTGCCGAAACCATGGATAAGTCTCTGGTAAAAATATCAACAATTTGTGAAGAGGGGAACAAATGACAAGAAAATGAGGCCATCTAACAATTTCTCTCCAACGAAGTGGCAATCCAGTTCATTGTGTTTTATTCTTTCATGAAACACGGGGTTCTTAGCAATGTGGATTATTGCTTGATTGTCACAGTAGACATTAACAGGAAGAGATAGTGATATCGAGAGGTTTCATTTTTATTTTCAATTGTAATCTTAGCCCAATCTACATCTCAATATCTTATAAAGGTTCCACACAATCAGAGAAACTTCAATATGGGATTGAGCGGAGTCATATTCAGCAAGAAGATCAATTGCAAACTTGCTTTGGGTTACAATAAGTCCACCAAATTCGTGCAAGATTTTCATTCCTAGAAAATAGCTCACCACACCCAAATCCTTAATGCGGAATTTTAAGTTAAATAAACAGGTGGGAGAACCATCTACTAACCTGAAACCAACCCAACCCCATTAAAAAATCAAGTTTTAAAAAATTAAAAAATAATTACACACGTGGCGGGAGCATGTTGTACAAACACAATCATCTTTAGTTTAAGTGTTTTTAAATCATAATAGCAGTCAAACATTTTTTAGTTTTTGAGTAAAATAAAAAAGTGATTTAAGCACTTGCTTTTAAGAGTAATAAGTTAAAATATCTATGTTAAACTAGCCAAATGTTATAAACCCATCCAAACACGCTCTAGGATTTTGACTTATTCTATGAGGGATTTGTAACACCCTAGAATTTTTTTGAACTAAGACTTGAACCACCCTTCGTGGTGAGTAGGATTTTATCAAGGAATTCAAAATTTCTTAAGTATTAAGATAAATAGATATAGCACATTGAGTTCCAAAAATAATTAAAGAGAATTCATTCAAGTCATTCCTAGGTTTTTCTAAGTTTTGGGTCAAATTAAAATGACCATAACCTTCAGTACAAGATGAGTTAGGTGACCCATAAGATATCCAATCAAAGGTCTTCGAATTATCTTTCCAACGCTACCAAGTTTGCTAAATTTCAAGCTCGTATGAGGAAGATATTCCCGTTTGAAGTCGGACTATCCAATTAATGAAACTTACCCGAAAATATGAGGGGTATTTTGGTCTTTTCCTTACCCAATCGGATTTAAGCGTTTTTAGTAAGGTTTTAATAGTCTAAACTGATTAGAATTAGTTTCATTCATCCCCAAAAGCGTTTAGGGTTTTAGAGAGAGGATTCAAGAGGAGAAAAATTTCAAAGTTTCAAGCGTTCGTTCAAGAAATTCAAGATTTCGCCAAGAACCTAGTTCTTTGAGGTATGTAAGCTTCCATAGTGTTGGGTTTATTCACCCACACTCCAATCATGTTAATTTAAGTGTTAATTTCGTTCTAGAAAGTTGAAGGTTTGATGTTCTTGAATTGTGTTCTTGAAATTGACTTTCGTTCTTGAATTAAGATGAGATTGATGAGTTTCTTGAGGAAATTGTGTTGATTTTAGAGTTGTGTTTGATTAGATTCTTGTGTACATGTATTGGGTATTTGAATCTAAAGAGAAATTGAGAAAAAGAATCGAATTTAGGCGAATTGGGGTTAAAAAACAAGGAAGAGAAAGTCACAACCTTAAAAATCATCACGAGATCTTTCCTATCACAAATCACAACCTTGAATTCATAAATCAAATTCAAGGTAGAGTTGAGAGTCAAGTTTGAGAGTTTTTTCGAACATTTTGAGAAAGTTCCTTTGAGTCTTTTAAAGGAGTCTTTTACAATTTCTAATAACTTGTTTCAAGACTCGAGAAAGTGAGTATGAGAGTAAGGAGAATGTATTCATGAGTCCATTTTATCATCACGATATCCTTCATATCATGAACCATAACTCTTGAATTCATAATTCACATTCAAGAAAGAGTTAAGAGTAGAGTTCAAGAAAGTCTTTGAGTTCAATTGTGAATCCTTTGAGATCAACTATCGATTTGAGCTAAGTTTTGAGGAAGTAAGTATGAGAATGAAAATAGTCTTATATATGAGTTCCATGTTGTTATTTAGACCCTCGAGTCGAGTTGTTTCATGCCCATAATTCTGCATGAACCTCATAAGTTGAGCATCTTTGAGATGAGTAGTATCTTCAAGTTCTAAGTCTTGAGTCTTGAGTTCTTAAACCTTTTTGAGATTATATTCCTAATCATGGAACTATTACATGTTACCCATGAAGTCCTTAAGTTGAGTAGTTCATGCCCATAATTTCGCATGAATCATATAAGTCGAGAAATCTTGAGATGAGGAGTATCATTGAGTCCTTGAGTTGAATTGTTCATGCCCATAATTCCGCATGAACTTCATGAGTTGAGCATTCTTGAAATGAGTAGGATCATTGAAGTCCTTGAGTTCTGAGTTGTTGAGTTCCGAGCAATTCTTTGTATGGTTATTGAAAATCTTGAATTGAGTCGTTCACGTCCATCATTCGGCATGAACCCTATTTTAAGAAGTCTTTTACAACTTTTTCTAAACTTGTTTTAAGACTTGAGCACTTGAGTTGAGAAAGAGTAGATTCAAGCTCATTTTCCTTAAAATGATATATGGGAACTAAGTATTCCCAAGAGTAAATGTTTTCACATTTTAAAAGAGGAGGAAACTGAGATTTCCAAAAGAGTTTTGAGCAGTTTAGTAACATCTCTTTTTAGAGAAAGATTTTGAGTAATAATCTCAAACCACAAAAAGAGTTATGTTTTCAAAACATATGAGCTGAGTATATTTTGGGAGTAGTATTGAGCACCTATATAGGGGAGAGTTCATACAACTCACAGCCCCCATAACCCATATAGTCGGCGTGGGTCAAAAAGGGTCATACTTTTTAGATGATTTCTTAGTGCTTTTTAGCACAGACTAGTGGATCCACTTAGTTGAGAGGTCTTATACCTTGCAAAGTATTGGACAGTTCTAGCAGCATAGGCGAGACACTGTATCTTCACATAGCTCATAGTAATGGTTGTCGGTTAGAGAAACTCCCACAGAGTTATATTGTATTTTTATATACACACTAAGTATTATTGTATTTTTCAATACATTGAGTTGCTATCTTCAGTTTTACAGCTTTCCATATATATATATATATATTGCATCTTTTACTATTGCTTTATCCTTGAGTATCATGAGTTGAGTATTTTGAGTTGAGTACCTTCGAGTTGAGTATTTCAAGTTGAGTATCTTAAGTTGAGAATCTTGAGTTGATCTGTGCTTCATTGTGTCGAGTACCTTATTGTTGAGTTTCACCGAGATAAGGACCTTATTACTGAGTGGAGTATCTTTATCCTTTTGTACTTCTGAGTTGAGTAAGTTTGAATAGTTTTAAGTATCCTTGAGTATTCCTTGAGTTGAGTAAGTTTGAAAAGAGGTAAGTATGTTCATTTTTTTGTTTATCAAGTTCAAGCTTATGTTATGCTTTAGAATTCCCCCTACATACTCGTACATTCCACGTATTGAGCCATTTGGCCTACATAATTTCATGATGCAGATACAAGTATTCAGGGTCATTAACAGGAGCTTCGTTGATATCATATGGAGTTCAAGTTAGCTATGGTTAGCCTTCTTGCTTCCGGAGGGTTCCACTTTTACTTTTAGTTATATCAGTTGTTAGGATGTCGTGGGTCTTATCCCGACTTCCATCTTTGTCATTTAGATACTTCATAGATGGACAATAGAGTTTCAGAAGTATGTTCATTTAATTTGTTAACTGTTTTAAAGACTTAAGTTGTCTATTTTATGTCGAGTTGAATAATTTATTTTTATTCGGAGTTTTTCATTTGACTTAAAGCTTTGTATTTTAGTTTCATGAAATTTTTTTATTCAGTTTTTAAGCTTTGTATGCTTGAGTTAGTCTCCCGCTTGTAGTCAGCCAAGATGAGGGTTCACTTGGGGACCAGCCATGGTTTTATAGTGTCGGCCACATCCAAGGTGTAGGCTCGGGTCGTGACAAACTTGGTATCAGAGTACAGAGTTCAAGTGCCCTAGGGTGTCTATGAAGCCGTGTCAAGTAGGATCTTTTTTATGGTTGTGAGGGCCCTACTTCTGTAAATGAGGGACTAAAGACATTTAAGAAAAGTTTCCCTTCTTTCATACTCTTAATTAGAGTCATCAAAATGGGTTTAGCCCATGGGACCAGCCCGACCTAACCCGTTATTTGGGGTAGGGTTGAGATAGAATTTTTCAAGCCTATTTAGAACTAGGGCTTATAAGCCTTTGGCCCTTGAGGCTTGATCGGGGTCGGCCCATGGGCCAAAACTTTTTATTTAAGGGTAACTTGCAATAATATACTACTCCCTCCGTTTCACAAAGAATGACCTCCTTTCCTTTTTAGTCAGTTTCAAAAAAATGACCTCTTTCCTTTTTTGGTAACATTTTACTTTTTGCTTTCCACGTGGCATGTCTAAGACCACAAGATTAAGGGCAATTTTGTACATTTGACATAACTTTAATTTAGGACCACAAGATTCAAAAGTCTTCTTTAATTTCTTAAACTTTGTGTCAAGTCAAACCAGACCAATCTTTTTGAAACGGAGGGAGTAGTATATAATCTAATTATTTAAATACACACTATGTTGTAGTATTATGAATCTTACCAGATTTTTGTACGTCCAAATACATGTATCTCGGAATATATGAACTCAAAATTAGGTTAATTTGTTCTAGAGACATTCTATCCAAGTAGATTCGCATGTATCTAATATACATAGACAAATTTCGCGCCCTCGCTTCCCTCCCATCTTGCTTGTCACTCTCTTATCTCGTTTGCGTATCTGATATGCGAGATATATGTTAATTACACTAGATTTTTTGCTAGTGCTATTGAAACAATATCATTATTTGCCATATTTGATTTGAATATCTTCCCATTTTCTTGATGTTATAGAATTATAAGTTTGAAAAGAAAAAAAGAAAAAAAAGGCTAGCCCGCCCCAACCCTCGCCCCTTCTAGGGTTGGGTTGGGTTGAGCATTTTCAAGCCCTTTCAAATGAAGGGTCGGCCTGCCCTAGCCCTTTAAATTCCTTGGCTTACGAGGCTTGGGCCGAATGGGGCTGGGTCGGCCCTTTTTGACAGCTCTACTCTTAATCATGCAATAGAGCTATTTCATAGAGATTTATTCATACTTGTGTGTTTCTTATATTTTTTTTGACTACCCATCAAGTTAGAGGTGGTTGAAAAGAAAAACCCAAGATCCTTATGAATGAGTTATTCTTAGCAAAAGTATTGAGGAAGTCATGAGACTACAGAGGGGCTTGAGAAAAGCCTATGAGTGAGTTAAGTTTTCAGTATCAGAAGAATGCACCCATATTCATATGAATCGCGCGTTCAAGCTAAAAGTGAGATGTACTTGCTTCCTAAGCCTTGTTTCAACTGAGGTCCTTATGAGGATGTATGTTTAGAGCTTGGGTAGATTTTCACCTAAAGAGGTAAAGAGGTAGCCTGAGTTATGAGATCATGAGCAGTAGTAGTGAAAGTGCCCAGAGTTAGAGAAAGGTATGCAAAGGTTCAGTAATTTAAGAAAAGGAGATATTGATGGGGCAGATTATGTTATTGCAATCGTGTACCCAGTTAGTTATAAGTGATGTCTTCAAAAAGAGTTCTAGAGATATATCAACCCATTAATAATGTTGTAAAGAGTTCACGACAGAAGAAAGAGGAATAGTTACTAGTCAAGATGAGTTAGAGTATATTTCAACTAGAATATAGTTGATGAAGTGTCATTGTGTAGGTAATGACCAAGTGTAAGTGTCGAATATAAGAGCAAAAGTATTCATAAAGTGATAGATCTAAGCTAGGCTTATAATTTGTTTGAGAGGGTCATGATGTTTAGAAGGTTATAGAACTGATCAAGTAATGAGGTATATCATAGTAGGCGAGCGATCATATTGATATTCGGGTTTAGTAATGAACATTAAGCTTGAATTTGAGATGAGTGTCATGATCCAAAGAATGGTAACATGAGGGTGATGATGTTAGTCTTGAGATTTGATCTGGTAGACTTGACATAAGAGTAGGTGAGAAATTGAAATGTTTGATGCATTGAATATGAGTAGTACTAGTGAGAGATCCTAACATTTAGATAAGGGCGGTGAAGTGTGGCTAAGTCACAAGAGTAACAAGAACATTACGAGGTGTACCGAGAGGGTATGTAATTAAAATAGGATAACAGAAACACCTTAGAAAGAAGTCTTAGTACCTACTTATGGAGAGTTCAGTAGTCATGAGATAAGTTTTTCCCGACTATTAGAGTAAAAGAGGATGTAGACCAGTTAGAGATGTTGGAATAGGTCCATAGCCTTCAAGTGTCAGCTTTAGACCTGAGGGGGAGATGATAAGATTGGAAATCAAGTTAAGTGTTGAGAATAAGATAGTAATGAGTTCAAAAGAGTATGGGAGATATCTTTTCAGAGGTCCTTTTAGTAATAGAGTAATGTTAGAAAGAGAAGGTTAATGATCCTATCGTGATAATTATGGTATGATAATTCTGTCTAAGGGTATAAATGAGGAGGATGAGGTATTACTATGAAAAATAGCTAAATGAGAGACCTTCGTTGGTTCCAAGTAGTAATGCGGGTAAATTCTAGTTGGTATGGCAGAGATGATTAGAGTGACCTCGATCCACACTCAGTCCAGCCGTCATTCGAGAACGAATGATCCCAAGGGGGAGATATTGTAACACCCCAGAATTTTTTGAACTAAGACTCGAACCATCCTTCGTGGTGAGTAGGATTTTACCAAGAAATTCAAAATTTATTAAGTATTAAGATCACTAGATATAGCACCTTGAGTTCCAAAAATAATTAAAAAGAATGCATTCAGGTCATTCCTAGGTTCTACTAAGTTTTTTGTCAACTTAAAATGATCATAACCTTCAGTAAAGGATGATTTAGGTGGCCCATAAGATATCCAATGAAAGGTCTTCGAATTATCTTTCCAACGCCATCGATTTTGCTAAATTTTGAGCTCGTATGAGGGAGATATGCCTGTTTGAAGTTGGGCTATCCAATTAAGGAAACTTACCCGAAAATATGAGGGATATTTTGGTCTTTTCCCTACCCAATCGGATTTAAGCGTTTTTAGTAAGGTTTTAGGAGTCTAAACTGGTTAGAATTAGTTTCATTCATCCCCAAAATCATTTAGAGCTTCAGAGAGAAGATTCAAGAGGAGAAAAACTTCAAAGTTTCAAGTGTTCGTTAAAAAATTTCAAGATTTCCCCAAGAACCTAGTTCTTTGAAGTATGTAAGCTTCCATAGTGTTGGGTTTTTTCAACCACACGTCAATCATGTTAATTTCAGCGTTAAGTTCATTCTAAAAAGTTGAAGGTTTGATGTTCTTGAATTGTGTTCTTGAAATTCACTTTCGTTCTTGAGTTAAGATCGATGAGATTGATGAGTTTCTTGAGGAAATCGTGTCAATTTTAGAGTTGTGTTGGATTAGATTCTTGTGTACACGTATTGGGTTTCTGAATCTAAAGAGAAATTGAAAAACATAATCGAATTTAGGCGAATTGGGGTTAGAAAACGAGGAAGAAAAAGTCGGATAGAAAACCAATACCAAGTCCGCGTCGCGGACCTGTTCCTTAGAAGTGATATTTTTCTCTCTGCGTCGCAAAGAGGTCGCGGACCCCTCTGCCTCAAAAATTACTTTGACCAAATATTAAAATGCATATCCGCGTCACGGACTTGTTTCCAGACAGTGATTTCTTGATCGTTTCTCATGTTTAACTATCTAAAAACACTCATAAACATCACGAGATATTTGCTATCACAAATCACAACCTTGAATTCCTAAATCAAATTCAAAGCAGAGTTGAGAGTCAAGTTTGAGAGTTCTTTCGAACATTTTGAGAAAGTCTCTTTAGGTCTTTTTAAGGAGTTTTTACAATTTCTAATAACTTATTTCAATACTCGAGCAAGTGAGTATGAGAATGAAGAGAATGTATTCATGAGTCCACTTTATCATCACGAGATCCTTCATATCATGAACCATAACTCTTGAATTCATAATTCACATTCAAAAGAGAGTTAAGAGTAGATTTCAAGAAAGTCTCTGAGTTCAACTATGAATCCTTTAAGATCAACTATCGATTTGAGCTAAGTTTTGAGAAAGTAAGTATGAGAATGAAAAGAGTCTTATATATGAGTTCTATGTTGTTATGTAGACCCTCGAGTCGAGTTGTTTCATGCCCATAATTCTGCATGAACCTCATGAGTTGAGCATCTTTGAGATGAGTAGTATCTTCAAGTTCTAAGTCTTGAGTCTTGAGTTCTTAAACCTTTTTGAGATTATATTCCTAATCATGGAACTATTACATGTTACCCATGAAGTCCTTAAGTTGAGTAGTTCATGCCCATAATTCTGCATGAACCATATGAGTCGAGAAATCTTGAGATGAGGAGTATCATTGAGTCCTTGAGTTGAGTTGTTCAAGCCCATAATTCCGCATGAACTTCATGAGTTGAGCATTCTTAAAATGAGTAGTATCATTGAAGTTCTTGAGTTCTGAGTTGTTGAGTTTCGAGTATCGAGTTCTTTGTATGGTTATTGAAAACCTTGAATTGAGTCGTTCACGTCCATCATTCAACCTGAACCCTATTTTGAGAAGTCTTTTACAACTTTTTCTAAACTTGTTTTAAGACTTGGGCACTTGAGTTAAGAAAGAGTAGAGTCGAGTTCATTTTCCTTATAATGATAAATGGAAACTAAGTATTCTCAAGAGTAAATGTTTTCACATTTCAAAAGAGGAGGAAATTGAGATTTCCAAAAGAGTTTTGAGCAGTTGAGTAACATCTCTTTTTAGAGAAAGATTTTGAGTAATAATCTCAAACCACAGAAAGAGTTATGTTTTAAAAAAAACATAACTCGAATGAAGTAAGAGGGCTAAAAAGGAAGCTCGACCTACAGGGAGAGGAAGCCGACAATGAGAATTTTGAATCATCAGAAAAGGTTGTTTCCCTCTCGACGATGAAGCTTATCCTCCATCGTCTCACTAGCCGACCTTGACCCCTGTTATTTTGAGGTCATATCTAGTATTCGGAGTTTGCCTCAATTTGGTACCGCTCTCGCGGCCCGCACCGAAATAGTGTTTTACCCCTAGATGTCCACTCAACTACTCCCCTATATTTTGGGAGTAGTATTGAGCATCGATATGAGGGAGAGTTCATACAACTCAAAGCCCCCATAAACCATGTAGCCGATGTGGGTACAAAGTGTCATACTTTTTAGACAAATCTTTAGTGCTTTTTAGAGTGGATCCACTTAGTTGAGAGGTCTTATACCTTGGCAAAGTATAACGCACAGAGTTATATTGTATTTTTATATACGTACACTAAGTATTATTGTATTTTTCAATACATTGAGTTGCTATCTTCAGTTTTACAACTTTCCATATATAATGCATCTTTTACTATTGTTTTATCCTTGAGTATTTCGAGTTGAGTATCTTGAGTTGAGTATCTTAAGTTGAGTACCTTAGAGTTGAGTATTTTGAGTTGAGTATTTCGAGTTGAGTATCTTGAGTTGAGAATCTTGAGTTGATATGTGCTTCATTGTGTCAAGTACCTTATTGTTGAGTTTCACTGAGATGAGTGTTTTATTTAAAAATATATTTTAGACTGATTTTAAGAGTCGCCACTTAATTTTTAAGAAAAATCAAGAAAACTAATTTTCAATAGATTAAAACAGAAAATCAATTGAAAATACTTAAGGGGGGTTCGGGGGTTCTTATTAGCATTTCGGGAAGGGTTTGAAAGCACTCGAAATGCCCACTAATATGCGATTATCCGACAATTAATTATTTAGCTAAAATATTTTAACTTATCTTGAATTGTAAAAGTGAACTACCTTATAGTTGAGACCTATTTTAATAGAAAATTAATGAAATATTATCTAAGTGAAGTATTTCATAAACTTATTTATTTATTTTTTAAGTCAAGTGAAAGATGAGTAATTTAGTTAAGTAATTAATTCAAAATGGGTGTCTTTCGGGCGTTTGAATTCTCTTAAACCTTAAAATTAAACAAAAACACATAAAAACACATAATAACAAATAAATGAGATAGGGAAAGAAGATTTGGGCCCAAATCTGGTTTTCCTGTTCACCTGGGCCAGTATTTGGGCCCATTTTCATTTTGGGCCATTGGCCCATTTGAATCATTTGCACCTGTCCTAAACTAACATAAAAAGAAACATATTTTTTATCTTTAGGCCTTAGGTCCAATTCTTTCACCTGTCCTAGGAACTAACGAGTATAGCAAATAAGTGGGCTTAGGCCCAAAATAACAAATAGACAATTTTTGAATTAAGAGTGGGCCTTTGGCCCAATCTTTTCAATTTCTCAATTTTACTGCTTCTTTCAACTTCAAGACCTGTTCGTCAATTTTTGTAGCTGGCCGACTCGAAAAGAGGGAATTTGAGCCTTTACAGCTCTTCCGAAATGCAAAGCTGGAGGCTGAGTCCATGAGAACTCGAGGAGAGATTCTGCATGCAACACAAGTGAACAGCATATGTATATAAGTAATAAATCATTGATTTAAATATGGGAAAATAATGATATAAAATGCCTATAACACTAATCAGGGAAAAAAGAAATGTACTGGCTAAACATTACTTGGATCAAAATGCATGAATATGCTGGAATACGTGTCAGGCCATTATTTTAACAAAAATAAGCAAAGCATAAACAGAGAGGATATGACTGAAATCTCTTTTACATGGATAAGAACTGACCAAGCACTACAAGAAGACAAACAAAACCGATCAAGATAAACCCATATGCGATCAAACCCATCTTATGCTATATCAAAAATGACATCAATGAACAAATAATTTTAAGTATAGTAAACCTCAAAAATGGAAAAAAGGTGACATCTTAAAATAACCCGAAACTGTAGAACGTAAGACCCAATTACCGCATTTCTTAATAGTCCTAAAATGACTAACCGGACTTCAAGCTAATTGAATATGCCATACAAGTAACTCTGACTGATAACCAAGCTAAGGAAAATATGACATTATGCTTGAATTGATACTATTCTCAAAAATCCACGAAAGGAAATAACCAAACAGATCAAACATCTCATTTTATTTGAAGAACAAATCAGCCTATGATACACTTAGTCGTGAAACAAGGAGAGGGGAAGGGAAATTTGAACAAGAACAAACAATGGAACCTCATATACGTAAGAACACCCAATCTCGGAAGAACGATAAAGCGAAATAAGCTAAGTAGCAAGTGACACTCGAGTAAATGAACTCGAGACGAAAGATTAGCCTTAAAATAAATGCAAAGAAACAGTAAAGCCAAACATAAGACAAATAGCAGCATCACATATAGATTAGAGATTTCATTTGAACGAAATGGACCCTTTAACGTGGTAACTAACTCGAAAGAGAAATATCAAGACTCGTACGAACAACAATATTTACAAGAGCAACTTTTATATCTCAAATGATCAAAACCCAACTACGCATCAAGTGCTCGGCTCCCACGTGAGCAATGAATCAAGAAGAATAAAGGCAATCGAGGAGAAAAATAAATCAACCAATAGATTCATCTTGTCAACAAACAATACATCGAACTAAAGAGTTGAAACTGAAGCGGAATTTACCTTTTTTTGGTGCAACGAGCTGGGACGAACGAGCAGCGAACTGATCACGGTTTTCCTACCACACCGAAACTCGAACACAACAAGTAGCAAATCAGAATGTTTGGACAGTGATATCAAACTCAAAACACCAAAATTAAGTATTTTCTCTGTTTCCTTGGTGTATTTAGTATACACTTTAGTTATTTTGCTCAAGCTATTAGATGCAGTTTTGTTCTAAAAAATTTCCAATCGGAAAAAATCTTTTCCCCTTGCCTTAGTAGAGAATTTCCAACTCAAAAATCTCTTCTTCTTTTTTTCTGAAAAGAACCAGAATACTTATATCCGGAGATTAGGGTTTACATTTAGGGGGGGGGGGGGGGGGAAGGAAAAAAAACGGATAGAAAGGACCCATTTCGAAATTCAAAATCCCAAAAACTTTCACCCCTTCGGATAAACACCTTTTCCTTGAGATTTTGACTCATTCCGAAAGGGAAAAGGGGGATGGAGTGCGTGCTTGCTTTTACTGCCCTGTTGGTACAAATTTGAAAGGGACATGAAGAAGAAGACAACAAAATCGTACTACTCCTACGCTGTCCGTGTATTGACACCGTGAGCTGCTAAAATAGCATTTTTTCGGGCTGCTGCTAGTGTCGTTTCGAGCTGCTGGAGCTGGAATTTGTCATTTTTTGGAGAAGAAGAAACGTACAGCAGTAGTTTGGTGTACTACTGTATGTATTGTCGGTTGTCAACATTTGGTATGGGTCGGGCATAATTGATTTGGGCTGATGGAATTGTTGTTGCTGGAAATTGTGGAATGGCCCAAATTTTGGGCCCTTTTAAATGGGTTAGGGATAGAATTAGGTTGGTTAGATTTCACAGTTTAAGCAATAGCCAAATTTAATTAAATTAACATATTCGGCTAAAATCTAAATAAGATGAATTAATGTTAATTAATTAACGAGCTTCTTGATCTTAACGAAATAAAATAATTAACTTAATTATAAACTAACGATTTAAAATTATAACCAAAACTTAAACTAAATTAATTTAATAACTTACTTACTAAAATTAAAATCTTTTTGAGATGATTTTCAAAATGTTTATAAAATACGATAATTATATACAAAATTGTATAATATATATATATTACTAAAGAATTATAAGGATGCTAAAATTACTTGAAAGTAACCCTAAAAAAATATTTTGAACTTTATAAAAACCAATTATTAAAAATCGTTTGAAATTTAAGAAGCTCGTGAATTAATTTCTATCGGAGAGGGTCAAAATCGGGTGTCAACAATGAGAACCTTATTACTGAGTTGAGTATCTTATCCTTGAGTACTTATGAGTTGAGTAAGTTTGAGTAGTTTTGAGTATCCTTGAGTTGAGTAAGTTTGAAAAGAGGTAAGTTTGTTTCTTTTTTTTTATCAAGTTCAAGCTTATGTTATGCTTTAGAATTCCCCTTACATGCTCATACATTCTACGTACTGAGCCGTTTGGCCTGCATCATTTCATGATGCAGATACAAGTATTCAGGGTCATCAACAGGAGCTTCGTTGATACCACATGGAGTTCGAGTTAGCTATGGTGAGCCTCCTTGCTTTCGGAGGGTTCCACTTTTACTTTTAGTTATATCAGTTGTTAGGATGTCGTGGGTCTTGTCCCGACTTCCATCTTTGTCATTTAGAGGCCTCATAGATAGACAGTAGAGTTTCAGAAGTCTCTTAATTTAATTTGTTAAATGTTTTAAAGAATTAAGTTGTCTATTTTATGGCGAGCTGAATAATTTATTTTTATTCAGAGTTTTTCATTTGAGTTAAAGCTTTGTGAGTTTCATGAATTTTTTTTATTCAGTTTTTAAGTTTTGTATGTTTGAGTTAGTCTTCCGCTTGTAGTCAGCCAGGATGAGGATTCGCTTGGGGACCATCAATGGTTCTTGAGTGCCGGCCACGTCCAGGGTGTAGGCTCGGGTCATGACAGGATTCTTGCGCGTACATGCATGTGACAAAAAAACTCAACAATATAACCGCATGAATATGTAATGCATAAATATTGTATAAATAGTTATGTAATGTATATATAATAATGTATCATATTATTAAAAAAAAAAAAAAAATTAAAAAAAATAATAATATATATATAACTATGTACTACAAATATATATACATTCATACAAACTATTATTACATTGCTCAGTTCATCTTCCTCAACGAGTTGAATTTTCTCAATCTCCGGCAAACTCAAATATCCTCTAAACAATCTCAAATTTAGATATGCGCTCTTCTCAATGTTTCAAGTCTTTTAGTATATTATTTCGATGTATCATTTTCCTGTAGGAGAGCATGCTTATAGCTTAGAGTACCTTATATTCTCTCCCTTCAACTTATCAAGGCGGAATGACAGGAGACCCATGTACTTGACTCCGTTTGTAAATTGGACCCTCCTCCTTGTCAATTTGTCAAGTGAACTCTTAAACTCATTAGAACACAACATTTTAATACCTTTTTTTCATCTTACTAGTGTGCGTGAAGTATAACTGATTACACATGAAATTCCATGTCATTTTTTAATGACACATAAAAAATTATATGTTAAAAATTTAAAATTTCAATCAAGCCACTTTTGTAATTCATGAAAATTTTTAGATAAGCATGTTCTTCATATTTACTTACAAATGAACACTAAATTCATGTCAAATAGATGAAACTCTTCACTCTTTAACTTGAAAATTCAAATATAAGTTCACCAACACAAATCCAACTAATCCCAATTACAATTTCGAATTAATTTCACAAATTCAAAACTCATTTGTTATTTTTCAAGCTTTCTCTAACTAATCAATGAAGTTTTAAATTTTTCAATACCCACCATCATCCTTTATGTTAATCCATACTTAGACCTCTTCTTTGAAGTGTAATAACACAAATAATAATCACAATACTTTGAATAAAAAACTCAAATTTAAAAGGAGGGCTAGATCAATGTGGTTAGGTGGATGGTTGATTTGCAGTGAAAGAGAAGTGTGGGTTGAAGAGGAAGTGAATGAAGAAGAGAATGAAGAGGAGGAGGAGGAGGAGAGTGGGTGTGGTGGGTGAAATTTCAAGAAGAAGAGAGAGAGAGGGGGTTGGGGACGGAGGAGAGAAGGTTGGAAATTGGGGGCGGGGGTGGGGTGGGCGAGGAATGGTTGGGGAAGATAGTTTTTTTTTTTAAAATAAATTAAATTGATTATTATTATTATTTAAACATTTTAAAGGTAAAATATCTTATTTATTCGCTGTCAAACATGTGTAATCACGTATTTTTCCAACTCAACATTATTAATGTTTCATAAGTTCGGTCAATGGCTAGAGGGGTTTAAAATATTGTGTTCTGATGAGTTTAGGGATTCAGTTGGCAAATTGATAATTAAGAGGGTTCAACTTACAAATGGAGTCAAATACAAGGGTCTCCCAGGTCATTCCACCACTTATCAATAATATTGTTGTTGTTGTTGTTACAAATTCTCTACCTCATACAAGATAGATCTAAGGTCCTATGTACATCTCATCTTTTTCGGACTACACTTATGAAATTATATTGGGATACTATTGTTATGATTGTTGTTTGAAATGAGTGTTGTTAGGTAAATAACATGTACAAAGGGGACTATATTATGTAAATATGTTATTACTAATTAATTGGAAAGAATTAGTTAAGCTTAACCTCAATTGGCGGTTTACCAATTGTAGTACTAATTAATGGAATGGTAGAGATGAGTCTTGTTCCCACAACTTTCTCCATGTTGTAACTGTCAATCCCCTCCTTATTATCAATTTTCTCTCTTCAAACAATACGTATAATTAGTACTCTCTAATCATTTTCTTAACTCACATCAATATCCTTTTATCTTGTAATTTGCACAAGAAGAACACTATATTGTTTACCCTAATTATTAAAGAAAAATGTCAAAGGAAAAGGAAAGGGAAACTCATGTTTACACAGCCAAGCTCGCGGAACAAGCTGAACGCTATGATGGTAATTCTTTTTCATTTCAGAGAAATACCACTTGTTTTAGATCACAAGTTTCAATTTTTATTTTTATTTTTATTTTTGTTTTCTTGAACTCCGTGACAAGCATATAAATTGAGATGGAGGGAATAACATGAATAAAATCATCAACATAGTCTATGTATAAAGTTTCTCTTTTTTTGTTTTCTTTTTATGTATCCTTTTTCTCCCTTACATTGTGGTTCGACTTGTGCTAGAACGGTGTGTAATGCAATTTTTTTTTTGAAGAATTTGTACTTGTTTTTAGAGAGAAGATACTGTTTCCATAATGATGAGTTTCAAAGCTATCTAATCTAATCCTTTTTTCTTATATCAATATTCTCCTCTTGATCAATATTTTTTACTCGGAATGTCTTATAAATTTTTCACATAATGTATCTTAATTCAGACATACAACTTTATTTTAGATATTTGAATTCTTTTTTGCCAAATACCACAACTAGATCCATACTCCAAATCTTAAAAAATTTAAATCATGAAATATTTGACCTCTAGATCTACATACCCACACTTGTGTCCGAGCAACTTACAGGCAAAGTGTCAAGTAAGTTGGATTGGTTCTTTTATTGGGGGTTAAAGGGCATGTAAGTTGCCACCAAGTTTGATATTATGCATCGATAGTGTAAAGAATTTTTGATAGTATCAGTATGTTTTTATACCTATTTCACTTCTTGTGAGAATGAAAAAACCCGAGTTGATTTCTCAGGTCCCTCAACTAATAGTCATTATCAGAAAGTAACTTTCTTTATCGAAGAAAGGTGACTTTCTAGGATAATAACTATTAATTGAGTGATCATCTCAGAAACCATCCCTGCAAAAACCGTGATTTCACTATCATTTCATCTCATTAATATAGTAAATGTCTTTGCACCATTGTACTGTTTGATAACTTCATATTCCTATTTATTATTTCATCAGAAATGGTTGAGAGTATGAAGAAAGTTGCAAAACTGGATGCTGAACTGACAGTGGAGGAAAGGAACTTGCTTTCTGTTGGTTACAAGAATGTAATTGGAGCTCGAAGGGCTTCATGGCGTATTATGTCTTCCATCGAGCAGAAAGAAGAGTCGAAAGGAAATGAGAACAATGTGAAGCTGATTAAGGGATACAGGCAGAAAGTAGAAGAGGAGCTCTCCAAGATTTGCCATGATATTCTCGAAATCATAGACAAACATCTCATTCCATCTTCGGGGACCGGAGAAGCTACCGTCTTTTATTACAAAATGTAAGTCAAATGTATAACAACAACAACCCTTTCTACCTGTTTTGTTAATCAAAATGGTCCATAACAAGCTTGTGATCCTGTTCTGAGGTTCTTCGTGACCTTTAGAGTCATCTGTCATGTCCTGCCACTTTGCCAGTCAAATTTTGCATCCGGATAGGGGGCGCATGGAACTTTAGTGAGACTCTAAGTCCGTGACACATTGCTCTGCTGTGTTTGGCCCGTTCTCCAAGAACCTTTGGAAGGTGTAGGGAACGTACACACTTCCCTAGCTCCCTTTACTCCGTAGGGCCTTCTCATCAGTTGCAGAGTTTGGTGCCCCTCATCCCTAAAGGTCCGGGGTTGTGCCCATTCTACCCGCGGTTCTGATTCCATAATTAGAACAACCTGTTCTTTCCTGATATCCAAAGAAGGGCAGAGTTTCAACAGCGTTTTTCGCTCTCTTTCATGTGGAGGAATGAGGCCAGGCACCTCCTGCCTGTGTTTATTACAATTCTTGCATTATAATCCATACGTATATGACTTATTTTTTTGTTTGTTTGATTCAGGAAAGGCGATTATTTTCGTTACCTTGCTGAGTTCAAGACTGATCAGGAAAAGAAAGAGGCTTCTGAACTATCATTGAAGGGCTATGAGGCAAGTTATCTAACAAAATCTTTATACTGTCAGCGTATATAACTTAAGGTCCGCACATTTGAAAGTTCTCTTGATCTGTTTTCTTCAGGCTGCCACTGCCACTGCAAACTCTGATCTCCCTTCAACACATCCGATCAGGCTCGGTCTTGCTTTGAACTACTCTGTGTTCTACTATGAGATCATGAATTCCCCCGAAAGGTAAAGTTCATGACTGATGAATTAACACCTGTAGAATATGTATTTTTCTTGTCCTCGATGATGCTACGTTGTAGATTGAAAATTTCCAAATTGCAGGGCTTGTCACTTGGCTAAACAAGCTTTCGATGAGGCAATAGCAGAGTTGGACACTTTGAGTGAAGAATCATACAAAGACAGTACCTTAATCATGCAGCTGTTGAGAGACAATCTCACACTATGGACCTCTGATTTGCCCGAAGACGGAGGTAAGAATCATTTAAATGTTTATTTCAGGATTTAGTCCTGATTATCAGAGATAGAATCCCGAACCAATAAACTTCAAATCCTGGCACTGCCTTTGTCCTGATATCACATTGTAGCTTCAATTATTGACTCTGCCTTGTTTAGATAACTAGATTGAACATTACTGTTTGTGCAGCTGAAGAGAATTCGAAAGCTGATGAACCGAAATCAGCAGAACCTCCTAAAAAAGCAGAAGAAGCACCTCAAAAAACAGAAGATCCACCTCAAGTGAGTATTCAACTTGATCTATACCCAATTTTAAAGGGCAGAATCGCCCTAAACTTGATACGTTTTATTCAGTGCACACCTAAACTTTGTCTGGTTCTAATTACCGCGGCATTGACTTTTGTGCTTTGACAGAATTGATGGAGGCACAAGGAGAGCAATTTCTCCAATATAAGAAGATGCATTTTGTAATTTGATGGATACATTTTCATTTATTTTTTTCTCTGTATTTTTGTTCTTTGGTGGAAAATTGTTATTTTTCTAATGAGTTTAAGTCTTTTGTTAGATACTTTATTTTGTTAAGGGACTAAGTAAGTCTCTTGAGATTATGAGTCAATTGAAGGAGAATGAAAGATGATTTTGATCTAGTACTTCCATGTTAGTATTACTTATTGTTGTAATTGGACAAATTTGTGCTAATGATGAACAAATATGAAATATGAATGCTAAAAACTAAAACCTAAGTGAAAAGCACATTAACATACTAATACTAGAATACTGTGATTGCTCAGATTAACTCTCTTTTTATTTATTGAGAAGAGGTTTACATTTTAAATAAGAGTATAATAGTATGAACTATGATAGTTGAAACGCCTAATTTCTTAAGAATCGTGCCATGGAGAGTAGCTATTTTTATTACTACTCAACTTTTCATATCTTGTATACTTATTGGATAAGACATAAAAACTTTTAAATTGTGATGAAATTGTTAACTATACACCTAAATTATGCGGAGAAACTATAACTTAATTTTTCATATAATTGATCTCTTTCACTAATCACGTAGTAAAGAAAATAAGTTAAAATGTAACATGTATTTTTGCTTAATTTCTTTACTATGTGTAATTAGTAATGGGGTAAATAATATTATTTTATTTTTTATTTAAAAAAAAAAAAGAACTTAAGGGGGTAATAATTGGGAAAAAAAGAGAGTTTAATAGTGTAATAGAATCCTGCAAAATTAAGATGTGTAATTGACAAGTTAAAGGAGTATTTCTATGTCTTATCCCTTCTATTATCACAGATCCATCTAGCTAGGGATTTATTAACTCTCAAATTTTTAGTTTTAATAATTATAATTTTGATAATGATGTTGACTTATTTTTCAATCACTACTTTAATATTACTTTTTTCTATTATTACTAATCATGTCCTATTAAATATAGATAAAATGGAGAGATACATTTTGGACAACGAAGTTAACACATATATAATATACTTGGTAAGATGAATACCTAACAAAATAAAATTCTTAATCAAATAAAATATTGCATGTCAAACATTATAAATTTATATTGTCAAACCTTCTCCTTTACCCATGCGCCATGCCCCACTTTTTTTTTTAGAGAAATAATAATAATAATAACCTTTTTTTTTTTTGCAAACGTAACATCTCACAACCAATTTTCTCTTATAATAAACAGAATAATAATTTAAAAGAACAAATAAGAATATTATAAAACGTTCTTTTCTGATTCAATGACCAAAGTACCATCCAAAAGTCATATATCTACATAATTATGCTAATTTTATTGCCAAAAAATAATAAATTACATACTGAATCAATAAATGTTCTATAAGCATCACCATAGAATAAACATTTTTGGCTTTACGTGGTATTTTTTTTTCTTTTCAATCCATGATTTCTTTAAAATAAACATTATTTAAAAGCATTATTACCCATTAAACTGAAAATATAACTTTAAAAGAAGTTAGTGAATTCATCCATTTATTTCCTTTTAATTAGCATCAGTCCCCATCAGAAAAAAGTAATCTGTTGGTGTAACTATAATAGTGTAACATGTGCAAGAAAATAGAGAAAATGATTATGTAATTATATGAGTGTGAGGGAAAATATGTGTATAACTTTCTTGGAGTTACCTATATCTCTATTTTATCGTACGTTATAAGAAATTTATCGAAAATCATTTTTCTATTTTTCGTAATATATATATATATATATATATATATATATATATATATATATTACTTTTTTTCAAAATTTCACTTGTCATCATTGTTATATTATACATGATTAGGATTATTATAATTTTTTTTGGAGGGGGGATTGATGCTACTCATGGGGGTTGACCTCATCAAGTGGCTGACCAAGTGACCTAGCATCAAGCCCTTATCTTTATTTTGGATACATCCAATGATAACTTTATGTTATGTTATTTTTATTGTTATTACTATTATTAATACTTTTAATTAAAAAGAGAGGAAATATTTTAATAGGTAGTTTGGTAGGATGTATTACAGAAAATAATATATGTATTAATTTTGATGTTATTGATAGTACTTTATTTGATCTAGTGTTTTAATAGATGTATTAATTGCATATCATATTCTGTGTTTTAGGATGTATAATTAATTTTATGTTTTAATTTGTTTGTTTGATTTTGACTTGACATGAAATTTAAGATTGCTTAAAAAAAAAGTAAGACAAACTAATTACTCATAATGAAAGGAGTATATACATAGCAACTCATGGTATTAGCAATATCATGGGTATTAATACACGAATAATTAATGATTAAAGTTCTCCTTAAATACACTAAATTAAATAGTGGAAAAGCACTAAACACAATTAATTTCACCATTACTAAACTCTCTCTATTCACTTTTACTTATTCATTATTTCAAAAATAAATTTTCATTTTTACTAATAACATATTAAAAAACAGAATAAATAATTATTTTTTTCTATGATATACTCTTAACAGTAAGTACTTAATTTTCAATCTTTTAAAAAAAAAAAACTAATACTAAACTTTAATTAATATGAATATAATAATAAATTCTCATATTAATCATTATACGTGTAAAGTCTAAAATGAACAAGTAAAATTTGACTGATAAAAGTATTTTTGTTATACACGACCCCTAATACAAGCAACCATAAAAAGGAGCTTTCATATATTAAAGAGAATGTAACAATCAAACATATTTTTCCTTTCCCTCTCTCTTCTTCTCTGTTAATTAAATCATCAACAACTCAAACTCAATTTCTTTTTAAAAAAGAATCTAATTATTAGCCTTTTTTTCCCCTTGACATCATCGCTCTTATACTAATTAAAACTTTGTTTTCAACGTTATACTTCAAAAACTCTCTCTTTTTCTTTTTGTTTGTTTTATCCAAAATTTCTTTTATAAAAAAAATAATCATTTACTTTCTATTGAACTCTGTTTCTTTTTTCTTTTATTGAATTTTCATTATGGCTTCAATCTCTAATTCCATTCAATTTTCTCTAAAAAGATCAAATTTTTATTCTTCTTCACCCCATAAACTTGTTAATAGAAATTTAACTAATTCAGTTCCACCCAAAAATTTGTCAATTGTTGCAAATTCCAAAAACTTTGAACCAATTAAGCCTAAATGCAGTCAATTATTGAAGCCAAGAAATAGTGTTGATGTTTTTATTACAAAAGCAGTAGCTGCTGATGCAGAGGGTCATGACATTGAAATTACTGATGGGTTTGTTTTATTTTGTTTTGTTAATTTCATTTGTTTGTAGTTTTTTAGTCTTTTTTTTTTTTTTTGGTTAGTTGATTATCAATTTTGTATGCAGGTATGTTAAACCAACTAAAGGATTTGCTGAAAAATTTCCAGCTCTAGTTACTGGATTCTTTTTCTTTACATGGTAAGCTTTACTTACTGAACAAGTAGACACATGCATTTTATATGGCAAATCGCGTGAGGTTCACGTGTCCTACCTGTTAAATCGTGTGAGATTTGCCGTGTAGGACATGTGTATTTAGTTGTTCAACTTTATGATAGTTTAAGTGTTTACTTGTGCACACTCAAAAGTCTGAAGGCATAGATGCTAAATGAGCCCAAGTTAAAAGACATGTTTATGCATTATACCTTTAGATTAAATTGTCACACTTCAATATGATATCAGACAAGACATGAAAAAGAATGAGATTTGCATATGAGGGGGCGTGTTGAATATATTATCAAGTGAATAAAAGTATACTCTCTCAAACACCTTTAAGTTTTTAGATGAGATAGACACATACTTCAACACGGAAAAGCAAGTTTTTTGACTTATGGATCTTTTTTTCTCTTTAAAGAGTTAGTTTTATTTTGGGGAGGGATGAGGGCAAGGGTGGAGCCAGCTTGGGGTCAGGAGGTTCATCCGAACCCCCTTCGTAGGAAATTATATTATTTATATATGGTTAAAATTATTTTTTATGTATATAAAATAGATGTCGAATCCTTTTCGACTAGTTCATGTGTTTACTTCTTCAGATTTTGAACTCTATTAATGAAAATCCTAGCTCCGCTATTAGGCAAGGGTAAGTGGAATATGGCTTAAGAAAGTAAAAATGCGTACTGATCATCAAGTCTGTTGATGCAGGTACTTTCTGAATGTGATTTTCAACATACTCAACAAGAAAGTATACAATTATTTCCCATACCCATAGTAAGTGGCTATAGTTATTTAGGAGACTCTCAAATCAAATATCATGTTCTTGCAACCAAAAAATCAAACTTATATGATTTTCTTGCAGCTTTGTTTCAGTTGTACATCTCCTAGTTGGAGTAACCTATTGTCTTATTAGCTGGACTGTTGGTCTACCTAAACGTGCCGTAAGTTCCTTTTCTGAATTGTTATATTTTGTTAGTTTAAGTAATATACACCGTCAGTCTAAATAATATTTTGCACTATCATATCATTCATATATACAAGTTGCCTGATACATGTAGAGGTGACCTGATGGTGTAAAAATTTGTTAGACTGACGGTGTATATAACTCAAATCTCTTTCGTTAATGTGCTCAAAGCTGGCTTTAATTGACTTGCATTTGTCAAAAATATGTGACTATAGCCCATCAACAAGGAACTTCTGGCACTGCTCACTCCAGTAGCATTCTGTCATGCTCTTGGACATGTTATGTCTAATGTGTCGTTTGCAACTGTTGCTGTATCATTCACTCATACCATCAAAGGTAATAACCGAGAAATACACACTACTTTAGCTCGTTAAGTTTTTCGTTTTGAATAACAGTGCTTGTAACTTTATATGGTTCAATTGAGTACTTCGTACTTAAAGATGGGCAGTGCTCTAGAGCTAAGCATATTAACTTGTCCAATCTTGCTATGGAGCAGGAACAATTACGGTAAAATGATATCGATAGTAGTTCTTAACGATATATGGCTTCCGGAATTAAATGTGATATTAGAAATCAGTTAAGAATACTTCATTACGCCAACTTGTTCTGCAAAAACTGACATTTTCTCATTGGTGTTGCATAGCTCTGGAGCCATTCTTCAGTGCTTCGGCTTCTCAGTTTGTCTTGGGCCACCAGATCCCCATCTCTCTATGGTTATCACTGGCCCCTGTTGTAATTGGTAAGTTTCATATATAGGCATTCTGATTTTTCCTCCACTAGTTCAAACATTCACCAACTGCTCAAATTTCAACAGAAAATCTTCGCTATTGATGCGAAACAAGAACAACTTTTTAATGTTATATCATACGTAATATAATATGCACGTTTGTCGAATGAACAATAAATCTTCAACACTGAGGTTCTGCCTCATTCCCCTTGCTGATCTAGCCTGCTCAAATTCTGATCAAAACATATTGTTGATTGCTGATACTTCTTAGGTGTATCGATGGCGTCGTTGACTGAACTATCGTTCAACTGGACTGGCTTCATTAGTGCAATGATCTCAAATATTGCTTTCACTTACAGAAGTATCTACTCAAAGAAAGCAATGGTAAGTGTTCTTCTCATAGAGTAATACTCTACGCCGATATGATGAACTATGCCAAGCATTACCTTAAGCATGTCTTATATATAAAAGGTAGGCTAATTGACAGACCCCTTCATAATCTCCTCCTAAAAAATTTTGTCGTCTTATTATGTTACATTAGTACTTTTGACAACCTAGAGAAAAAAATTTAAGTAACAGACATGAAGGGGAGCCTTGAAGCAACAGTAATGTTGTCTCCGTGTGACCTATAGGTCACGGGTTCGAGCCATAGAATCAGCCACTCATACTTGCCTCAGGGTAGGCAGCCTGCATCATACCCCCATGGGGTGCGGCCCTTCTTCCGACCCCGCGTGAACACGGAATGTTTTATGTATCTGGCTGTTTTTTTGGTTGTTAACTTTGTAAGATACATCATCGAGGAAATTGTTCACATGTTGATTAAGCAGTCAAAACAAAGTAGTACAGTTTTAGTTTTCTCAAATTATCTGTCTTTCTGAAGTATCTTCTATCCGGCATAACGGAGGATTCATGTTATCTTTTGTAATTTATTATTGTGTGCTTCTTTGGTATGCTGTTTTTAACAGACAGGAATGGACAGCACAAATGTATATGCGTATATTTCAATTATAGCCCTCCTCTTTTGCCTCCCTCCAGCAATATTAGTAAGTTTTACTTTTCTCAGAAACACTTAAAACCTTCTCTCTCAGAGTATTTTCAAGATAGAACTAATTGGCAAATGCAATGTCAGATTGAAGGACCTCAACTACTGCAGTATGGTTTCCGCGATGCTATTGCTAAAGTAGGTCTTTATAAGTTCTTATCCGACCTTTTTTGGATCGGGATGTTCTATCATCTGTATAACCAGGTATGACATGAGTGTATAGAAAAATCAACGCATTAGCTTTTTTCAATAGAGTTGGAAATTTACAAGTCTTTAACATTTGCAGATAGCTACTAACACCTTAGAGCGTGTAGCGCCACTTACACATGCTGTTGGAAATGTGTTGAAGCGAGTGTTTGTGATTGGTTTCTCTATAGTAGTATTTGGTAAGTGTTAATTAATAACACACAATTTGTTGCTCGGGTATGACAAGTTTGTTTGTGCTTAATTGTTTGAAAACTTTGCAGGAAACAAGATATCGACTCAAACTGGGATTGGTACTGCAATAGCTATTGCTGGTGTTGCTATCTACTCGTTAATAAAGGCAAGGATGGAAGAGCAAAAACGGGTTAGTCCTCGAAAGCATATTATCACCTAGATAGAAGTAGCTAGCAGAATATTGAATACAATTATTTTGTCCTGTGCACAACATTGCCTTAACGATCTTGTCTATTTTCAGAAGGCTGCTGCCCTTGCTCATGCACAATAGCGGGACGAAGATGGTAAGAGTGAACACTAAAGAGTATGAGGCAGCGCGGAGATGATCTGATTAATGCAGTAAGAATAGTTAACGTCGTCTCAGCTATGGCTTTTAATTATGTTAAGTCTATTTGTTTCTTCTGTACAATTGTGAAGTTTGCCTCATTTTGTTGATTTGAAAATTCACAAGCTGATCAATTCAGCTGGCAGTAATTCAAGAAAATAAGACTCCAGACCACATTTTGCTTAGTACTTTGTCAGTTTCAATTTGTTTGTCTAGTTTCGATTTGGCATGAAGTTTAAGAAAGTAATATGAACTCTAAAAACCATCTAAGCTATTGTAAGATGATTATTGTACTTTTCCATGTAGATGATCATTTTTTTTCTCGGAGTACAAAAAATATACTGCAATCACAAAATAAATAAAAAGAATGTGATTTTATTTATCAAGATTGTGAATACAAATCTGTTTTTTCCCTTAGTCTCTTGTCTCCTGAGCTTTCTTTGAAATTCAAGGGCCGTTAGTAGCGTTTTTTCTTGAACTAAGATGATTCGAGACCTTACCTTGGCAGCTTCTAAACCTGTTGGTTCCCATATGATCATAGAATGTAATTTGCTAGCGGGGGTGGAGTTTAATTTGATAAACACACTGGTATGAGACAATATATTCTTGACTATAACAGGAACTCCCTCTATTTCATACTCCCTCCGTCCCATTTTATATGTCATCCCTTTTTATAAATAGTTGGTCCATAATACTTGTCATTTAATAAAATCAATGCATAAATTACCATATTGTTCCTTGTTTACCCTTGTGAGTTATTAGCTTTGAAAATATACATTTGACCAACTTAGAAAAGCTAAGTAAATGATTCATGTTCATTGGTTAAATTAATTAATCAAAATAAATTAATTCATATTTATTGATTGAAAACTTGAGTTCCAAAAAAATTAAATAAGGGTAGTTCGGTAAAGTTACATCATTTCTTAATGCAAGTGCAAAGTAAAAATGTGACATATAAAAAGGAATAGAGGGAGTATTAATTGAAAATTTTGAGTTTTTTCATTGTTCAAATAAATGAATAGTTCAAAGTTCAAGATGGATGTTTGAATTATTTTTTTTATATTTGCCCTTTTCTTTAATGAAGTTTGATATTTTCTACTTAGGAAATAAATTGCACTACTTATAGAGTTATATTTATGATTCACAAAGAACAATAGTGAAAAATATGGTTTAAATTATGTCCTTGAATACTTTTTTTAATAAGAGTGCATTGCCTCACAAATTCGATTAATTTGGAAAAGAGGGGGTATCAAATAGTGATATCATTTGGCACATGTACTGTACATAAACAACCTTGTACGCACAAAAATGTTTAACTTAAGAAATATCAAACTAATCCAGTATATAGGTCAAAATTCCTTGCTAAAACTTTTAAATTCTAAGAATTTCTTTGGAACTTTTAACCACTTATATTAGTTGACCATATTGCTAATATTAATTGTCCATCTTACTTAATCAAGAAAACATTAATTAATTTTGTTTTCTATATTACCCTTACAATTAATTCTTTTTTAGAGTATTCACATTTGTTCATAGAATTCTCAAGAAGTTCTTTAAAGGGTAAATTAGTAAAAATATCTTCTTATTTATGATTTTTAATATGCATATAAAAAGAAAAATATTGCAAAACATTAATAGAGGCGGAGCCAGGATTAAGAGTTTGGGGATTCTAAATTTTAAGACAGAAGAGAAAAATATACCCACAACACTAGTATGAAAAACATGTTCACTGCCCTTTCTTACCACTGAGCTATCAATCAATTTTGTTAGGGGGTCCCAAGTTTATATATATACTAGATAATGTTGCTCGTGCCCAATAATATAAATGGTATGTTTTGGGGCTAATAATCGAGTTTTTGAAGCGATTGTTTGCGTGGATAAAGGAATAAGTTTTTTTTATCACAAACCTGTACTTTCTTTGACGCTATTTAATAAGACTACCCACATACAACATTTTTGAAATATTTTATGTTGTCAATTATCATGATTTATAGTATTTTTACGATAGATTCACTTCAACAATCAGTGGAGTTTTTTGTATTTTTTTCAAAACATATTTTATGTTGTCAATTATCATGATTTATAGTATTTTTACGCAATTTTTAAATATAAAAAAAACTAAAAAAAATAAGACAAATAAATTAAAATGGACCCAATATATGTTATTTTTGTTGTCTCAATTTATGTGACACAAATGAAATTTGGAGAGTCATCCAAATTTTCATTTAAAAAAAAATAAATATTCTAAGTTATTAATTATTGTGATTTATAATATTTTTATGTAACTTTCAAATAACGTACATTACTGGTCACTTTGTCCTAATTTATGTGATATGGATAAAATTACAAAATTAACCCTTTTAAAATGTCTTTCAGATATTTTAAGTTGTTTATTATTATTATTTATAATACTTTTTTGGTAATTTTAAAATCATATGTGTTATTTTTTCTGTCCCAATATATGTGAGCCTGATAGAATTCTGAGAGTCAACCTATTTTATTATATAGCTTTTAAATATTTTAAATTGATAATTATTGTAATTTTTAATGCTTTTTAAGTCATTTGTAAATGATATATGTTGCTTCCTTGATTGAGACTTTTCCATTTGTGATATATATATATTCTACTATATAACAAAAAGGAGTTTATGCCCAAATATAATATATAATATTCAAGATTGGGACACTTAAAAGGGAGTGTCCCAATCTTGAATATTATATATTATATTTGGGCATAAACTTACTTTTATTATATAATAGAATATAGCGTCTATGAAAAAGCTAGTAAATTCGTTCGAACCAATGAACCCCATCTAGCTTCACTTCTGCCTATTAAGTAGCAGTATTGCTGAAAATTACTCTTTGATTGATTGTCTTTAAAATATTGGATTCTCTGAACATGATGATTATAAGATCATTAAGAGAGGGCATCTTTTGTTAAAAGGGAGCATACATGTCAACAACATTTGACAAAAGCGAGGAATAAAACTTTTTTGACATTCAATTTTCTCTTCTATTCTTGAATTGTCATTTCTTAGTACCAGGCCATGTGGGGGTGTAGCTCAATGGGAGAATTCTCCACCATGTTTCTTCCCTTTTTGTGTGATAAAAGGTACTCCTTTAGTGAATTCTAATTAAATTAACTAAAATTTAAGATAATTATTGAAACTTTTTTCATATTTATTCTTCATTTAAATGAGGTTCCTAACTATTTCATATTTTCTAGTTGAATAGTTAGGAAATAATCACATAGGTAATATTAAAAAGTAGCCTGTAATTTATGTCCTTAAATATTTTTAAGAGGTGTGTCAAATCTCAACAATTCACTTGATATGAACTAGAGGGAACAAACCTTCAATATTTTAAGTGGAAAAATGGTTTTTGAAAGTTAAGTTGTATTTGAATATGCATTTTATTTTTAAAAAAAATTAATTTGTGTGAGAAAAAAAAGTTACTTATTAAACTGGTCAAAATTAATTTTGAAAAACTCTCATTTTAAAAAATTAAACCAAAAATCAGTCTAATGTGTAACTAAAAATATTTTAATTTTTTTTAAGTTAGGAAAAATTTCATGTCCAAACGGGGCAATCTCCAGAAAATATTTTTTTTTTGGTAATGGAACATCAAATAATATTTTCTTTGAATTGCTTTTTATAATTAAGAGAGGGAAAAACAACGTAACCTTCTTCACTTATGTTTTCTTTTCTACCATAATCCATATAAAATAATTTTCTAAATTTTAAAGTAGATAGTAAGACAAATAGTTTCTTCTACAAAATATTTTTGTTCATACCAAACACATCGTTATATTTCTCAATGATATTCCACTATACCTATAGTAACTAGATAAATATTAGACTTCTTATATTTTAGTTCAAAAACACTATATATTGTAGAAAAAGTGCTTGATGGTGATAGCAAAATATTACTATAAACAGGGCCGGCTCTTGCCTTTGTAAAATAAGGCTTATGCCTTAGGCCCCAAATTTTGGGGCCCCCAAATTATTATCAAGAATAAATTATGTGTTAAATTTTTATAGAAAAAATTGATTAATTATGATAAAAAAATATATTATTTTACACACTTTAACATCTTTTATACTTTGTTAAAAATAAGAATCAATAGTGAAAAGTGTTGAACAAAGTGAATTACAAATTCTTTTTTTTAAAATTTTAGTTTCAAACATTACAACAAGCATATTAAAATGGTGTATATCAAGTCATCAACTTCTTGAATCAGATTCTATGGTTCTTAAAACTCTTATCTTTATTTAATATTTGTCAACTTATTACTTATAAAATTATGTTTACAATTCATATAATAATTGTCTCACTGAAATGGTGTTTTTCAATGTTGAGTTGATAAAATCTTACCTAAAATCAATAACTGAAAAAACAATACTAAATCTAATAATTTCCATCTAAATAGTGTAAGAAAAATAAATTTTGAATAAATATGTATACGAAGTTTGTTTATATTTTAGGCCTCAAATTGAAATTTTACTTTAGGCCCCCAATTACGTTGAGCCGCTCCTGACTATAAACAATTGGAATCGAATATCAGCTTTTATATCCATTGGAATTTCAATCATTAATTATATTATTATAGAGCTATCTTTTCTATTCTATTATTTCAGTAAATTATTGAAGAAAGAGTACCATGATATGATATCTCACCTTTAAATGGAGAATATATATATAGAGTACTTGTCTCGACATGATCAATGAACAAATTCTCTTGTCCATTAGGACCATTATTACTACTGTTAATGGAACTTTTTCCTGTTCAATATTTACTTTGTAAAATAAAATTATAAATTGAATATAGGTGGGGGAGGCATAAAATATAATATTAGATAGATCTATACTAGGAGTCACAAATGAGTAGGCCATATCAAATATGAGCGGGTAGAAAATGAAAAACAATATATGATATGTCCATATTTAACACATCTAGAAAATGAGTTAACCATATTATCTCTGGTTTTAAAAATAGTTTGGTGAGACACAAGCTAAAAGCCAAAAAAACATTATAAAACTCTCTAGAGAAAGCAAGAACTCATAAAAGTAACAAGCATAAAAATGAGTATTGATAATATGGATATCTATATTATCCATCTGAATCAGGGCCGGCTCTTGCCTTTGTAAAAGGAAAAATTACTAAAGTATACTACATATGTTTACCTATTATCAATTAATCCCTTCTCTTTCATAAAAATCCAAAAATCCCTACTTTTCCCCAATTCCTCTTTTCCGGATACTTAATTATGAAAGAAACCAAATCCATCTTCCTCACCCCCAAAATCTCGCCTATAATCTTTCCCACTACCAAATCAGTTACCGCTTTCAAAGCAATTGGATTTTCAAACGATTCAACAGTCCCAAAGTTCAAAATAGGTATTATCTTCTTCTTCATTTTTCTTTCAAAATCATTTTTTTGTTTCAATCGATTTTGGATTATTTGTCACAATGGATCATCCGTCTTTTAATATTGGGATTTCTCAATTAATAACATCTAACAATGAACAAATTTTTTACTCTGAACACCCCAACTTGACTGAACAGAGGTCTAAAAGCTTGCATGCAACGACATTAATGGCGAATCGAACTTCTACCAAGAGAAAATCAAAAACGGAATGGGGTCATCATCTAAAGCAAAGGATGTAAAAACTAAAAAGAAAAGGGGTAGAAAGGTTGCCCCTCCCATTTCCCGACCAACACTACCCATGGTATGTCTTTCTTTTGCTTTTTATTTTAGACATTGTTGAAAAATAAATGTATATAGTGTATATTGTAATCTGTAGTTTTAACCTAGAAACACTGATTGTTTGGGTTTGAGTTTAACTTTTAAATTTGTAGATGAAAGATATGGTTGAAAAATGTAGTTTTATTGTATATATTGAAATCTGGAGGTTTTTACCAGAAACACTGATGTTTTATTTGATGTTGATATTGAGTATAAATTTTACATTTGTTGATGAAACACATTGTTGAAAAATAAAGTATCTTGGTAAATACTGAAATGTTGAGTTTCTACCCAGAAACACCGATATTTTATCAATTGTTGGTATTAAGGTTTCATTGTTGAAAAATAAAGTATCTTGGTATATACTGAAATGTTGAGTTTCTACCCAGAAACATTGATATTTTATCAATTGCTGGTATTAAGGTTTCATTGCTGAAATAAAGTATATGTTACTGGTGATTCATATACGTAAATGATACAAAAATAAGTATTTGTTTTACATTTGTAGATGAAACACTAGGTTAAGGCAAATTTGGTGTGCTGAGAATTGTATCTAAGATAGGCGTTCAATTCATTGTATGATATAGAGGTTATTTGTTGTACAATGTATCATATTCGTAGATATGCACATGAATGATGCGAAAATAGAATTTAACATATCTGTTAGTTAACATTTTGTATCATGTTTAAATAGAAGCCAATGTATATACAGAAGTAATATGATTTTCTGTATCAATCATGCAATTTTAATATACTAAGTATAAAATGATCTGAAACATAATAGTTTGAATCAATTATGATATTTCCCTTTTAGTTATGTATGCATCATTTATCGATCTAGTTATTGATCAACATCATTTATCTTTCTGTAATTGCAGATTATGAAATATGTAATTAAACATCATTTATTACGACTCATGTATCAAAAACTTAAAATTTAAATAATGAGATAGAACTGTTGATATTTATTATTAATGTATCAAATGTTGATTTTGTGTATCATTTATTCATTTTACCAGATAAAGCATTATTGGTCATTTTTTTGTTGTCAAAAGTGTATGAAAGTTTAAAGTTCATATTAGAGGATTACATGTATGTTGCAGAACAACATAATGTTCCATCATTTGACTTATTCTTTGTATTAAGTATCAATTTGACTGATTTATAATCTATAGTTAGAATTATTTATCAAGTACAATTTTACATTTTTATGTATCATTTTAAAGCTTATTGTTTCTATTAAGTATCAACATCATATTTTTGAATTGCAGAATATGAATTATGTAGTTAAACAGATTCCAAAACACTCCCTTAAGTTTGGCTCTACTTACAATACAAATTTCATACAAAATTTGTTATCGCATTTCCTCTGGACAAGAACTGGTTTTATACTATGTCACAACCGAAAAATGTTGGACTGATGAGGTATCATATACATTAAAGACAGAGAGAACTGATTGGGCAGCATTGGACACATAAAGACAAGAAAACCGGAGAACTTTTGGGTCCACAACATTCGTTTGATGTGGAGTTTGCTCAAGATATCATGCAACAAGAAAGCGATAGCATGTCAGTATTGTATCATTCTTTCTCTAATTTTTGTATCTAATTCATTCTTATAATTAATCTTCTTATTTTTTTAGTGATTGCGGAATGTTCGTAGCTGCATTTGCTGAATTCTTGAGTGACGAAATCAACATGTCATATGATAGTTTTGGAAGTGACTATCTTCGCAAAAGATATGCAACACTGCTATGGAAGTATGGTCTCAACAAGGCCAAGGCGGGATATGTTAGCGACAATGATGACCCACCAAGGCTGAAGAGCGTCTTAAATCCAGTAGCAGAAAATGAACTTGTTAATGTAGGCTAGTTAGTTTTCTATGTTCCAGTTCACAGGCACATGTTGATACTTATTTGTTTTTTAAGATATATTAATTAGTGTTTTGGAGTATTTACTACCCTTTTAATAATATAGTTTTAAATTTGAAAGAGTTTTGAGGTTTAAAATTATTTATTTTCGCTTTTAATTTTCTGTTCAGTTCAGTTAGGAATTCAGAAAATTATGTATCCGATAAGTGTGATTATAATGACATTATTGTATCTGATAAGTATGATAATAATTACATTAATGAAATTTTGTGACTGAAAAATATGACATTAATGTATCTGATAATTTTGTGACTAAAAAATATGACATATCATTAGAATTTTTTTAAATCATTATTATGTACATGATACAAAAATGCTTACAAAATAACAAACTTGTTTGTATCACAAATCGTGATACTATATTTTACACGTGATACACGCCAGTTAATTTTAAAAAATTAAATATCTTTTTACATGACGATTCGTACAACATTTTGTACAAATCATAGCACTTGATACTATATTATTAAGTAATATGATTTATCAAGTAGAAATTTATATATATTACACACAATAATTATGTATCATAATAAGAAAATTTACTAAGTATCTAAACATATGATACTATATTGCTAAACTTGATACAATTACATATAATTTCACAATTTCACCATATTTAGTAAATTTTACATGTGTTTCTTATACCTTTGTGTACAAATCTTAGCAATTGATACTAATTGAATTTTCGATGCAAAAGTTTCAAAAATTTAAGTATTAAATACATAAATTTAAGTATCAGATACATAATATATATATATATATATATACAAAATTAACTTTGACAGAGTTTAACAAACAAAAATTATAGAACCCATTGATAAACGTTTCAATTCAATTTATTGCATCAGAATCTGTACAATTGTTTCGTTTCCACCTTTGTGATATTTGTATCTGATATATAATTTGTTATCTCCATCTCTGGTATGTAATAGGAATCACCAATTTTCGATTCAACAATGCTTAGAGCATTAGCGTCCCTTTTTCCACCTTCAATACACACGATTGCATCACTGCTTGAATTGAAACCTTGTACCTCTTCTTCACTTTTATCAGACGTATCAACGCATAGTGGATACATACTGAATCCAACCTCCTGCTTCTTTATTTCTACGTACAATTTCACTTCCATATCATTCCTAATTATCATCGGAGATGAATTACCTTCTACAATCTATCGGATCTCAACATTGTTTTTCAATTCATCAATATTCAATTCAATTGCAATGGTTGAAATAAGATTCACATATGAAATATTTTCCCCAACCGCTATCCCATCACTTTTGTATTGCTCGTACCTAACCTCACTCTCCCATATTCCTGAATGCCTTAACAGTATCAAAATATTCATTACGAATCTTCACAAAATCAACTTCAAACAAAATTATGAACCACATTTCTGAAGCTTTTTTTGGGACGAACATGGATAAACAATTCAAATTTTATATTTTCTAATTATTTTAGTGTTCCATATAGACTGAAACTGAATGTTTGAAACAAATAAATTAAGGCGTATTTTGGGGGACTGTTTAATGTTAGCGTATTTGGGGGGATGAAATTAAATTTTCAGTTTCTAATTCCTTACATCACACAACAAACTGATAATCCTGCATCAAATATAATGTATCACACGGCATAATTGATGTATCCGAAAGTTACTAAAAAAATGGGATTTTTGTAATTTGTGAAAGAGTAGGGATATGAGGTAATTTGTGTCTTACACTATGTGGTTTGCATAATTTTTACTTTGTAAACCCAAATTATTATCAAGAATAAATTATATGTTAAATTTTTTTAGAAAAAAATGATTAATTAGGATAAAAAATATATTATTTTACCCACTTTAACATCTTTTATACTTTGTTAAAAATAAGAATTAATAGTGAAAAGTGTTGAACAAAGTGAATTACAAATTCTTTTTTATTTTTTTTAAATTTTAGTTTCAAATATTACAACAAACATATTAAAATGGTGTATACCAAGTCATCAACTTCTTAAATTAGATTCTATGGTTCTAACTCTTATCTTTATTTAATATTTGTCAACTTATTACTTATAAAATTATGTTAACAATTCATATAATAATTGTCTCACTGAAAGGATGTTTTCAATGTTGAGTTGATAAAATCTAACCTAAAATCAATAACTGAAAAACAATATTAAATACCAATAATTTTCATCTAAATAGTGTAAGAAAAATAAATTTTGAATAAATATGTATACAAAGTTTATTTATATTTTAGGCCTCAAATTGAAATTTCGCTTTAGGCCCCCAATTATGTTGAGCCGCCCCTGATCTGAATATTCATTTTTTTTAGTAAATAATATGAATAATATATTCATATATTTGGTCCTTTTCTAAAAAGATCAATGATCGACCCATATCCAATGAATCAAATAGGAATATGATTACTCGTTTTTTTAATCATTCGTAGAGAGTGTTTTATTTTTAATATGAGACTTTTTAACATGAATTAAAATTTAATCAGACGTCAACATTAATAGTGGACATCGAATGAAAAATAATACGTATTTTTTTAGAAATACCCTAGACTAATAGCTTGACTGCATGCTAGATGATAAAAAAGCTTTTGCTCTGTGTATTATTCGAGATATGTATTTCAAAGAATCGTCCAAATATTGTTCTTTTCCCTTTCCAATTATTTCATTAGTTCACATGAAAAAAACTACCATGAGTGTACTTTGATATATATATATATATATATATATTGGCATTTATTGAAGAATGTTCATCAAACTTAGATCTAACCAGCAAGGCATCATGTTCCATACAAATCAGTTATATTTGTTTGATTAAAAAGGAATAAAGATTCTTCTGAATTATGGCAAAATTACAATTACATACTTAAATTATAGAAGAAATCCGTAACTCGTATGAATTTGATTTTTTCATATTATATAACCTTAAACCATGTGAGGGTCTTGTTACCCCTTAATTATGTTTAGCCTATTTTTGTATTTAATTGACAAAATTGCACTATTTTTGTGTTTAACCTATTGTGTCTATTAAAGATGATGTTTGCATTGCTCGTTTTGATATCTATTTAATTATTTTTTAAATTTTACACAAATTTTCTTTATTAAAAATACTTTTAAGTAGTAATTAATGAGTACTCACTAATTATTAATAGTTAGACAAGCTTTTAGTTTCTGAAAAATAGTTTCGGCTATTCCTTCAAAAGATTTATTTTCTCTCCATAATTTGGTCAAACATTCCAGTTTTTAAAAATGTTCAATTTCGGATATACACAAATAGACATACACATCTTACATAGGTAGAGTGTAAAGAAGAAGAGGTGGAGAAGGTGTGTGTTATGCGGTGGGGGGTGGAAGGAGAATTCTAATTTATTTATTTATTTATTTTTACTTAATTTTTATCAGACACTTGTGTTTTAATTTTGTTTTTTGTCACGACAATTTTCGAAAGTAAATTTACTTTTAAATAATAAATAAATGTATGTAATAAACCGTCATGATAGTTGAAGCAAAACACACTTTGCAAATCACATTCACTCAACTAATTATTAATTAAAAAAAGCCACCCAAGCACATAAGTAGTCCAATATTAGCCAAAATAAAATAAAAATAACTATAACCTTTTTTTAATTTTTTTTGTATTCGTGGGAAGAATCTGTGAAACTTTTTGCAATATCCTTATTGAATGCAAAAATACAACGACAGCACACCATAAAAAAGTGTAGCTGAATCAAACTATCATTGAGCCATTTCTGCAACAAACCCTAATTTTTTTAATTTTTTTTTTTTGAATGCAAGTTTAACCAGAGTTGAGTTAGGTAGTATTCCATTATTCTATTTTTAAAAATTTTGATTTTTAAATATGTAATAACGTTCTTGTATAATTAAAGACTTCTCATTTAATTAAAGAAAACAAAAAGCATAAAGTATTTTTTTAAATATAAAAATATATTTTTCTTGTAATTGAAGTGACGAGAACAGAAGAAAGGATTTTCAATTCAAGGCTTTCGCTAGAAATAAGGGTAATGCTAAAATAATGTATTATATTCACATGAATGTAATAATTTTTATTTGTAATTTTATTTTATATTAAAAATTATTAGTATAATTAAAATATTTAATTGTAAATTTAACAAATCAAACAAATTATAAGTTTAATAAGCTTTAAATACAACTTTTAACGAGAGACAATTGCTCGGATAATAAATTCTCCTCATTTTCAATTTTAAAATTATAAAATTCAAGTCATCTTTTTTCCCCTTGGTTTTCGACTTGGTGTCTAGCATTTCTATTGGAGTCCGATTATTTTGAATTCGTACTATGTAAGGCTCTATTCGGGATGAAGCGCTCCCTATCAAGAATTTTTTCATAATCAGAGTTTTAACTCGAGATCTCTAATTAAAGAAGAAACAGTCTCATCCACGCACTATGAGAGCAAAGGTATGAAAAACCCAAAGAAGTTTAAAAAGGAAATCTTGACTCTTTTTCGAAAAGACATAATACATAAATGCACCATTTAACTTGGTTTCAGTTGACATCTATACAATCCAACTTTGGGTGTATACAAGTAGACACTGAAACAAGTAGATACATGTGTCCTACGTGGACGCAACACAAATATGACGCCACGTAAGATGTGAAAATATCATGTAGGTCGCCATGTAGAATACATGTATCTGTTTATTCAATTTTATACAAGTTTAATATCTATTTATGTACACCTAAAGTTGAAGAACATAATTATTAGTTGATGTCTAGTTAAAAGGACATGTTAATCTATTGTACCTTACCGAAAGTACCATTTTTTTTGTTTAACCAGAGTTGAGTTTGGTAAGTGACCATATGAATGAGTTTATGACCGTTTGAAAGGCAATAGGCACACATGTACACAAGTACATGTACAGTCAATTAAATATGACAAAGCCTTTAGCTTTACTGCTCAATTTCCAAAAACACTGTCTCCCATACTCAACAAAAACATACATACATATATATGAAATATACTGTAAATTTACACTTATCATACATATAAAGTACCACTATAACAGGCATATAGCTCCTGTACTTCAGTAGCCACTCTCATTTTTGTTGTCTAGAAAACTCTGTTTCCCATAGCACTCTTCTTCTTCCTCTCTGAGAACCAACCAACTTTTTCTCTTGAAAAGTAAAGTGCAATTTCTTCATTATTGCTTTCTCAATCATGGCTGCTTTTATGTTATCTTTGGTGTTTTTATTGGCTATCATTGGTCACTCAAGTAAGCTGCCACTTTTCACTTTGCCCTCAAGCTTTCTTTGTTATCTGTGTTTCTTGAGATGGGGTTTCACTATATATTGTTCTTAAGGATGTTCTTGATACTACTAAGTTCAAAGATTCAGTCTTTTTCTCTTTGCCTTCAAGTATTCTGCAGTTTTCATATTTTTATTGAGATGGGGTTCCACTATTTTTCTCTTAAGTATGTTCTTGATTCTAGTTCAAAGATTCAGTCTTTTCCCCTTGGTCTTCAAATTTTCATATTTTTCTTGAGATGGGGCTTCACCAAATGTTGCCCTTGAGGATGTTCTTGATTCAACCAAGTTCAAAGATTCAGTCTTTTCCCTTTGCCTTCAAGATTTCTGCATTTTCATTATTATCTTCAAATGGGGTTTCACCATAGTTTGCTTTTAAGGATGTTCTTGATAATATCAAATTCAAAGATTCAATCTTTTTCCCTCATATTTTCTTTGTTTTCTGCATTTTTCATATTTTTCTTGAGATGGGGTTTCACTATATTATGCTCTTATAGATGTTCTTGATTCTTTTGAGTTCAAAGATTCAATCTTTTTCCCTTTTGTCTTCATATTTTATCTGTTTTCTGCATTTTTCATATTTTTTTGATATGGAGTTTCACTTTATTTTGCTCTCAAAGATGTTCTTGATTCTATTAAGTTCAAAGATTCAGTCTTTTTCCCTTTAATAGGAAAAACACAATGAGATTTACTTGTTTGAGCTGATTTTCTTGTGGATTTTGTTTCTACAGGTGCTAGTTACTGTATTTGCAAAGATGGTGTAGATGTAAAAATTCTTCAGGAGAACATAGATTATGCCTGTGGATCTGGAGCTGATTGCACAGCTATCCATACTAATGGTGCTTGTTTCAACCCTGATAGTGTCAAAGATCATTGCAACTATGCTGTAAATAGCTATTATCAAAGAAAAGGTGCATCTGGTGCTAGCTGTGACTTTAAAGGAACTGCAACTTTGACATCAACTGCACCAGCTTGTAAAGTTTCCTCATTTATACACTAATCTATATATTCATTTTGTCACTTTCAAAGATTTATTGTTAACTTTTTTTGTTTTGTTTTTTATCATCAGCTACTGGTTCTGGATGTGTATATCAGTCCACTGCAGGGTATGTTTTCTAAACTTGTGTTATAATATGTTATGTTAGATCTAGCATTGCATTAGATTCTACTTAAAGTTTTACCTTAAAAGTAAAGGAAGGATTCTTAGTGTCACTCTTGGTTGTGTGATGATGATAGCTTCAATTTAAAGCTCATTTACCTTTTGATCTCAGAGAAAAGGTTGCACTCTTTTTTTTTCTTGGTGTCAATTACAAGTTGTGTGTTTTTGAAGGTAAAGGGTTGGTGAAGGAAGTTAAAAGTGTGTCTTTGGGTATGGAAATGTTGTTGGGCTAAAACAATCTATAGATCAAGAGAGTGTTAACACCACTATTTTCCTCAAATGCCTTGTACCATTAAGAGTGTTCAACACCTACTTTCCATGTAAGACTTTGTTCAAACTCCCCACCGACAAATTCATTTGCACTTTAGAAACCCACATAACTAATAAGTAGATGTATAAGTTGTGAGTGAATTTGTGTACTATTTTATGTGGGGGCAAAGCCAATGTACAAATAAGTATAGCAGCTTTGGTCTAAATTCTATATTTGTCTAAAGAACCTCATACCCCCACCGCTGATTTTATACGGAGTAGAAGATTGAATAATTAATACCCGCATAGTTAAATATTTGCATGATTCTAATCAATTACTAAACAATCCCTTAAGAATAAATTCACTTGATTATGACTCAATGATCGGTTGTTGTATGATTGTTGGTGTTTTTTCTAGTACAATACTTTATTTTACCATAAACTTCCAATAGCTATTGTCACTACTCACTACCAAATTTGGTGAGTTTGTTTCTTCATCATGTGCTTTTGTGAGCTGTCTTGATATCTTCTGTCTGTTAATGCTCAATGTGTACCTTTTTTTCTTTGCTATGACGAAAATTTCAGGTGTATCTACCATCATGTAACATTTTTTAATCATGTTAGTTCATTTGTTTGTGTCATGCTTACTCGCTTCTTCATGTACTAACATTTTTTAGTCCTATTAGTTCATTCATTTATTTGGCATGCTACTTGTTTCCCTCATGACGTTTTCGTGTACTAATTTACTCCCTCTTGTTCCGAGTATTTTTGGCAAGCTTGCAGAGACGTTTATTACTTTTTGACATAATATATACATAAATGTGCTCTTTCAACTTGGTCTCAACTGACATTTATGTCTTTCAACTTTGGGCGTCCACAAGTAGACATTTAAAACTTGTTTAAAGTTGAATAAGTAGACACATATATCCTACGCGGCGTTCTATGTGGTGATTCATGTCGGACACATGTGTCTACTTGTTCAACTTTATACATGTTTAAGTGGATACTTACAGTTGGAGGACATAAATGTCAATCGAGGTCAAATTAAATGAATCGCGTATGTATTGTACCTTACTTTGTTCCTTGAATCTTTCCTTCCAGTTCAATTGGTTAACGGTTAATTTCGCGACGTATTTAATGAGATAAAGATAGTTCTTGAATGTCTCCTTAAAGGGTGTGCGTTCAAAAATCGTAAAAGACAGATAACATGGATGGATGGTATTGTTGTATATCGGTTAATCGGTTCGATATGGTTCTTGATATCCTTTTATTCTTTTGTTTACCAGTAACACAGGTGGAAACACAAGTCCAACAACTGTACCAGGAACAACAAGTCCATCAACAGGAGGCACTAGCACTGGCACAACATTACCAGGGACTAATCCAGTTTTTGGACTTGGACCAAGTGGCATGACCAACACAGACATAAATGGTGGTACTATTATTCATCAAAACAGTGTGTTTTTCACCATGACCCTTTTGTTTACAACCTTATTGGTATGCCTAATGGCCTAAAAGAAACAAGAATGAAAGAAGGGTTACATAAGGGACAATTGAGCCCATTTGCCTAATTGAAAAGAATTTTGGGTTGGTAAGGGGGAATTATGTGGCCACAACTTTCACTTTTTTTTTGGTTTTGTGGTTTCTTGGAAACAGTTTATTAATTAGTGGTGTAGAAGGGGGGCCCTAATCTCTATTTTTTTAGATTTTTCCCATTTGTATATCTAGAGAGTAGAGAAAAGAGGCTGTAATTTTTTATTTAAATATTGTTATCAATGAGACTATTCACTACTTTCCCCATCCTTTTTCATGTTATTCTTTGATTTGATACAAAATTTAAAAAAAAAAAAAATTAAAATTGTGATCCAAAACAATTTTGGAATATGTGTGGTTACAAATCTGCTTCATTCAATAAAAGAGAAATTTTTAAGTTAAGTTATTTGTAGATGGACTTAAAAAAAAGTATGATAAGTTATTTTGAGATAAGTTAATACTGTTTATATTAGTATACGAAACATAGGAGGGAAAATGCATAAGTACTTTCTAGCCTATGTTCGAAATTTCTGAGACAAACTATTATATTAATACTAAGGTCCCATTACCCTTCGAACTTATTTTATAAATATTTTTTTACCCCTTTTTGGCCTACGTGACACTATCAATCAGATAGCTTGTCAACACACACTGGCCCAGGAGATAGTGCCACGTAGGCCTAAAAGGGGTAGAAAATTATTTATAAAATAAGTTCGGAGGGTAATAGGACCTTAGTATAGTATAAGTATGTTTCTGAGATTTCGGACATAGATTGGGGGTACTTATGCATTTTCCCAAAAATAGAATAAAATATTTTTATAATTAGTATATTTTATTCCTATAATTAGTATATCTTATATTTCACACAAAATGATTTTATTGTTGTTGATTGTGAGATTAAAAAATAATGTTGAGAGAATATTGTACTAGTATACTATTTGTCTTCCACTGAATAAAAATTAGACAAGACAGAGGAACTAACCTGACTCATCCCATGTGCTATCAAAGGAGAAAGAAAACAAATCACCAACTAGATATATCAGTCACTCAACAGCATTAGAAAATCATACTAGCTCTTATGATTAGCTATATCACAAATTCTCAATGATTTTTATAGTCACTTGAGCCCATTTGAATTGATTTAAAAAAGTAACTTTTCAAAAATATTGAAAATTATTTTAAAAATAAATAATTATGTGTTTGAATAGAAGTACTGCAGTTGAAAGAAAGTTGTTGATGTGTTTGGCAAATAAGTGCCATTAAATACCTTTTTTTTTTAAATCAAAATATCTGAAATATTCTAAAAGTTATTAACATTATAAAAAGTTGATTAATTTAAGATTTTTATTTTTAAAAAAATTAAAATAAAATTAACTTATATTTTAATTAAATTTCAAGAATTTATTATTTTTAAATTAATTTATATGCACAACTTATTTAAAATTTAAAAATATATAATTTGAATAGATCACATGAAAGATGTAAGATTTATTTTTAAGGGAGAAGGCACAAGTACCTTCCTAGACTATGACTGAAATCTCAGAGACACGCCTTAACTAAACTAAGGTCCTATTACCCCCCTGAACTCATTTTATATTTAATATTGTACACCTTTTGGCTTATGTGGCACACCCCGTGGCTCCACGCAGTTGAGGTGCGTGAGAGATGTTTGGATGCCACGTAAGCAAAAAAGGTGTACAAAATTAAAAAAATGAGTTCAAGGAGGTAATAGGACCTTAGTTTAGTTAAGGTGCGTCTTTGGGATTTGGGTCATAGTCTAGGGAGATACTTCTACATTTTCCCTATTTCTAGTTACATTCATAAGTAATAATATTTGCCTATCATTAATATATTTCTTCATCATCACAAATTATTTATAAGAGGAATATAAATTTATTATTAAAGTTAATTTTATATACACAACTTATTTTATATGCACACATGTTCTCTTTCATAGATGTAACAATAGATTTTGTCTTACTTTTTTCACTTGATTACTACTTTCAATTAAGGCTACGCAATGGACCGGAACGGAACCATCGAAACGGGACGGTTTGATCGGTACCGGGATGAACCGGACCGGAATTATCGGGACGGATACTCGGTTTCGTCCCGTCCCACTATATATCGGGATGGAATTGAAATGGACCGGGACGGACCGGAATGGAACGGGATGGGATAAACGGGACGACACATCTAGCTATTTCAAAAAATGATAAAAATTTTTTTAGTTATTTTGATTTTTTGAATTACGAAAATCTGAATGTTTTATTTTATTTTTCTAAGTTTAAACTTTAAATTAATAGTTTTGAAATTTATAATGTAATTTTACTTAAGTTTATTTTAAAGATTTTTAAATTTTTTTTTTTACCTATTAAGTTTACAAGTTATGTTTAATAAAGTCTTTTTTAAAGTGTTTTAGCTTAGTTTTCAAATTTCAAGATTTGAATCTTTTGAAGTTTATAAGTTATTACTTATTAATATGTTATAACTTATAAGTTATATTTATAACTTGTAATTTAAATAACTTAAGTTTGTAATTTTAAAAAAATAAATAAAAATAAGGATAAAACAATGACACAAATTAAAAAATATCAATCCAATTTATTTAAATTTGTATTACAAATTACAATTACAATTTACAACTATTAGCAGAGTGCATAATTTACGCAGCCACCTTCTAGGAAGGGTTTTGTTTCAACTAAGCCTCAAATGTAATACTAATAGTTGTATAGTCCCATAAAGCCTTTCTCTAACTCAGCTATAGATTGACCATAATCAACTACTGATCTTGGTAAAGCTCGTTGACGATCTTGAAGTTTCATGCCATCGTCACTACCACATCCAATGGCTGAATCTATGAAAAGTTCATATTGACTATCTAACTTTGGAAGTCCTTGATTTCTACGCTCATTATTTATCCAATCTCTAAAAAGCACCGATATCTCCAAACTGTCTTCTGCTAATGAATATATGTGATCTCCAATTTGAAATCTTGCCGTGCTGAAAGCTGCCTCTGAAGCTACTGATGATCCTTGAATTGCAAGCACATCCTTCACCATCCTACTAAGTTTTGGAAATTGAGTTCCACGAGCCCTCCACCAGTTCAGTAGTTGTGGTATACCTTCCTCGTTTGTAATATTATCTGAACCTTGTTCAAGATATTTAACAAATTCACATTTATTAGAAGAGTCAAGATCAAGTTTATATTTCACTCTACCATGGGCACCTACTCGAGGCATAGAGATTTGAGGATTTTCAACATTATCTAAGGAACAATATTTATCATACATTTCTTTAGCTAGTAATTTTATACTATTTTGACATGTTACCAAATCAGGTTGTTCTTCTTGTTTAATATCTAAATTTTGATAAATGCATTCAACTAAAGCTTTTGCACCATATTCTTTATATTCAGGGTTGAAAAGAATTGCAGATAAATAAATTTGAGGGGTAGGAAAAAAATATTTCTTAAATTTTGTAATCATAACTTCAATAGCCCTAGTAAATAATTCATTTGTTTTATATTCAGAAAAGAGAGATGAAATCTCACATATATGTATTAAAATTTTGAAAATAGTAGGATAATACATTCCAGAAATTTATTTTAGTAGCATCATAAAATGATTTCAAAAATATTCTAAATTCATTTACTTCATCCCAATCACTATCATTAAGTTTTAATTCAGGATAAGCATTATGCCTATTAAATTGCATAGTAATAGGTTCTCTATACGTATAAGCAACTTCAAGCATATCATAAAAGGAATTCCATCTAGTTTTTACATGTTTCGGAACTTTTCTAAACGGAAGTTTACATGCATTACAAAGCTCTTTAAATTGATTAATTCTACTACTACTATGCATATGAAGAATATAAAAACAAGCATTATCAACTTTATCACTACTATTTTCAAATAATTTCACACCGTCACTAACAACCAAATTTAATATATGCGCAACACATCTAACATGAAAAACATATTTACTAATAGGACAAATTCTAGGTTCTAGGATATTAATAGCATTTAAATTAGCAGAAACATTATCTAAAGTAATACTAATGACTTTATCACAAAGACCGAAAAAATCTAAAATTTCCAACACAGTAGTAGCAATATACATTTCAATTTTTTTCTGTTGACAAATTTTATAACCGATAATTCTTTTTTGTAAATTCCAATTATAATCAATCCAATGGGCAGTAACAGTTAAATAACCAAAACCATTAGGACTACGACCCATATTAGTGGTAATAGCAACTCTACAATCCATTATTTCAAAATAGGCACGCAAAAATTGACAATATTTTTCTTGAAATTCAAAAATATCTCTTTTTACCATGCTTCTTGATAAACTTTTAAAACTAGGATTATATGTATCACGAATATATGCAATAAAACTCTAATGTTCTCCAAAACTAAAAGGTAAACCACAAACAACAATCATTTTTGCAAAATTTTCACGATCATGATCCTTATTATAGGTTCGATGTGTAAGAGGACCACTTGGGTTCGAAATATTTAATTCACCTTGAACCATATTTGACCTCTAGCCGATGCTCCAACACTAGAATCTTCACAAACATTAAGAGAAGATAAATATGCAAACCACTCTTGACTATGTTTTTGCATTAAATGTTTTTTTAATCCCCCCGTTGAACCTCCACTCCCACCGGATGTATATTTAAAATGTTGTTTACAAATATTACATATACTAAAAGTTTTTTCTTCATTCAAATAACAAAATTTCCACACATTTGATTTTAAAGTACGTTGTACCTTGGTCTTACCTCTAGTTGGAACAATAGGGGGACGACTAGTTCCAACCGGACGATTGTCCTCCTAAGGTGGAACTTCAGTACTATTGAGGTCGGGACTAGTCGGTGTATCATCTAAATCTACTTCTTCATCAATTTCTACTTCTTCATTTTCTTGATAAATACCATAATGTCTTTCATAAACCTCTTCGGAAATTATAGGAGTATCCGAATTAATTTCTATAGGATCGGGTCGGAAAAAAACTAGTTTCATTCACATGAGTAAATTCATCAGCATTCATTCTAACAAGAGGAAATTTAGATTTAGAAGAACTAGAACCTTTATTATTTTTTGTAAACATATTTTTTACTCCGTGTACAATACCTTTTTTACCTCCACTTTTTTTAGAAGACTCCATGATATAAAATTATAAAATACGAAATTTAACAAGAACAAATAATATATAATAAGAACAACTTACAAATAATAAATACAAAAAAAAAATAAGATTAGTGAGTGGAACGAAGTTACCAAACGTTTGTGTAAAGAACAAACGATTATAACCGAAAATTAAAAAATTGATGTCGAAACTTGAAGTTTGAAGAAGATTCCTCCTCCAAAATTCCGCAAATGATTATTCAAATCTTCACAATTACAAAATAATATGATTGAAATTTAGAACTTAAAACTTGAAATTTTGAGAAAGATTGAAAATTGAGAAAAAATTAATATTTGTTATTATAAATCTGTAGTTAAAAATATAAAGAAGAGGGAGTATTTATAGGATTTACATTTTAGAAATAAAAGAGGAGCAAGGGATTTGACGAATTTTTTTTTTGACGTTTGAAATATTAACGTTTGGAAAAAAATGATTGTTGGGACTTGGGAAGGCTGGCCATTGGCAGACTTTGGACTTTGGCAACTGGCACATTGAAAAGGCCACAAAGTGACAACTGACAAAGACAGCCACTGCCAATGGCAGGCGGCAGACACATTGAAAAAGGCCAAAGGGACACATTACACACTACCCTATATATTATATATTTAATAAATTTTAAAAAATATCGGAATCAGACCGGATCGGAACGGAATCGGAATGAACCGGTACCGGAATACCAGTATCAAATCGTGATACCGTTCCGTTCTGGGTACTGGTTCACGGTATCCCATCCCATCCCGAAAATGATCGGATCGAAACGGTACCGGACCGGTACGACCCGGTCCGGCGCCCATCCTTACTTCCAATACCATCTGTTGAAATTTATCTTTTTAGTGATGGCTTAGGAAACATAGTAGAATTCATATCTTGTGGATCATCACTTTCATCCTCTTCATCATTAGGATTAAGGCTTAATCCATCAGTGGCCCCCTAAAGTTGATAATAATTTTCACTTAGACACCTTAACTAGACTTTTTTCATTTTAGGCACTTCATGTCATGCCCCGTTGTGTTATTTTGACACTTTTTTCATAATTTTTTGTTAACCTTACGCGCATATTGACTAAACATATCCACATGGATTAAATGACCAATTATGTCATGCCATCTCATTTTAAAGCCATGTCATTAAACACACAAAAATAAATTAAAGAAAAAAAATTTAAAGGTCAAATAAAAAGGGTTTTGAGCAATTAAAAACAAATTATTTTAAAGATTTCCTCTCCCACCCCGATCATCTTCTTCATCAAAAATTTATCACCACAACACAGTCATCTTCTTTAGATTTCTCCTTTTTCATTTTCTTTTCGCCCATTCCCACCCTATATAGTTATCTTCTCCGCCATATTCCCCCATTTTCATGGTCTTTTTCGTAATACCCACTTGATTTCATTGTCTTCTTCACCATACCTTTCTCCTATTTCTTCATTTAATTTGGTATTTAGAATTCGAAATATGAAATTTGAGAAATTATAATGGCGATGTGAATATGTTAAAATCATGATTGTAGATTTTTTTTTATATACTTAATTTTATGGGAAAATGCATAAGTACCCCCCAGCGTATGACTAAAATTCCTGAGACACGCATAACATTTACTAAGGTCCTATTATCCCCTTGAACTTATTTTTTAATTAATTTTCTACCCCTTTTCGACCTATGTGGCACTATCCTTGAAAAAATTGTCAACACGTGCTGGTTCCACAAGATAGTGCCATGTAGGCTGAAAAGGGTAGAAAATTATATATAAAATAAGTTCGGGGGGGGGGGGGGCGGGGGGTAATAGGACCTTAGTAAATGTTAGGTGTGTCTCAGGGATTTTGGGCATAGACTGGGGAGTGGGGGTACTTATGCATTTTCCCTAATTTTATTCTTCATTCTTTTAAGAAAAAGGGTTACATTCTTAAAGGTGTTTTGCTGAATAATCGATACCATTTCAAGTCTTTTTGTTATGTATTGTGTTCAATAATATTAGCATTATATTTTTCCAACACAGATAATAGAAGGTTTGAAAGAAGTCTTTGATGGATTTTTCGAAATTTTTTTAGAGAGAAAATGTAAGAAGATGTACTGGCTGAAATTGAGGAAGAAGAAGAGAAAAAAATAAAAAGAAAATAGGCTAAATAAGCCTCACACGCGTCATCAATGAGTGTATCACACTCACTTTACCACATCAGCAAAACGTGTCAAAATGACATAATAGGGAGGGACATAAGGTGTCTAAAATGAACAAAGTCTAGTTAAGGTGTCTAAGTGAAAGTTGATGCCAACTTCAGGGGGTCACCGATGGGTTAAGCCTAGGATTAATAAAGTGTTTCATACCATCATCATCAATATCATTTATTCTTTCTTCGTTAAAATTTATTCAGTTTCAAAAAATTGTTCTTGATTTGCGGCACGTGCTCTTTCTTCCGTAGCAACAATATCAGAAAATAATGCATCATAGCAAAATCATATGAGCAAAAGATCTTTATTTCTAATTTTTTTATATCAAACATATTCCTGTAACAAAAGATAAGAAACAAATTTAGGTAAATTAAAATTCAACAATGAAAGAAATAAGAAATACATATAGATCAATGTGAGAAATGTACCTTAATTTTTCGCTTCCATCAATCATCATCTGCCATAATTGTATTTTTGATGGCATGTCATCCTATACAATGATTTTTCATTTGTTTTTTTTATAGTGTATTTTCGTCTTTTTATTGAACTCGTCGGTCATATTTTTCCTCCATCTTTGAATAAATGAATGTTTGATCTATATATTTCCTTTCCTAATCTCTAATTAACATAACTCTATAAATTTGATACGAACATCATCATCCCACTTAGCATTAGTTTGTCCCAAATTAATTTCTGAAATGCTGGAAATGATCTGAAGATGAAAATTAATAAGAAAATTGAAAATAAATACTTCTATAATCTTATAATAGATGACAAATATATACTACACACAATCAAATTATACACTACAAAAAAACTAAAAAGAGAGACTATTTGATACATAATCCGAAAAAATACAGAAAACAACACTGCAAGCCTGCAACAGCAAAATAAAACACAAAAAATAAAAAAAAATACATAATCCGAAAAGAAAATGAAGAAATTGAGAGAGAATGAAGAAGAAACTAAAAACTGTTCATTATTTTCCTGCATCTAGTTGTTCAACTGATACCAAGCAAATTAAACTAAACAAATCCAAAGGGTGTAGCCAATTAGGCAATATCGTTTTGGGGTGTCCGGTGGTTGTTGACAACTTATAAATCACTAGATGCAATTGTAAAAGAAAATGGAAAAATTAAAAATATATAATCCATAAAGGAAATACAAAAATCGAGAGAAAATGAAGAACACCTTACTTCAATGTCAATAATTTCGTTTCGTGAAAAAATAAATGAAAATTGAAATGTTGAAGAAGAACAACAAAACTGAATAGGGGGAGCGTTGGAGGTTTAACCTTTGGAGCGGCGGATCAGCAAAGATATGGTGGAATAAGATTGCTTAATATCTTCAATTAAAGGCATGATGAAATATTCTTGCATTTTATTTCTGAAATTACCATATCTTATATTTCACAGTAAATGATTTATTACTATGTAGTTTCCTCTTTATGTTAAAAGTAACCTTGGTTCCTGTTAATTAAGAAGTTACAAAACATTTTTCTTGATTGTGAGATTAAAAAATAATTTTAAGAGAATATTGTACTAGTATATATATACTATTGTCTTCCATTAAATAAAAAATTAGACAAGACAGAGGAATTAACATGACTCATCCCATGCGCTATCAAAGGAGAAAGAAAACAAAACGCCAACTAACATACCACAAATTCTCAAGGAAATGATTTTTACAATCACTTACAAATTGAATAGAAAAAAATGACTTATTTTAGATATATTATATCAAAGATTTCTTAGATGTAAAATTTTTCAAATTTTCCTACTTTGAATAAGTGCCACCGTCCTAATAATTACTATTCAATATCTTATCAGTGGAACTCAAAAATAATTAAAACAATGTTTATATTCATTTCATTAGATAACAATAATAATAATCTAAATAAAAGGATGTTATGAATAGTGGTGCTATGAGTTAGTTGCAGAGTAGTCACAAGAAGTCACAAAGTTAGTTACAATTGATATAATGTATTCTTGTGTGATTAATATTTGCTTCCACTCTTACCACAATCATAAGCTACCGCTACTAATCATCTCTGTCATCATAACCATCGCCATCATTGTCAACCATCATTATTGTCATCAACCACCTCTTCTATCATTGGCAACTACCATCTTTATCAACTATTATTGTCAGTCACTGTTGCACCTATCACTTTGATCATTATAATTATATTCATTGTCACTATAAATGTCACCTCCACTATCACTATTAACCATTACCACTTGTACAACCAATCCCAACCAACTCTATCATCACAACTCGTACTGTCGCCAACTATCACCAACAAATGGTCAATCGCAACATATTATTCAGCCATCACTATCACTTTCGTCGCTGTCACGACCATCAAGATCATTCATTATCACCACGATCAATCCATATTATCAACCGACTCCACCATTACAACTAGCATCGCCGCTAATGAGAATCAACACATCGTCAACCACCACAATCAACACCGCCAATTACTAACATCATTTAACTTCACCATCACAATCACCACCATCATTATCAATTGTCTCTATCATGACAATAACTACAACACTAACCACCTCCACCACCACAGCTATCACCACTATCATTACTAGCTATCAAAACCAATCAATACCATCACTACAAATCATTTCCACCATCACTAGCGAACATAAAGATTCTCAATAATGAATTTATTTTATAAAATTTATATTTTTTTAATATGTACATTAATTTATTTGAATGTATATTTATTATATTTAAATAAATTATGCACAGATATTGAAAAATAAATAGTTTTAATTATTTAGTATTCATATTTAATTTAGAGACAACATATTAACCCTTCAGATTCATACGTCTTAATTTTTATGAAAACAAATGATATCTAACTCACTTTCGGGACTGAATACTAGTATAAATTACACATGAATTCTACCATTGATTACCATTACACTATGCAGTGGGCACAAATTTATAACTACTCAGTTAATAAAACCTAGCCTACCTGGGCGCCAAGCATCTGCACGGAATTTTTGGCTTCGACTTTTGTTTCCGGACTTTGTGACGGTGATCTTGATCGGAAATCCGCGATCCCTCGACCTTCTTACGCTAGAATCTCCTTCTCCTTCCTTCCCAAGCTTAGAGCAGCTTTTTGGGGGTTTCTAGGGTAATTTACGTCTAAATTAGGTCTTTTAGGAAGAAGGAGAAAATAAAATTTTGCGTTATTTACATTATGTCTCGCCTATTCCGCTCTGGCGCCAGCTCACCCCACCGTGGCACCGCCGCCCTAGCGGCATTTGGCCCGCCCTAGCGGGACAGTGGCCCAGTAATTTCCCTAATTTTTATTTTTCTTAAATAATGATGGTTCAGGTCGTTACAAAATTACACCTAAATTTAACCTCATGTATTCGAGATACATGTATCTGGATGTACCTAGAGGCACCAAAATCTGGTAAGATGCATAATATTACAAAGTGGAGTGTATATATGTAATTAGCTCCTAAACTAGTGAGATTTTTGTAAGTTCCCCTTCTTACTTCTTTTCTAATTATCCTAAAAAATAGAAATAGTTTTTTTTTTAAAAAAAAAAACCATTAAAGAGAATGATTTTTGAGATAGCAAGTTGAGCTGCATTCCTATGGTTTTGTAAAGCTTCTACGGGGTGATTAATAAAACAGAAAAGAGCCTGAAATATCCTCAAACTATTAGAAATGGTATAAAACTGTCCTCCATCCACCTATTGGCTCCCAAATGTCCCTAACATCCACCTACTGGCTCCCAAATACCCTTTCATCCACCTTTGGGTCCAATATTGACCACTATAGTAAATTATTATTTAAATAATATTTTTAAATGTGTGGCTACCATCTATTGGTTACATTTTTATTACGTAAATTAATTTACAAACTCACCATTACTAATTATACCCGTCCCAAATTGACTACACTCGATTCAAGTTGACTATACCCGACCCAAATTAACTGCACTCACCCCAAATTATATTTACCCTACCGATTAAAACAAATACACCCTTCATTCCCAACATTTCACTTCCTTTTTCAACCTTACTTCCACAATATATTCGCTTACAATCTCGTAAAACACTACCTCAATACACTCATGTATCACCATAAAAAATCATAAATGTTTTTGTGTTTTTTATGGTGATACATGTGTGTATTTAGGTAGTGTTTTTCGAGATTGCAGGCGAATATATTGGGAAGAAGGTTGGAAAATGAAGTGAAATGTTGGGAATGAAGGGTGCATTTATTTTAATCTTTGAGGTAAATGAAATTTGGGATAGGCGTAATTATTTAATTTGGGTCGGGTATAATTATGGGTGAGTTTGAAAATTAATTCAAGTAATTAATTATATCCAATAGATGGTCGCCACGTATTTTAAAAAATATTTAATTGATAATCCGTTATAAAAGTGGTCAATATTGGACCCAAAGATGGATGACAGGTGTATTTAGGAGCCAAAATGTGTATGATAGGGGTATTTGGGAGCCAATAGGTTAATGAAGGGTAGTTTTCTACCATTTTCGATAGTTCAAGGGTATTTTAGACCCTTTTCTGTTAATAAAATCTCTTTGTTACCAACAAAAAAAAAGAGACTAACAATTTTTTTTTAAATGATATTTTTTAATCTTAAAAAATTCATTCCCATAAAAAAAAAGAGGCAAAAATTCATTTATTTTCAAATGAAGGAAGTAACTCTTTAATAGTTTGTTAATTATGTAAAACTATATTTATTTAAATAAGAATAAAATTTTAAAAAAAATCAATGTTTTTTTATTTTATAAAACACCACTTATTTTGAAAACAATAAATACCATGTATTATGAAATGAAGGGAGTAATTGTTTTATAAAAGAAAAAAATTCCCTCTTTATCCCGACACTAGTTATAGGTAGCCCGTGCTGTGCACGGGTCCAATAAAATTAATTTTATATCTATTATTTATGTCACGATCCAAAAAGGAATGTGATGACACCTGTCTTATCCCACAAAGACAAGTCAGCCTAAAATCCAAATAATACGATAAATGTGGAAGTTAAAAATAAGGATGTAAGTTTAACACCAATACTAAAGCGGAATACAATGTCAACTTAATTAAATCCTCAAAACCTGGTTGTCACGTGCACAAGCCTCAATGTATTATAATGGATTGGAAAGAAAAACACGTCTCAAATGATATTTCGCTAAAGCAGAACAAAATCATAAATAGGAGTAAGAGGGTCCGCTGAGATGACAAACAACTACCTCACAAATCTCCTTAGGAAGCCTCGGAAGAGAAAAGAATGGAAAGTATCACAAAGATCCAGGCTCGTAACCTACAAAAATATAGAAGCAAGGGGTGGGTACCAAACTACACAGTACTCAACAAGTAAAATTCTAAAGACAAACAAAGATAATAGAATACGGGTACTCCTTACACCCCAACCGAACCTCCATAACTACAACCTGCATAAAACTAGCCCAACCTAACAGCTCACAATTTACAAGCACATATCTCAACAACAACACTCTAACAATTACATATCCTCAACAACAAGCTCAATACTCATCAATCACAAGCTCCACAGAAAGGCACTCACAAGATCAGCAAAACATATCAAGTTCACTAATGATAAAGATGTGCAATGCAATGGAATGTAATGTAATGTCAAGTATAGTGATGCATGTTCGACCTAGTGATACACACCCGATGTCTCTCAGTCTGGGACCGAGGACATATATGTCCATGCATCCGTCGCGGCGCGCGACACGTCCCTTGAAATATAATATCAGTTGCGGCGCGAGACACGTCTCTCAAAATATAGTAAACGTCGCGGCGTGCGACACGTCCCTTGAAATATAGTAACCGTCGCGGCGCGCGACACGTCCCTCGAAATGGTACATCCTCTTTAATTTCTTAATCTTCCTCAATTCACATAACACTTATCACAACCATGTCTCAAAATCAATGCAAATAACATGTTCACACAAATAATGAGGAGTGACCATTTTCATAACAATGCACATTTCACAACAACACAATCGTGATACAACATCAACAATTAATCAACAAGCCCTTCAAACCATTCTCAACAGATCACACACCAATAATTAATCACATTGACTTTTATTACCCCTTTTTCATCATTAGAATTATTCAATATGGAAAAGTCAACCCATCACCAAGTCCCATTACTCCCCAACACGTACCACAAGGAAATACACGATTCTATACACTTAACATAGGTTTAGAAATTCACTTGCCTCAAATAATTGAACAATCACTCCGGGACTTGAATCTTTCCCTTTTGTAGGGCTTCCAAATCAATGCAATCTAATCAACTAAATAACTATAATAAAATTTCAAAACTACAACACCCACTATTGACACCCAATTTTGGACCTCCACGATAGGAATTAATTTTCGAGCTTCATTAATTTCAAACAATTTGGAATAATTAATTTTATAAAAATTCAAATATATTTCAAGTTATTTTTAGGTAATTTTTGTCATTTTATAATTTTTAAATAATAAATATGTTTTTATATAATTAGTATATTTTATAAATATTCGAAAATCGCGTCAATAAAGATTTTACTTTTACATAAATATCTTACTAATTAGTTTAGCTATATAATAAATTATATTTTGCATTAATTAGTTTATCACTAAGCTAATTATTTTATTTCGTTGCATTTAAGAAGCTTGCTAATTAATTCGTCTTGGTCAAGTTTTAACCAAAATTCATTGATTAAATTTCGATTTGACTACAATTGAATTTTATTTGGGCTTTTATACCTAATCAATTTATTTCAACCATTTAGAGAAGCCAATTTTGGGACTTTTCCTCTCAAATCCAACAGGCCTATTCTTAAAATTAGTAGCCCGCCGGACTTCAACTATATTCCAACATTTCCCAACACTTCCCAATCCAGCCCACCTTTTCCCTCGACCTAGCCCAAATCCCTGTTCAAAAGAGACTCAGAACGTTAACAGAAACCCAACAACTTCTTCCTCCTTTTTCACGTTAACATCATAGCGACCAAAAGCAACAACATAAACGGCGTGAGGACAGCTCACAGCAGCAGCACGCATGGACGACACCCTCAACCCCGGTATGCGCTCCATCTTTCTCACGCAAAAGTCAATTTCACGAAAAGCAGCAACAACTATAACTCACGGCGTCAAATAGACGGAAAGCGAACCCAATGTCTCATTCGCCAGAGGTTCGTACAACAACACCGTTTCAGTCCAAAGCCCGCAGATTCGTCCTTGCGATTGTGAGATGATGCCACGTAGCATAGAAAGGACAATGGGATCGATCCATCCGTCCGTCTACTTTTCCTCTTCCGGAATGAGTTGATTTTTCATAGAAAAGGGTGTCTTCCCTAAAATGGTGAAAGAAATTGGGAGTTTGAATTTTGGATGGGCCCAATTTCTATTCGGATTTCATCCGTTTCCCTCCAAAATGGTGAACCCTAATCTCTTTCTATATATTCCTTTTCTTTTCAGTATTGGTGGGGGATTTTTAGTTGGAAAATTCTTTACTAAAGCAGAGATAAAAGCTTAAGCAATTATTCACAAAAATACACATAAAAATACATTCTGCGAAGGGTAAGCTAGGCCTCTCGCTTGTCATTCCGTTCGTGATTGTGTGGTGGAACTCACTGTTGTCTCTCGAGCTCGTCGTCTCAGTTCGTTGCACCAGTAAAGGTAAACTCATTCAAAATTTTGACTCCTTTACTTGATGTTCTATTTTTTGTGAACTATCTATTTTCTTCTTTTCTCGAATTTCTTTGTTCTCTTTGGTTCACTGTTCATGTATGATAGCCGAGCCTTTTATTTTTTTAGTCGATATTCTTAGTAGTTTGAAGCATAAAGGGTGTTCTTGTATGTGTGTTTATTTTGTGAGTTTAGGCGAAATTTGGATGCCAACTGATAAGGGGGTCGAACGTTGTTGCATCTAATGTCTATTAGATGAATCAAGTCATTTTTCTCTATCTTCTTTTAGGTTTTCTTGATTATCCTGCTTCTTAGTGTGTTTAGTTGGAAATGATAATTTCACATTAAAATGGTAGCTTCATTACTCCTTTGCATTATTGAAAGCATAAATGAGAATTGATACGAGTTGCTTCATGTATAATTTCAAATGAGACTCTATAGTTTAAAAGCTTTTTATCTGATCAATTGAAACATTATGCGTTCTATAAATTCTTATCTAAGCCTAGCATTATTTATTCGTGTTTGCAACCCAAGTATGAGTTTATTTTAAAATTTGCCTTTGTTCAAGTGTTCCTGGCACAAATTTGTCAATGTTGCAATCTGTTCCTTTCTTTAGAGAGTAATATTTAGGTATCTGCTACTGTGTTTTATCTTGTAGTGTGTTATTTTGCCCTATTTATTTAAATATATGATAGTAACAGCTATAGGCTATCTTATTGATTCCCCTTTGTTTTATTTTCATCAGTTAGGTGTTGTTTGTTATAGCCTCTGCTAATTAAGTCTTAATCGCCTTTGACCGCTGTAAATGTATATTGCCAATTATCTTGTTAATTCTGTACTTTAGAAGATCATGTTTTTTTTATTTATCGAGTTGTATGTTAATCATTTGTCATTTGATTTGCATGTGAAATCTGTTCGTGTCTTCACGGACTCTATCCTTGCACTTTCCTTTGAGCCATGGAGGCACAATTTTATTTTATCCGAGCCAACCCGCCATAAAAGTCGAAGAATAGGTTTTCTAAAGTTGACGTACAGGTCTCGGAGCGGAAAAAAGAGGCTGGATATGCACGATATACATCAATATACATGTGTCGTATACACTGTATATCTCATAGAAAATGGGCTAAAAGAGCCTTAAATTTTCAGCTTTTGTATTTTTGTAATTATTGGACCAAAAACCCTTTTATCTTGATCATTATTGTGTTAGTTTAGGACAAGTACCAAGTGTTGGGCCAAAGGTCCAAAAAAACATAAATCAGGCCCAAGTGCTGGTCCAGGCGAACAGAAAACCAGACCTGGGCCTAAACCTTCTCTCCCTCTTTATTTTATTTTTCGATATTTGTCTAATTGTTTATTTGCTAGTTAATTCTAAGGTTTTTCCGTAACTCGATTTTCCAAAAGATGAAACAACCATATCTTTAAAATCTAACAAGTATTTTTTACTTTAAAATATCTAGTATTTAACTAATATTTTTTATTTCCTCACCTTTTACCTTTAAAAAATAAATTCAAGTCTTAAGTTGTTATTTCTTCAAAGAAGGTATGCTTTTATTTTCAAATCATTTAGCCAAATAGTTAATTGTCGAATAACCGCGTATTAGCGGGCATTTTGGATGCTTTCAAATCCTTCCCGAAATGCTAATAAGAATCTCGAACCCCTTTGAATATTTTCGTTAGATTTCTGTTTTAATCTTTTAAAAAGGTAGTTTTCTTGATTTTTCTTTAAAATTAAGTGGTGACTCTTAAAATCAATCTAATTAATATTTTAAAATAAAACAGAATGGTGACTCTGCTGGGGAGTTGAATGGTTTTAACCTTAATATTAATTATTTGGCTATGTGTTTAACTCTTTACTTGTTTAAATTATCGTATATTATATTAATTGTGACATTCATGGCATCCGATTCCGCCAAATGGAAAATAGATTGTATTAGGAAAAAATGCGGTTACGTGGCTTACCACGACTGTCCTTCAGAAAAACACAAGTTGAATTCTTTGGAAGTGATAAACCTGTTGTTTCTCCGACTCGGATAACTGTCATTTCTAAACCAATTCTAGTCAACCTAGAGTAGAGCGAAACCAAATTCAAATCTAAGCATTAGTCTAACACGGCTTAATAACCAAGGCGTATTAAGTCCATTAGTAAAACCACCAAAATCATGTCCAAGGTCCACGACCTAGCGACATATCATATTATTTGACATTTGAAAGATGTGTGTGTGGAAATCTGATTGTTACATATTTTGGGGGGAATCTTAATCAGCTTCTATTTTTGTAAGTATGGATTGATTTTCCAAGTTTGACATGGTTGTAAAGGCTCCAGATATGCTCAAGTTGTGGTACAACGACCTCAATACGTTTCACAGAAGGGACCTTAACAAATATGTAGGGGCCCTAACATAACTCGTCAACATGGTTGGGTGGCCTGAACTAATTGAAATCCTCACCGGCTATTGGGACAATGAAAAAATGGTGTTCCAATTTAGAATAACGAAAATCACCCCGACCATTGAGAAAATTCGGGATGGCATGACACAGTAGGTACAGGGCTTGAACGAAGAGTGAGAAAACAGGAGGACATCATAATCTCAAACAAGCCTACTGTCGAAGAAATTACAAAATGGCTCGGATTAAGGAATGATTGCGCATACTTGGCCCCTTGGTCAAGCATCGCGTTCAGGGATCTCTATATCAAATTTGGACATGCAAGCTTCTACTTAAATCATAACCAAGAGTTTAGGGTCACTTTCAGAGAATGGGATGGGATCAAACCCCTAGCATTCGCTATTGCACTATTAGGTAGTATGGTTTTCCCCCAAGGCCTGAGCCTCAACATCAACACCCAGATAATTATGCTCGCGAACACTCTGTTCCATGGGTATGAAAACCAAGGGCAAGTAAAGTATTATTCCATCGCGCCTATCATCCTGTCCGACATGTACCGTGCTTTAGGGAAATGTAAGGAAGGGCATCGTTATTTTCAGGGTTGTAACCTCCTCCTCCAATGGTGGATAATGAGCTATTTGGCGAAGGGACACGGGAATCAATAGCTACATACCCTTGATGATAATAATGGTCTTAAGGGTTTGCATGATATGTTGTTTTGGGCAGATTTAGAAAATAGGAAGACTAGAGAAAGATGGACACATATTTTCTCCGAGCTGAGAGAAAAAAATATTCAGTAGATGGTCGATCGTTTCATCTCAAAAGATGTCATAGTACGGGGCTACAGACAACTCGTGCTTCCTCTACCAGGTATTCGGGGTATCCGCCCGTATGCACCCATCCGGGTCCTGAGGCAGTTTAGGAAAAGACAAACTATGCCTCCAAATGCATACTACCGTATTTATGTGTTCGACATCGGGGATGATAGAGTGCTTGAGGCTTCAGAGATGCTGAAGGAATGGAAAAGGGCACTGCGAATGAACGAAGACACCATTGTCGCGGATCGGTTCAATGTCGGATATGATGAAACTTACAAGGCTTGGTTGAAAGATAATCTGCAAGGTATCTCCTTCCCAGTCCCAGTCAGTTACCGCAGTGTGGAGGACAAATAGTCTAAAGCTTTGATAAAATTAAGGGAGGTAAAGAAGGAAGCTCAGGAAATGCACAATGAGTTTCTTCGAAAGCAAGAGGAGGATAAATACGCCCTCGAGAGTGTAACTCAAGAATTAGAAATTTTGAGAAGTGATTTGGAAGTGCTCAATTTATGGATTGGAGATAAGAAAAGTGGAATGTGTTCCGAAGATTGGGAAGAAAATAGCTGCTGGAGCGACGGATACTTGCTAATGATTCAATATAGGCTTCAACATCTCATGGCACAGAACAAGAGGAGTCGATCAGAAGCGGGGTCGTCAAGGACATCTTAGTGGATTTCGTCCCTGCGTGAGTTTTTCTATGTGTATTTGTTGTTATTCACCCATGCGTGGGCTTGCCCTTCTTGTATTTTGGTATTCTTTTCAAAAGACGCTGCGTGGGCCTTTCCTTTTGTATTTTTCATTTATTCCCAATTTCCCCTGCTCATTTTCGCTCTTTGAACATTATTTATGCGAAATTTGCTTTGGGGTAAGAAAATGGTTCAATTCCACACATACATCTTTCAAATGCGCTAGGCCTACCCTTGGCACAAGGTCCGAAATGGGCATATGACAGAAGAATGTGTGGAGCTCAAGGTCAAGATCCACAACCTAATCAGGATTGGGAAAATCCCCCATAGGTGGGTTGACAACACTCTCCTTACCTGTGACCAACCGGAGCCCAGTGAAACGATCACAGAGCATAATGTGTTTTATTGTCACTTTTTCACGCATTTTAAGAGATCGTTGTTGGATATCTATTGTGAGTTGGTTCGAAAGGGGTCTTGTCCCCCTATCAAAATGGATGATGAAACATTTGAACTCGTTGGGATTGAAATTTGGAAATCGTGCCCTTATCATGACGCCATAGATCACAACATTGGAATGTGCCTCGGGTTCCTCTATGATCTGGAATCTCTAATCATCAAGGGAAGGATCCAAGTTGAGTTTCTCCCTTGATTGGCCATGCGGCAGCCATAGTTATTTGACGGGTCAGAAGAAGAAGCCTTTCTGAAGGCACAGTCTTTATTTTAGGAGCTTTATCGCATATTTTCTTTTTGCTTTCCTTGTAATCAATCAAATAAATGAATGAAAATGAGAATTTCCTTTTGTATTCGAACTACGTAGGACCTGAATTCTCATTGGGAGATACGTAGACAACCTTTTAAGGCCTGATCCCTATCTTTTTAAAATTTTCTTTTCCCCGTTTCATTCTACAAGGAAACATTGAATTCACATCAACAGATGACGAGAGATGCAACATCAAGACCTTAGCTAAACGCAATTTAACATTTATGAGTCACTAGCCTCCAAATAAAACGAGAAAATTCTTGCTTGTTCAAAAACTCAGTCCCCATTTTTCGTGGATTAACATGTTCTGAAACGAAACAATTCTTATGTGTTTATATGCCCTCTATGTGATATTTTGCATTACTTTCCTTGGACTACAGCTAATAAATTTGCCTTTGAGTTGTTTTTCTTTCACAGATAGTTATAACTAATCTGTGTCGATAAGCTGGTTGAACACCCTTATTTCACAAGATCAAAAAGCCCTACAGATTCCTTCCCCAGCCAAAGTTCTCAGAAGGGCAAATCAACAATGGGCGATAACGTTGAGGATACCGGCTTAACAAATGTTGTTGTGGCTCAGCCCGTCATCGCCGACCAGAATGAGTTAATCATGCAGTTGATGCAACAGATCACCGAGATGAGGATTGATATGCAAAAAAGGCAAGATCTGCCTAATCTGTTTTTTGCTTTCAATGCTCCAGCAGACGGAAGGCCTCCACTCCACTTTCCTCCTTCAAACGCAGAACAAGCCCAAAACCCACCCTCCAGTCCTGCTCATAACCCCTCAATCATCGAACTAACCACCCAAAATCCCCATTATGCCTCCGCCTCTTATCATACACCACCCCCTCCTCAAAATACCAACCTCCAATTGTCACTTCCTTCCCAAAATGCCAACCTCCAAACTTGTCCACCCCCTTAAAACCAAAACGTTAATAACCCACAAACTTCTCTCCATCACCAAAATCAACATACCAACCCCCAGACTTTCTCTCAAAACTACCAAGCCACTCATAATGCCCAGAGTCCCTCCATTGCTCCACCCCTACCTGAAAATACCAGTTTTCAAATCTCGGTCCCCAATGAGAATGACGTTAATGGTTTTGAGCTCGACTACTATGAAGAGCGAGAGAGAGAGTGGAGATCAAAGGAAGAGGCCACTAAGGTGAATATGAAGGAAGAGATTCGAAAGGCCATGAAAGAGTTGTAGTGTATTCCTGAAGTCACCGATTTGAGTTATGAGGATTTATGCATTCATCCAAATTTGGACCTCCCGAAAGGGTTCAAGGTGCCAAAATTCAACGTTTTCAAAGGAGTAGGGAACCCCTTAGCGCACCTGAGGGCCTACTGTGACTAGCTCGTGGGAGTTGGAAGAGATGAAGCTTTACTGATGCGACTTTTTAGCCGAAGTCTGGGTGGAGAGGCTCTGGAATGGTTTACATCATATGAAACAAGACAGTGGCCAAGGTGGAATGCTCTGGCTAAGGACTTTATCGAACGATTCGCCTACAATGTGGAGATCGTTCCTGATCGTTATTCCTTGGAAAAAATGAATTAGAAATCAAATGAAAGTTACAGAGAATTTGCATACAGATGGAGAAAGGAGGCAGCTAGAGTTCGGCCTCCTATGTCTGAGAAGGAAATTGTCGAAGTATTAGTGCAGGTTCAAGATCCCGAATATTATGATAGAATCATGTTGCTCGTTGGAGCAAAGTTTGCTGAGATAGTCAAAGTAGGTGAAACTATTGAAGTCAAATTAAGAACCGGGAAGATTGCCCGTGTTCCTGTCTCGCCCGGATCCTCGGGTTTGTTGAAGAAGAAAAGAGAAGATGTGTCTTCTATCTCTCATTAGGGGAAGAAGACCCCAAGGAAATCATCATCATACCAAGGTCATTATCGACCTTCACAAAGTTCATACCTGGCTTGTTATGCACATGCTAATTGTCAAAATGCCCCCAGTTACCAAAATACCCCTCCCCCCAGTTACCAAAATGCTCCTCCTCCTTGCTACCAAACTCCCCTTCCAGTTTACCAGACTCCATCTCATCACTATCGAAACGCCGCCCCCAACTGTGCTAACGTTCAGGAAAGTTACCAATCTCCTCCCCAGTGTACAAAACCTCAGCTCCACTTTACTAAAATACCCCCCCTCCCCGAATTACCAATCTCCACAATCAAATTACCAAACTAACTCATATCCCAGATATCAAGCCCCCCATCCAAACGCTCCAAATTATCGTCAAATGCCTCCTCCTCAAGAAGGCAATTACGATACCCCCCGTCTTAGATTTGAGAAGAAGCCCGCTAGAATTTTCACTCCGCTCATTGAAAGTCGAACAAAGCTATTCAAGCGATTAACAGTGGCAGGATACATTCATCCAATGGGACCCAAGATGATTAACACTAGCTCAAAGTTTTACAGACCTGACCAGAGGTGCGCATATGACTCCAACAGTGTTGGACATGATACCAAGGATTGTATCAACCTGAAACATAAAATCCAAGACCTGATTGACTAGAATGTGGTCTCTCTTCAGACAGTCGCCCCCAATGTCAATAGTAATGCTTTTCCAAATCATGGAGGCGTCACTATCAATATGATAGAGACATATGATGATTGGTGCGTGAAAAAGGCAATAGTTTCGATCGCTCCTGATGAACTGGAAAGGGTTGTAGCCTCGTTGAGCTTTAGAGAGAAGAAAGAGTTTTTTATTCTAACACCTGAGAAGGCTGTTGCTTTTGTGCCAAGACAAGCTCTTGCCCGACCAAAGTTTGTTATTAAAACGGCTGCCACTCAAGGCATGACTAGATCCGATAGATGTTACACACCGGAAGAATTGGCTCAAGGAGGGCAGAAGAAGGACCAAACAAAAAGACCGATCAGTAAAGCTGAGGCCGAGGATTCTCGAGAAAAATGCAGTAGAAATATTATTCGATTGTGAAGCATTTGGAGAAGACACCGACTCAGATTTCTGTATGGGCCTTGTTGATGAGTTCACAAATGCATATGCGGGTTCTGATGAAAGCTATGGATGACACTTATGTGCCTGTGGACACCAATAATGACAATCTAGCAGCCATGACAAACCAGATCATTCGAGGACACCGAATCAGTTTTTGTGACGAAGAGTTGCTCTTTGAAGGCAGGATGAACAACAAAGCTCTGCACGTCACCATCAAATGGCGGGACAAAATTATAAATCATGTTTTGGTCGACGATGGGTCCGGTCATAACATCTGCCCACTTTTGACTCTCAGGCAGTTGGAATTTGACTTGGGAATTCATATGGGTGGAGTTTCAAGTGTTGGATATCAACACTAGTTACAACCTGCTTCTAGGAAGACCGTTTATTCATATGGCCGGGGTGGTGCCGTCTACCCTTCACCAGCTGATAAAATTTGTTTGGAAGGTTCAGGAATTAGTAATTCATGGTGAGGGGAGTTACTCCAATGGATATGCACCGATCGTTGATGAGGTCTCTCGAGATTGCAATTTCTACACGGTGGAGCTGGTAAATGCCACCGATGATAACTTGGCTTCACAACCTCCTATGTCTTCTGTGTACAAGATGATTGCTACTGTTATGCTTCGGAGCGGTTTCAAAAACCAGGTTTCGGGTTAGGGAAGCATTTCCAAGAAATTGTCGAGCTTGTTCAAGTTCCCACCAAAGGAACAAAGTTTGGTTTGGGGTATGTCCCCACAGATGCTGATGAACAAGAGTGCTGATCGGATGCTTGTCAGACCAATGCCTCACTTGTACCAGTCATTCCCGGTGCAAGAGCATGCCATTGACAACGGTTTGGGGGAAGGAATAAAGGGAATGTTCAAAGAAGTTGACGCAGTCATGGAGGATGAAGCCGGAACCTCAAGAATCCGCGATACCGAGCCAGAGGAGCGATTGCAGAATTGGACCTCCACACCACTACTGATTACCCATTCATCTTGGTAGAAAGGACGCATCTTTATGTTTGTTTTGAAAATTGGTGGTAGTTCGAAAGAGGGTCGAGACCCACCATTTATGCAGTTTTCTTTTATTGTTTGAGTTTTTTTTTTAAATTCCCCTGTGATGTTTAAAAAGGCAAAATGGCCCTTGGCCATGACCAAAGTTTATGCTTGTTTTTTAATTCAAATGAAAGCCTTTTTTATCGAAATTTGTTTATTTACTTATCTATTATGTTTTATTTTCCTGACTTTGTTTGTTTATGATTTCAGTAATATTAATTTAAAACATGCCAATGTCATGTCATGTCATGTCACAAGCCAAATGAACAAAATGAGGCAGGTGATGAGGAATGCGAAGAATATGAAAAAGAAAGTGTGGTACCCGAACATGTTGCTGAAGAGTTTCGATAATTCGAGAATCAGCACAAGCCCAATTTGGAAGACACTGAGACTGTGAATCTCGGAGATGAGGAGTGTGTCAAAGAAGTCTAAATTAGTGTCCATCTGACCAAAGCTCAAAAAAGGGACCTGGTTCGTTTGCTTAAAGAATGCATTGATGTATTTTTCTGGTCTTACAAAGATATACCAGGGCTGAGTACGAATATGGTGTCCCATAGTTGCCGATTAATCCAGAATTCAGTCCAGTAAAACAAAAGACTCTAAAGTTTAAGCCTGAGTTGAGATTGAAGATCCAAGAGGAGATTACCAAACAGATCGAGTATCAAGTAGTGGAAGTGACGCAATATCCAACTTGGTTAGCCAACATTTTTCTGGTTGCCAATAAAGATGGAAAGATCAGAATTTGTGTTGATTACAGGGATCTCAACAAAGCAAGCCCAAAAGATAATTTTCCATTACCAAACATCCACATTCTCATTGATAACTGTGCTAAGCATGAGATACAGTCATTTGTGGATTGTTATGCGGGTTACCACCAGATCCTGATGGATGAAGAAGATTCAGAAAAGACATCTTTCATTACGCCTTGGGGTGTATATCATTATTGAGTGATGCTGTTTGGTCTAAAAAATGTCGGTGCTACTTACATGAGGGTTATGACGACCATCTTTCACGATATGATTCACAAGGAGATCGAGGTGTATGTAGATGATGTCATAATCAGGTCCCGCGAGAATTCGGATCACTTGACTCACTTGAGGAAATTCTTCGATTGTCTACGCCGATACAATTTGAAGTTAAATCCCGCCAAGTGTGCTTTTGGAGTGCCGATCGAAAAGTTGTTGGGATTCATAGTTAGTAGAAGAGGCATTGAGTTTGATCCTTCTAAGATCAAAGTGAATTAAGAGTTACCTCCTCCAAAGACTAAGAAAGAGGTGATAAGTTTCCTGGGAAGGCTGAACTACATCAGCCGGTTCATAGCTCAATACACTGTGGTGTGTGAGCCCATTTTTAAGTTGTTGAAAAAAGATGCTTTCACCAAGTAGACTAGAGAATGTCAAACTGCTTTTGATGTCATCAAGAATTATTTGTCCAATCAGCCGGTGTTAGTTCCTCTGCGAGAAGGGAGCTCATTGTTGCTATATTTGTCTTTATTGAATAACACATTTGGATGCGTGCTTGGTCAGCATGATGAAACTAGGAAGAATGAGCGAGCCATTTATTATTTTTGCAAGAAATTCACTCCATATGAGGATCGTTAAACTCTTTTGGAGAAGACATATTGTGCTTTGACTTGGATTGCGCAAAAGTTGAGACATTATTTGTCTTCTTATACCACATATCTCATTTCCAGGATGGACCCGTTGAAGTATATTTTTTCCAGAAAGCGATGCCGACTGAGAAGTTGGGTTAATGGTAAATGTTTTTGAGTGAGTTTCACATTGTGTACGTGACCCAGAAGGTAATAAAAGGACAAGTCTTGGTTGATCATCTTGCAGAGAATCCAGTTGATGAAGAGTATGAACCACTCAAGACTTATTTCCCCGATGAAAAAATGGCATTTGTGGGTGAAGATATTTCTGAAGCATACTCGAGTTGGAGAGTGTTCTTTGATGTAGCGGCTAATCACCAAGGGAAATCGGTCAACACTATCATATGGCGGCTAAGCTCAGATTTGATTGCACGAACAACATGGCTGAGTATGAAGCCTGCATCCTCGGTCTGAATATGGCAATTGTTATGAACGTTTGTGAGTTGTTGGTTATTAGAGATTCAACTTTGCTAATTCACCAAGTTCAAGGAGAATAGGCCGTGAAGAACCCAAAGATCACACCGTACGTGCAGTATATACAGAACTTGTGCAAAAGGTTCTGCAAGATTGAGTTCAAACACACTCCCAGGACATAGAATGAGTTGGCCGATGCTCTCGCCACCATTGCCTCGATGATTAAACATCCAGATACAAGTTATATTGATCTCTTGGATATAGAGGTAAAAGAGCAGCATATTCATTATTCACATGTTGAAGCAGAACCAGATGGCTTGCCTTGGTATTTTGACATCAAGAAATATTTAGAGACTGAGAGATATCCTGAGAATGCAACGTTCAACCAGAAGAAGTCTATACGCCGTATGGCCCTCAATTTCTTTGCAAGTGGGGAAATCATTTATAGGAGGACTCCAGATTTAGGTATTCTCAGATGTGTTGATTCTAGTGAAGCTGCAAAGCTTCTGGAATAAATACATGCCGGAGTCTGTGGTACTCACATAAATGGACTCACTTTGGCGAGGAAGAACCTTCGGGCCAATTATTTCTGGATGACTATGGAGCATGGTTGTTGCAAGTTTGTTCAGAAATGTCATAAATGTCAAGTGCATGGCGATTTGATTCGAGTCCCGCCTCATGAACTCAATGCTATGAGTTCGCCTTGGTCTTTCGAAGCTTGGGGCATGGATGTCATTGGTCCAATAGAGCCAGTCGCCTCTAACGGACACAGATTTATTTTGGTTGCCATTGACTACTTCACCAAGTGGGTGGAAGTAGCTTCATATAAGTTGGTGACCAAGAAGGTTGTAGTTGATTTCGTTTGCAACAATTTGATATGTAGGTTTGGAGTGCCAGAATCCGTCATTACTGATAAAGGAGTGAATCTCAACAGTCACTTGATGAGAGAGATATCTGAACAATTCAAGATTACTCATCGGAACTCAACCGCCTATCGTCGTCAAATGAATGGAGCTGTAGAAGCCGCCAACAAGAACATTAAGAAGATTTTGAGGAAAATGATTGACAATTATCGAGGTTGGCATGAGATGTTGCCATATGCTTTGTTGGGTTGCAGAACGACTGTCAGGAAGTCGATTGGAGCTACTCCATTCTTGTTTGTATATGGAACAGAAGCAGTTATACCTGCCGAAGTTGAGATACCTTCATTGAGAATCATCTAAGAAGCTGAATTGAGTGATGTTGATTGGGTTCGCAAGCGGATGAATCAGTTAACATTGATTGATGAGAAGAAAATGGTTGCGATTTGTCATGGTCAACTGTATCGACAAAGAATGATTTGTGCTTTTCACAAGAAAGTAAGAGCCAGGATATTCTAAATTGATCAATTAGTTCTCAAACGTATTTTCCCTTATCAGGATGAGTACAAAGGGAAATTTGCACCAAATTGGCAAGGACCCTACATGGTTCGCAAAGTGTTATCTAGAGGTGCCTTGGTCCTGTCGGAGATGGATGACACCGAATGACCGAAACTGATCAACTCAGATGTTGTCAAGAGATATTATGTGTGAAGTTTCAGTTTGTATTCCTGTCATTTCCTTGTAATCGTTCCATTTGCTTGTAATCGCTTTGTTTAGAATTTTATCCCTCTTGTGATGAACTACGTTTGACCTGAATTCTCAAGAATGAAATGCGTAGGTGGACGATGTTGGCCTCGGTCACTCATTTATTCCCTTTTAATATTTTTTTTGTATTTGAACTACGTTCGATCTGAATTCTCAAGAATGAGATACGTAGGTGACCTATGTCGGCCCCGGTCAGTTTCTGTGTAATTTTCTTATTTCTGTTAATCCTCGAAAGGGGGAACTACGTTTGACCTGATTCCTGCCTCAACGGGATACATAGGAGCGACAACGGCTCGATCATATTTCCCGTAAGATTTCTATTTCTCTTCACAATAGAAACCAAGACAGAATTTTTAAGTGGGCCTCAAAAATTCTTGTGAAAAAGATCTTTTCAATAAGTCGAGACTAAAGAGACATCGAGATCTGTAACTGGGACAAAATTTTTGAGATAATCTCAAAAATTTCATCATTTGATCATTAACGGTTCGGTGTGCGCCAAGACAGTTAACTTGAACAGAAATTTTTTAGGAGGACCTCAAAAATTTCAATAAGGTTCATCGGAGTTTGGAACAACTTTGAAAACTTCCCAGCAAGTAATCAGATAGACCTCGAGACATCAACTTCAAAGACGTTTGCTAAGCTTGACGTGACATGACACTTGGCAGTGACCTTTTCCAAATATTACTTTTTGAAAAAAAAAACCCTATTTTCCTTAAAACTTTCCTTTCATGTTTTAATTATTTTGCATAAAATATTTTATCTTATCTATCAAAAGGCGAGAGATCGGAGATATCTACCGGAGATAGCAAGACAAAGAGTAGACAACCAAAGAGATCGACACAGATCAGTTCATTTTAAACTAACAACTTTTCTGTGGATAAAGGAAAAGTTTTATGCTTCTTATACCAAGAATTGGGAATATGAGTAGCATTACTTTATTCAAATTCTCAGCAAAGCAAGGTTCACAACGAACATTGCAGCTATGTTCAGAGATGGAACAAACGAAAACCACGAAAAGAGCAATATTATTATCTTCCAGCAACTAAAGAAGCTTGGAAGACGTTTATCTGCATTATATTATCAGATATGCTAATATTCTTACCCTGAAGGTTATTTACATTGTATTTTAGAATAAGACGATACTGTTATCCAGAGAGTCATTTATATCGTATTGTCGAATGAGATGATACCACTATCTGCAGAGTCATTTATATCGTATTGTTGAATGAGATAATACCACTATCCGAAGAGTCATTTACATTGTATTGTCGAATGAGATGATACCACTATCCGAAGAATTATTTATATCGTATTGTCAAATGAGATGATACCATTAATCAGAAGATACCCAGAAGATCACTTAGGTTGTCTGGGGAAACATTATATTTGTTCGGTATCGGGGATGGCATCATCAGAAAAAGAGATCGTGCATAGCAAGAGAAGGAAGTCATGCATAGCAAGAGAAATAAGTGATACATCGCAGAGAAGTCATGCATAGCAAGAGGAAGAAGTCATGCATAACAAGAGAAAAAAGTCATGCATTGCAAGAGAAGAAAATCATGCATAGCAAGAGAAGAAAGTCATGCATCGCAGAGAAGTCATGCATAGCAAGAGAAGGAAGTCATGCATAGTAAGAAAAAGAAGGCCTGCATTGCAAGAGAAGGAAATCATGCATAGCAAGAGAAAGAAGTCATGCATTGCAAGAGAAGGAAGTCATGCATCGCAAGAGAAAGATTCATGCATAACAAGAGAAAGAGTCATGCATCGCAAGAGAAGGATTTATGCATAGTAAGAGAAGGAGTTGTGCATCGCAAGAGAAAGATTCATGCATCGCAGGAAAGGAAACCATGAGTCACAAGGAAATCAACACCGACTGCATCATTTTCATTTGCAAGAACAATATCAAGAGAGTTATCAACATACTACATCAGCCTATTTTATTACTTCGACATCAAAGAAAGAGTACATTGAAGATTATATCGCAAATATGAGACACAAGCTTTATTTGATTTACGTCAAACCCGATAAAGCTAACGTCAAATGTTTAAGGAGAGAAATTAAGTGTCAACACGGTAAAATACACCATCTCTCCATTTGAATTGCATTTTTATGCTAATGAGTTTTATCTCAGTCTTTGTCGAGAGCATCCAAGAGGATAAATTCTCAAAACAAACCACAGGCGCGGACGACATCAAAAAGGATGCAGCACAACGTGGAACTTTTTCTTAGCAGGGAACTGGGACATAGTCCAAAGAGGAGTGCCAAACTCTTAGAACGCGAGCAGAGGAGCGACTTCCACCACAATCAAACCACACCCTATTAGAAGGCATGTGGGTTTATCTTTGGGTTTGTCAGTTTCAGTTTCGCATCCGGAAATTTTTGGTCTCTACCGGAAAAAGCTTTCCAATCTGAGTAACAATGCACCAAGAGATTTGGAAATTATGTCCGTGTAAGTTTTTAATTATGGGTGTGAAGCGCGCCACATTCATGACTAAGAGGTTGCAAGCCTCCTTTTCATACTCGACTTACTTTGTCGCTTTTCCAGAACCAAAGGTTATCTTGCATAATAGATTTCCTTTTCAACCGATTGAGTTAAACTACAAGCAGCCTGATTCCCTATGTTGAGGGGTATGTAGGCGGGATCAGTATTGAAAGCTCGGTTGTATTCCAACTTTCGCTGTTAAATCTTATTCTCGAGCATGCCGGTCCCTTCATAATTCGGTATCGAAATGGCTTTTGAATTCTTTCAAAATCGGGCGTAATAATCAAGCGTATCAAACTACAAGTGGCCTGAATTCTCATATAGCCTGAGATATGTAGAAAACCTATTTCCGGGGTTCGGCCATAATTCTTAAAGTCCGTACAAAATCCCTTTTCCAAAGATGAAGACGTGGTCGGTCAAAATTGGATTAGTCAATTTCATTTTCCTCGAATTTCTTGCATCAATTCAAGAAAAATGAGGGACAGTTGTTGACACCCAATTTTGGAACTCCACGATAAGAATTAATTTTCGAACTTCATTAATTTCAAACGATTTGGAATAATTAATTTTATAAAAATTCAAATGTATTTCAAGTTATTTATAGGTAATTTTAATCATTTTATAATTTTTAAATAATAAATATGTTTTTATATAATTAGTATATTTTATAAATATTCGAAAATCGCGTCAATAAAGATTTTACTTTTACATAAATATCCTACTAATTAGTTTAGCTATATAATAAATTATATTTTGAATTAATTAGTTTATCACTAAGTTAATTATTTTATTTCATTGAAATTAAGAAGAGCTCGCTAATTAATTCTTCTTGGTCAAGTTTTAACCAAAATTCATTGATTAAATTTCGATTTGACTACAATTGAATTTTATTTGGGCTTTTATACCTACTCAATTTATTTCAACCACTTAGAGAAGCCAATTTTGGGCCTTTTCCTCTCAAATCCCAGCAAGCCCATTCTTAAAAATAAGTAGCCCACCGGACATCAGCTATACTCCAACATGAGCAACTTACAAAAATGACTATATTTATAGGGTTATTAAAGTACAATAGCTATAAGTATGATATTTATAAAAAATGACTACAATTTAACTTTTTTTCTAGCTATATTATTGTATATGTTTTTTATTTTTCTATTTATACACTAATATAGTTTTAATTACAATGAACTAAATAAGAAAACTGTATTAATTGTACAAATTCAAATTAGTATCTTTATTTAAAAAATTTAAAGTATTAATATATCAAGGATACAAGTATTTGTAAAAACTTAATGTAATATATTAAACAAGATAAAGTATAACAATTTAGCATATGAACACGATAATTTGAAAAATGAATACATTGTTGTTAAACAAAAAATGAATACACCAGTATAGTATACATATGAATACATTGTTGTTAAACAAAAGATGGATATATATTTGACAATACATAAACAAAAAAAAAAGGAAAATAATAGAATGTGTAGGTAGCAAAAGTGTGCAAGTATTCGGCTGTATAAAAAAATGAAAAAAACCAACAAACGTCAATCTCTTTTTGGTCAAGTTTTTCTTATAATACTTGAGGCTTGGTATTGACTCATGTATTTGTTTATAAAAAAAAATTGTATTAATGTATCCAATTATACTTGTATTGCCTAATTAACCTTTCAAATTCAATAGATTACTTATGTATCCAAATATACTTGTATTCACAAATCACCATTTCAACTTGTGTTAATATTAGAATACAAGTATCTATGTATATAACTATTCTACTATATACAAATTTGACAATCACACAAACCTCAATCTCTTTTTGCTCGTGTTCTTCTTGTACTACTTTTTTTTTTATAATTATAGCCATTGTAATGTAGAAACAAATAATTCTTCAATCGAAAGCCTATAAAAATAGATGCAATATATATGTATACAAATATGATCTTCATAAAAACGAGGAGAAAATCAATTAAGCGATATCTAATGAATTCAAATTACAAAAATTACTCCTAGAATCATCAAAAAGATCTTAAATTGGAAGAAATTTGGGAGAAAAATACAAAAAATTTGTGATATAGGAAGATTGATGAAAGGGAAAGTATTAATGAGGGTAAACATGGGGAATCACCATTTCAATTTGTGTTAATAGTACAATACAAATGTCTATGTATATAAGTATTCTACTATATACAAATTTGACAATCAAACAAACCTCAATCTCTTTTTGCTCATGTTCTTCTTCTATTTTTTTTATATCTATAGCCATTATAATGGAGAAACAAATAATTCTTCAATTGAAACCTTATAAAAGTAGATAAAAATATAAATGTATACAAATATAATTTTTATAAAAATGAGGAAAAAAATCTATTAGAAGATATTTCTTTTCCTCAAAGACAGAACCAATGGTCTATTTTATTAAACAAAAGGAAATAATACAGACTTGGTTTCAGCCCAAGTCAAAAAAAGGAAGAAAAAGAACCAAACGTAACAAGATAGCAAAGACAAAATAAAATAAAAAAGACAAAAGCTCTAAACAACCATCGGAGAAATGAGAGGTCACCGGAGAAGATGATGAATTCAAATCACAAAAAATGATCCTAGAGTTATGTAAAAGAATCTTAAATTGGAAGGAATTGTGGGGGAAATATAGAAAATTTGTGATAAAGAGATACTGATGAAAGAGAAAGTATTAATGAGGGTAAATATGGGGACCAATCACATAAAACGTGCCTAGCATAACTAATTATGTGTGTAATAATAACTTTCCTATTTAATATTTAATAATTTCCTATTTATTTATATATAATTAACTTTGCTATTTATTGTGTAATTATATCCATATAACATAAAAAGAATAAACTGTAGCTATTTATCTTTAATGTATATTGATGTTTGCCATATTCTGTAGTTTTTCCTTCCAACATTTCCCAACACTTCCCAATCCAGCCCACCTTTTCCCCCAACCCGGCCCAAATCCTTGTTCAAAAGAGACCAGAACGTTAACAGAAACCCAGCAACTTATTCCTCCTTTTTCACGTTAACATCATAGCGACCAAAAGCAACAACATAGACGGCGTGAGGACAACTCACAGCAGCAGCACGCATGGACGACACCCTCAACCCCGGTACGCGCTCCATCTTCCTCACGCAAAAGTCAATTGCACGAAAAGCAACAACAACTATAACTCACGGCGTCAAATAGACGGAAAGTGAACCCAACGTCTCATTCGCCAGAGTTTCGTACAACAGCACTGTTTCAGTCCAAAGCATGCAGATTTGTCCTTGCGACTGTGAGATGATGCCACGTAGCGTAGCAAGGACAATGGGATCGATCCATCCGTCTGTCTACCTTTCCTCTTCCGGAATGAGTTGATTTTTCATAGAAAAGGGTGTCTTCCCTAAAATGGTGAAAGAAATTTGGAGTTTGAATTTCGGATGGGCCCAATTTCTATTCGGATTTCATCCGTTTCCCTCCAAAATGGTGAACCCTAATCTCCTTCTACATATTCCTTTTCTTTTCAGTATTGGTGGGGGATTTTTAGCTGGAAAATTCTTTACTAAGGTAGAGAGAAAAGCTTAACCAATTATTCACAAAAATTCACATAAAAATACATTCGGCGAAGGGTAAGCTAGGCCTCTCGCTTGCCATTCCGTTCATGATTGTGTGGTGGAACTCACTGTTGTCTCTCGAGTTCGTCGTCTCAGTTCGTTGCACCAGTAAAGGTAAACTCATTCAAAATTTCGTCTCTTTTACTTGATGTTCTGTTTTTTCTGAACTATCTATTTTCTTCTTTTCTCGAATTACTTTGTTCTTTTTGGTTCACTGTTCATGTATGATAGCCGAGCTTTTTCCTTTTTTTTAGTCGATATTCTTTGTAGTTTGAAGCATAAAGGGTGTTCTTGTGTGTGTGTTTATTTTGTGAGTTTAGGCGGAATTTGGATGCTAACTGATAAGGGGGTCAAACGTTGTTGCATCTAATAGAACAAGTCATTTTTCTCTATCTTCCTTTAGGTTTTCCTGATTATCCTGCTTCTTGGTGTGTTTGGTTGGAAATGATAATTTCACCTTCAAATGGTAGCTTCATTACTCATTTGCATTATTAAAAGTATAAATGAGAATTGATACGAGTTGCTTCATGTAGAATTTCGAATGAGACTCTATAGTTTTAAAGATTTTTATCTGATCAATTGAAACATTGTGTGTTCTGTAAATTCTCATCTAAGCCTAACATTATTTAATCGTGTTTGCAACCCAAGTATGAGTTTATTTTTAAATTCGCCTTTGTTCAAGTGTTCTTGGCACAAATTTGTCAATGTTGCAATCTGTTCCTTTCTTTAGCGAGTAATATTTAGGCGTCTGCTATTGTGTTTTATCTTGTAGTGTGTTATTTTTCCCTCTCTATTTAAATATATGATAGTAACAGCTATAGGCTATCTTATTGACTCTCCTTTGTTTTTATTTTCATCAGTAAGGTGTTGTTTGTTAAAACCTCTGCTAATTAAGTCTTAGTCGTCTTTGACCGCTGTAAATGCATGTTGCCAATTATCTTGTTAATTCTGTATTTTAGAAGATCATGTTTTTTTGTTTGTCGAGTTGTATGTTAATCATTTGTCATTTGATTTGCATGTGAAATCTGTCTGGGTCTTCACGGACTCTATCCTTGCAATTTCCTTTGGGCCATGGAGGCCTAATTATATTTTATTCGAGTCAGCCTGCCTTAATAATCGAAGAATAGGTTCTCTAAAGTTGACGTACAGGTCTCGGAGTGGAAAAAAGAGGTTGGATATGAACGATATACAACGATATACATGTGTCGTATACGTTGTATATCACATTGAAAATGGGCTGAAAGAGCCTTAAATTTTCAGTTTTTGTATTTTTGTAATTATTGGGCCAAAAACCCATTTATCTTGATCATTATTGTGTTAGTCTAGGACAAGTACCAAGTGTTGGGCCAAAGGTCCAAAAAAGCATAATTCACGCCCAAGTGCTGGTCCAGGCGAATAGAAAACAAGACCTGGGCCTGAACCTTCTCTCCCTCTTTATTTTATTTTATTTGTCTAATTGTTTATTTGCTAGTTAATTCTAAGGTTTTTCCGTAACTCGATTCTCCAAAAGACGAAACAACCATATCTTTAAAATCAAACAAGTATTTTTTTACTTTAAAATATTTAGTATTTAACTAATATTTTTTATTTCCTCACCCTTTCCCTTTAAAAAACAAGTTCAAGTCTTAAGTTGCTATTTCTTCAAACAAGGTATGCTTTTATTTTCAAATCATTTAGCCAAATAGTTAATTGCCGGATAACCGCATATAAGAGGGCTTTTCCGGTGCTTTCAAATCCTTCCCAAAGTGCTAATAAGAACCCCGAACCTCTTTGAATATTTTCATTAGATTTCTGTTTAATCTTTTGAAAAAGTAGTTTTCTTGATTTTTCTTAAAAATTAAGTGACGACTCTTAAAGCCAGTCTAATTAATATTTTTAAATAAAACACCCACATTACTATAGATCTATCCTAAACCCAAAAACTCACCCAAATTTATAATCAAGTTCCTAATCTTGATTTCAATTAACATGTCAACTCTCATATTTCTAAATTCCAAGTCTAGGGTTAAGTCATAATTTATCCAAACACTACAACCCTAATAGTTTTCATGTAATACAATACACCTAATATTTAATTATATATCACAATATATCAAAACTTGAATCATAACATGATAATCATAAGAAAATTCAAAATCAAAGTCAAATTACGTGGTACTGCCTAAACCACCGAACTCAGAATTAACCCATAAATCTTCTTGTACGAATAATATCTACTAATTGATAACTTATCCTACAAATTCTCACCTCCTCTAATCATTACCTCATTATTAACCCATTATCCCATCATGTGTACTCGTACTCATCAGTAGGTATCAATAATTTAACCAAAAATTGATCTACCAAGATTGTGGTTATAACATCTCTTAAGAATATTACACGTATTCAACTTCTTACCACAATTGTCAATGCCATTATAATACTCCCTCCGTCCCATATTATATGTCACCCTTTTTTTAAAATAGTTGAGCCACAACAGAGGCGTATCCAGGATTTTGAGATGATGGGTGCACTATTATAAGAAGGTTGATCTATGATATATATTAGATCGGTTCGACGTTTAGATTTTTCCTACTGAAAATAGTTAAAATTTTAAAATTATAGGTCTAAAATGAATTCTAATATATATGTATGTGTGTGTGTTGAATTAATTAAAATGTAACAAATGCTACCAATTACCACTTAGAGAAGTTTATCTAATTTTAGAAAGAAAAATAAAATAAGATAAAATAAAATTCAAATTTCTAACCTCCCGGAGAGAGGTGCACCCAGTCATAATCGCATTATGTGATACTCCGAGTGTGAGTTCACACATCTATATTTCAATATATTTTTAAAATACAACACTACTATATATGATCTCGGGAGGGGACCATGGGTTCACGTGAACCCGGTGACCCCCCTTTAGATACGCCTCTAAGCCACAATATATATATGTCATTTTATAAAATGTATGCATAAATTACCATTTTTTCCCATTATACCCTTGATAGATTAATTAATTAATCTTGAAAATATATTTACTTTGACTAATTTAGGAAATCTACAAGTAATTAATTTCATTGGGAGAGTACTTCATTCATTAATTAACTACTTTCTCTATTCACTACTTATTCTATAAAATCTAAATTCAAAAATAATCTTGAAAGTTGAAGCTTCAACAAATTTTATCAAGGAAGATGACATTTCAAAAAGTTCAAAGGAAAATTTGGATCAATTTGAAGTAATGGAATTTGAATATTTTGTGATGTTGCCATGTTTGCTTTAAGAATTTATATATAAACATATAAAAAATATTTTACACAAAATATATAGGAAAATTGAGGTGGGAAAAATTGATTTTTAAATTTTCTTGAATCAATTGGTGAAAAAATTTGGCTCCAAAAATAAACTCTAAAATTTAAATAGTCATCTAAATGCATTTATATTTTTGAAATCGAACATTTCATTATTTATTACAAAGTTGTTATAAACAAATATTAAATAAGGGTATAAGGATAAAATTACCTTATTTCTTAATACAAGTGCAAATAGAAAAGATGACATATAATATGGGACAGAGGAAGTAACATCAATAACATGACTTTCATTCCATATGCAAAATTTCATATATTAAAATGTTATTAATGCTAACCTGATGTTAGCCGCCGCCATTCTGGAAGTTGTGCCTGAGTTTCAAGCAGCTACTCTTTTTATTATGACCAAAATTTAATAAATTCCTTTTAATTTAATTCATTACATGGGTCAAGTGGTATAGGGTGTTAATTATAGATTAGGCCTATTAACTATCAACTAAATAAATAAATTATATAATAAATTTCATCAATTAAATAATTGTAGCTATCGAATAGTTCAAAATTTCCAAATCAATTTTATCGACTAATCAAAAATGATTTGGGGCAATTATCGGGAGGGATAAAACGATAATTTTTATGATAATTTCCAAAAATAATTTTCTAGGTCATTACAATTTACTTACTAGATATAAGTGTCTGTGCTAGCCCGGTCCCAATATTTGTTATTTTTTTATCTCACTTTATGTAATATAGATAAAATTTAAAGTCAATTAAATTTTGGTATGATTTTTAAATATTTTAAGTTGTTAATTATTGTAATTTTTAAATAATATATGTTACTTTTCTTGTCAAAAATATATGTAGCACAAATAGAATTTCAAGAGTCAATATGTTGTTAATCATTGAGATTTAAATACTTTTTACGTAGTTTTCAAATTAAATAATACATGTAACTTCTTTTGTCCCATTTTATGTGACACATATATATTAATTTTAGTTGTCAATTATCATGATTTATAGTATTTTTTATGCAATTTTTAAATATATAAAAAATTAAAAAGATAAGACAAACAAATTAAAACGGAGAAAAAAAAAGGCAAATATATCTGTAAGTGTGGAACCACACAGGTGAAGCAGGCATGTTGACCGCCACCTATGTGGTTATCTACTACTTATATATAGTATTTTTTTTTATGTAATTTTAAAATATATAAAAAATTAAAAGGATAAGACAAACAAATTAAAAAAGGAGAAAAAAGTAGGCAAATATATATGTAAGTGTGGAACCACACAGGTGCAGCAGGCATGTTGACCGCCACCTGTGTGGTTATCCACACATATATATAAGTAGTAGATGTTACACTTATTCATATAATTAATTAAGAGTTGTGCATAAAAGTATTTGCCTCCAGGAGGAATCCTAAAATTTCGAGACCATAGACTGAGGAGAGATACCTCTACATCTCATGATGTCCTTATTGGAGAACACGTTGATTCGATTCGTGCAGTTAGAGATCCTTTAGTAGTAGGCGGCATCCCCTCTTAGTTTTGAGTAGGCGGAACCATTCTGTTTTGGAAGCATCCGCGAGAGGTCTTGTGGTGCATCCATCTAGTACAGCCCTCAAAACGATCCAAAACAACAATGATTACGTTCTATACTTTAATTTTTTCCATTTAAAATCTTAATATATATATTTTTAAATAATGTTATTTGAATTTGTAAAAGTGAAATAACGTTTAGCTATATATTTATGTAACGATCTAATCCTGTCGTTATAAAAAAGCCAACGGGAAATTTTTTTGGGCCGGAAAACTTTTTGGTAGTAACTGGAAAATTTTCAACCTAGTTCAAATTTGGACGAAATCGAAGTCAGTGAGGTCTAGGGAAATCTGGTAACAAATGAGAGATCTAATAATGGATTTTATTACATGAGTGGATAGCTAAGATGTTAAGGAACCTGTATGACTTTACAAAATTGAATTCGGACGAGTACGTAGAACTCCCGAAACTGATCTTAGCGTGAACAGGTAGTTTCTGGTGTCATGAGTTGAAGGTGTGTTGTGAAATGAGGGTTTGAAACTCTTAATTCGACTCACTGGTTCCGTACAAGCCACCAAGGCAGGATTATTCCCGCCAGGGCGGGGCCACTGTGGCGAGATGGTGGCCACGATTGTAGGTCAATCGCGATTTAAGTCGAAAATAAACCCCAAAAATGTTATTTTTCTGCAACCTTTTATCATAACGACCCATGGATATTTCTTGAAGGTTTTCCACCTCTTCTACCACCAAAGGTAAGGTTTTACTCCCCGAAGCTATTTTTTCGATTCGTAGTACTTAATTTCTTAGGTAATTATCGATGGGGGATTTTGATATGGGAATTATGGTGGAAAAAGCCCTAATCTAGATATGGAGATCAAGGGTTTGGCCTAGAGTTGATATTATTGATTATAATTTGGGTAATTAGGTCTTATTTATTGATCCTCGTGTTATATTGATAGTTTGTAGACCAAGAACAAGAGAAAAGAATCCAAAAAGGGAAGAATCAAGTTCTTAAGGGATTCAAGCTTTGTTCGAGGTAGGTGATGATTGTGATTTCATGTTGTGTGATATATGTTAGTAATTGCTTCGTTATAATACATGTATGTATGTGAATGTTGCACTATTGATCACACTAATCGTAAATAAGTATGAATGAATGATTGTATGTCATAAAATCAACACTTGCTTGTATGATTATGAGAATGTACATTGTGATTGTTATTGTGGCTTGTTAAATGGAACGGGTGTCGCGTTCCGACACACTAACTGGGATCGGATGTCACGTACTGACATACATATTGGAACGGGTGTCACGATCTGAAACACTAACTTGGAACAGGTGTAAGGATTCGGCACATTAACAGTTTGGGTATAGGTTCCATGAGAGGACCATTTATTTGGCATATATGTGTATTATTGAGAATGTGGAACTGTACATTGACCCTGAAATGATGACTGATATTGTATATGTTCGGCATATGCCTGTTTTATAATGTTGTGGTTACTTGTATATGTTTCACTTACTGGAATAGCCGTATGATTCTACCAGTACATTGTGATTGTGTACTGATATTGCACTTGCTCTTTCTTTGTTGAGTACATGGCATCTTCAGGCGGCTACTGACAGACCTCGTTTAGAAGATCAGGGATCAATCGAATTCAAGGGTGAGCCAGTTCTTCCAGGTTGCCATGAGTTCTCTTTTTGTTTATGTCCACATCTTCAGACTTAGACTAGTATCACGACCCAAACCGTCGTGATTAACATTCATACTAACTCTCCGATGGGAGAACCACTACTACAACCCAAACCAAGCAACTAACCCAAATTTAAGGCATTTAAGTTACGGAAGCAAGTAAAATACTAAAGAAATAAATAGAGTTCCCATAAACTCTAACAAAGTCTACCAATAATAAACTAACATTGCGGAAGTAATGCCTAGAACCTGAAAGACAATGTACCAAAACATCTAAAGTTCAACTAGTCTAAACAAAAAGGGATGCAACCCCAATCTAATGAACTAATCAACTAACTAGAACATATCTAAGTCCGAAAATGGTAAACATAGACGAAAGAGAACCCATGGCAGCCCGGAAGAATTGGCTCACCCTTGAATTCGAATGATCACTGATCTCCTAAGTGAGGTCTGTCAGTAGCCGCTTGAAGATGTCTTGTACTTAACAAAAATAAGAGCAAGTGCAGTATCAGTACACAACCACAGTCTACTGGTAGGATTACACGGCTATCCCACTAAGTGCAACATACATAAGTCAAACAACAATATAATCACATGCATATATCCAACATATACAATATCATCAATATTTACGAATAACCAACAACTTCACATGTCTCAAAATACACAATTATGACAAGTCATTGGTCCTCTCATGGAACCCATACCCAAACACTTACCATATCGGAACGTGGTACCCGATCTAATGATTATGCCGGAACGTGGCAACCAATCCCATAATTATGCCAGAACGTGGCAACCGATCCAAGTTAATTATGTCGGAACGTGGAAACCGAGCCATTCAACACACCACAATCACAATCACAAGTATATCATTAAGATCATACAATTAAGTCATGATTTCATGGTAACCATCATTCATCTACCCCATTACAACAAGTGTGATCAATAATGCAACATTAATAGACATACATGTATCACAATGAAGCAAGAACAAACATACATTACACAATCATAGAATCACAACCATCACCTACCTCGAAACAAGATTGAAACCCTAAGAAACTTGATCCTTCCCTTTCCGGATTCGTTCCGCTTGTTCTTAGTCTACAAACAATCAATATAATATGGGAATCAATAAACAATCACTAATTACCCAGATTACTAACAATTCTAACAACCCTAGATCATACTCATGATCCCAAATATCCAAAATAGGACTGTTTCCACCATAGAATCTAGATCAAAACCCGCCACATCATTAATTGTCCATTCTATTACGTTTTACGGATTGAAAAAAATGGATTTGGGGAGTGAAAAGCTTATCTTTAGCCTCAAAAATGGTGGAAAACTTTTCGGAGTCGCTGGGGTTTGTTCTTTAGCTCTAAAAATGGAAAAGTGTAGAATGAGGTCATTTAGGGGTTTATTTACGACCTTAAGTCGCGTCGAACCTGCCACAACAGCCCTCATCCCGCTTCAACGGCCCCGCCAGAGTGGCCAAAACCCCCCACCAAGGCGGCTTGCACAAACCAGTGAGCTATTTAAAGAATTCCAAAATCCCCATTTCACAACACACCTCTAACACACAACGCTCAGAAAATACCCTTCACACTAAGATCAATTTCGGGAGTTCTACTCGCCCGAATTCAATTCCGTAAAGTTGTACGGATTTCTTAACGAGTTATCTAACTACTCATGTAATCAAAATCATAATTAACTCCCCCGATTGTTACTAGATTTTCCTACACCTTAAAGACTCCGATTTTGTCTTAATTTGGACTAAGTTGGGAAAATCCAAATACTATGAAAAAAGTTTTTCGGCCCCAAATCTTTACCCGTTAACATCTATAACTACGGAAACATGTCGTTACAGTAGATACCAATTTATCCATCACTCGTCCCCGAGTGACAAAACTTAGGAAAAATAGGCTAAGGAAAGAATGAAGTAGTACCTGAATTGACGAACAATTGGGGATACTTGTCTCGCATGTCCCTCTCGATCTCCCAAGTAGCTTCCTCAACTAGACGATGCTTCCATTGAGCTTTCACGGACTTAATCTCCTTGGTCCTCAACTTGCGCACATCACGATCAAGAATTGCAATTGGTTCCTCCTCATATTGGAGGTCTTTGTCTAACACAATTGAGTCTCACTTAATGATGAAATCCCCGTCACCATGATACCTCTTCAACATGGACACATGAAATACTGGATGAACACCCGATAGATTAGGAGGTAAAGCCAATCTATACGCTACCGGTCCTACACATTCAAAAACATCAAAGGGACCAATGTATCGCGGACTTAGTTTGCCACTCTTGACAAATCTCATCACCCCTTTCATGGGTGATACCTTAAGAAGAACATTTTCGTCGGTTTGAAACACCATGTCTATTACCTTATGATCCGCATACTTCTTCTGTCTACTCTAGCCTACTAAAAGTTTAGCTTGAATACTCCTTACCTTATCTTGAACATCCTTCGTTAAATCAACCCCCAAAGGTTTTACATCTCCAGCCTCGAACCATCATATGGGTGTTCTACATCCCCTCCCATAGAGTGCCTCAAAAGGTGCCATATATATGCTGGAGTGATAACTATTATTATAGGATAACTCACACAGCAGTATGAATTTATCTCAATGCCCTCCAAAATCAAGCACACATGCCCTCAACATGTCTTCTAACACTTGTATAATCCTCTCTGACTGTTCGTCTGTCTGTGGATGAAAGGTTGTACTAAAAGTGAGTTGTGTGCCAAATTCATCATGTAATTTCCTCCAAAACTTGGATGTGAATTGGGCACCACGGTCTGAGATGATAGAGAGAGGCATCCCATGCAACCTCATTATCTCTTTCACATAAACTTTAGCCAATTGTTCAGCATTATAATTTGTTCTTACCGGAATAAAATGGGCTGACTTGGTCAATCTATCAACCACTGCTCAAATAGAATCAAACTTTCCCAAAGTCTTGGTAAGACCAACCACAAAATCCATGGCTATTCTTTCCCACTTCCATTCCGAAATTGGCATTCTTTGAAGAAAACCTGCAGGCCTTTGATGTTCATACTTCACTTGTTGACAATTTGGACACTTCGCCACAAACTTCGCTATATCCGTCTTCATGCTCGGCCATCAATAAATTCGCTTCAAATCTCGAAACATCTTGGTCACACCCGGATGAATAGAATATCGCGAACCATGAGACTATGCCAACAATTTCTCAATCAAGTCATCTACTTTAGGAACACATATTCTCCCTTTTAAATTGAGCACACCATCCGCCTAAAGAGTGGTCTCTTGTGCCTTACCATTCACAGTCTTCTTCCTAAGCTCCTTCAAATTCTCATCCTCAAATTGTTTGGTCTTGATCTCCTCAATGAATATGGCCCTTACTTCAATACTAGCTAACCTCTTTCTGAGATGCCTAACTTCATGAACTTGGACTCTAAGGTCTGAATTTCCTTAGGCAAAGGTCGCTTGGTTACACTTAGGCAAGCTAAACTACCCATACTCACCGCTTTCCGACTCAAAGCGTCTGCATACCCGGATGGTATTAAATGGTGACATCATAATCTTTAAGTAACTTCATCCATCTTCTTTGTCTCAAATTCAGATCCTTTTGAGTGAATACATGCTGTAAACTACGATGATCAGTAAGCACCTCACATTTAACACCATAAAGGTAATGTCACTAGATCTTAAGAGTAAATACTACCGCTGCCAACTCCAAATCATACGTAAGATAATTTCTCTCATGCACCTTCAATTGGCGCGACACATAGGCTATAACATTCTTATCATGCATTAACACCGCGCCCAACCCAGAATGAGAAGCATCATAATAAACTATAAAATCCTTACCTTCCACCGGTAACGCTAGAATAGGTGCGGTGGTCAAGAGAGTCTTGAGATTTTGGAAGCTCTCCTCACATTTTTCAGTCCATTCAAATGGTATCTCCTTTTTGGTCAAATTAGTCAAGTGAGTGTCAATAGAAGCAAAGTTCTTCACAAATCGACGATAATAGCTAGCGAGACCCACAAAACTCCTAACTTCCGTCACGGAGCTAGGCTGAACCCAATTCTTAACCGCCTCAATCTTTTGAGGATCCACAATTACTCCTTCTTTCGAAACTACATGCCCTAAAAAATGCAACAGAAGTCAACAAAAATTCACACTTAGAAAATTTAGCATACAACCTTTGTTACCCAAGAACACCCAGAACAACACGAAGATGGTCGGCATGCTTTTCCTCACTTTTCGAGTAGACCAAAATATCATCAATAAACACTATAACAAATGAATCAAGAAACAGCTTAAATACCCCATTCATCAAACTCATGAACGTTGCAGGCGCATTAGTCAAACCAAAGGACATAAGTAGGAATTCATAGTGCCCATAGCGAGTCCTAAACGCCGTCTTGGGCACATCCTCAGGCCTAATTTTTAATTGATGGTAACCATACCTTAGATCAATCTTAGAGAAAACTGATGCACCTTGCAATTGGTCAAAAAGATCATCTATTCGAGGCAAAGGATACTTGTTTCGAATAGTGAGCTTATTCAATTGTCGCTAATCTATACACATTCTCATACTACCATCATTTTTCTTAACAAACAAAACTGGGGCACCCCATAGGGAAGCACTAGGTCGAATAAATCCCTTATCAAGTAGCTCTTGGATTTGAGCCTTAAGCTCTCTTAATTCCACCGGAGCCATACGATATGGAGGAATAGAAATGGGGCGCGTACCAGGATCTAAATCAATGCAGAATTCTATATCTATATCCGGAGGCATACCAGGCAAGTCACTAGGAAACACTTCTCTAAATTCTAACACCACAGTAATAGACCCAATGGCTAGAGCCTCAATCTCAACATCCCTAATATGATCCAAATAAGCCAAACAACCCTGCCCTATCAATTTCTTAGCCCGAATGGAGGATATGATCTTAGTTCGCTTAGTCTTGTACACCCCTTCCCACTCTAATTTTTCCCTTCCCGGAATTTCTAGAGTTACGGACTTAGTATTACAATTAAGTACGACATAATAGGAGGACAATCAAGTCATGCCTAAGATTATGTTAAAGTCAGTCATATCCAAAATCTCCAAATCGACTCAAGTCTGAAAACCCATAAACAAAATAGGATAAGCACGATAGACATGGGTAACTATGACTGACTCTCCAACTGGGGTGGAAACATGGATACGGCAATCAAGTATATCACAAATCATATCAAACTCTGAGGCAAACCACACACATACATAAGAATAAATAGAACCCGGATCAAATAACACAATAGCCATCATGTCACAGACAATAATAGTATCTGTGATCACCGCGTCAGACGCCTCTGCCTCATTCTTACCCGGAAAGGCTTAACACTGAGCCCTATTATCTTGACGAACCACTTCCTTGCCTGGTTGCACATTACCTCTGCCTGCATTACCATTTCTACTACCTCCATGACCTCACTGATTACCTCATCGCCTACCTTGTGGACGCCCTCAATCATTATTACCATTTCCCGTGGGTACCACTGCTCTAGTCTGTTGTTGCGCAAACTCAAACACACGTGGGTGGGGACAATCTCTCCTCATATGCTCAGGTTCTCCACAGTTGTAACAAGTAAGATAAAAAAATGGTCTGTCGCTCGTCGAAGGCGCGACTCCCTAGCTATCCTGAAAATTATGAGATGGAGTTTACGAGTAACTACCTGCAGAGGCGGGCATATCAGACTGAATTGTCTTGGCTGCAATCGTTGGCCTTTCGGACCCCTTGGAATAAGAACATTGAAAGTTACCCGAGTTCTTAGCCCTTTTTGCCCATGCCTTAGCTTGACCGTCTCGCCTCACCCCTTTCACTTTCTTAACATAGTTTGTTACCTCATTAAAACTCCTCCCTGCAGAAGTCATATGAACAGATAGTACTTGCAACTCAGAGTTTAGTCCCCTAATAAATAATCGAATTCTCTTTTCCTCAGTAGTCACCAATTAAGTAGCATATCTAGACAAAGCATAAAACTTGGCCTCATAAGTAGCCACAGTCATACCACCCTGCTCCAATGCCATGAACTCATTCTTCTTGCGATCCCTCAAAGTCCTAGGCACATACTTTTCTAGAAACAGAGCATGAAATTGGGTCCAAGTAAGTGGAGGTAAAGTAGAAGATCTGCATTCCATATAAGCTCTCCACTACTGTTTTGCCTCACCTTGAAGTTGAAAGGACACGAACTCAACCCCATGTTGATAGACAATTCTCAACTTATGAAGTCTCTCATAGCAATCTAAGATAAACTCATAAGCATCATCATTCTTAGAACCAAGAAACACATGAGGCTTTAGCTTCAAAAACTTAGTCAACATTTCATGACCATTACCGGTCATAACATAACCCAATAAGGGACGAAAGAAAGCATTGTTACCTCTTGTTCCACCCGTCTTGGAAGCAGTGCTAGCAACATGAGGATTAGTAGGAGCTTGAGTTGCTTGAGCAAAAGGAAGCACTCCAGGACCAACCAACTAGGGTTGGGCATTCGGTAATTCGGTTCAGTTTCAGGTTTTTTTTTAGTTTTTCAGTTTTCAGTTTTTGTACCATGTGACCGAACATCGAACCGAATTATTTAGATTTGGTTTTTATTATTTCAGTTCAGTTTATGTTATTTCGGTTCGGTTTTGTTAGTTCAGTTTTTGAAGAAATAATCAAATGGATAAAGAAATCTTGAGGCTGCTCCGATGGTCGTCGGTTGTTGCTGCTGGAGTGCTGTTTTGATGGTCAGTTGCTGGCTGCTGCTGGTCGGTCGGAGGCTGATGCTGGTCAACTGGCGACTGCGGCTGGTTGGTTGATACATGTTGGCCCTCTGCTGGTCGACGCGACGACGCCAAAAATGGGAAAGCGTTAAGGCTTAAGGGACAGTGAAAGGCTGAAAGTGAAGCCTAAGAAAAACGAAAACCAAAGTGAAAAATGAAGGTGGTCACTGCTCACTGACCTAATTCAAAATTGTGCATATATTTATTATTTAATAATATCTATTAATAATTAATATATTATTAATATATTAATATAATATATTTCGGTAAACCGAAATATCGAATAATACAAAAGTCATGTACCAAAAATCGAATCAAAATACCAAAAAATACAAAAATTTCTATCGAATCGAAAACCGAAATACCAAAAAAATTGGTTCGGTAATTCAGTTTTTCAGTATTTATGCCCAACTCTACAACCAACCGCTTCAAGAATGACATGATTTGTCGAGCTAACACTGGTTTATGGGGGGAACATCAGTAGTCTCAGCCTGCACCTCTTCCTCTTGTCCCACATCCTCAACATTCTCAATATCAACATTGTCCTATTCAATCTCTTCATGATGCGCAAGAGGGTTCTCATTCACATGAGCATTCTCAACAAGAGCTCCATTCCCCGCAGGCACTACTCTTCCACGACCTCTACCCCTAACTCTTCCTCTACCTCTGCCTCAACCGCGACCTTTTGCTGCAGATTCCTCAGGTGGAGTATTGACGGGAGCTACGGGCCTGACGCCATTGAATCTAGTATTAACCATCTGCGAATAGAAGAGTGAAAGAGGTTAGATACCAATTTGAATCGCCAGATACCAATTGGAATCAAGTCTAGCATGAAAGGAGACAAGAGAAAATAGAGAGATTCCTAAAGTCCTATAGCCCCTCGAAGAAAAGTAAAGGCGTCCCCGTACCGTTTTGCGAGCCTCTACTAGACTCGTTTGGTACATCAAGATCAACGAACCTAGGCTTAGATACCAACTTTTTCACGACTCAGACCGTCGTGATTGGCACCAACACTAACTCTCCGGTGGGACAACCACCACAACAACCCAAACCAAGCAACTAACCCAAAATTAAGGCATTTAAGTTACAGAAGCAAGTTAAATACTAAGAAAATAAATAAACTTCCCATAAACTCTAACAAAAGTCAAACAATAATAAACTATTATTGCGGAAGTAATGCCTAGAACCTTAAAGTCAATGTACCAAAACATCTAAAGTTCAACAAGTCTAAACAAAAAGGGATGCAACCCCAATCTAATGAACTAATCAACTAACTAGAACATAGTATAAGTCCAGAAATGGTGGACATAGACGAAAGAGAACCCATGGCAGCCCAGAAGAATTGACTCACCCTTGAATTCGAATGATCATTGATCTCCTAAGCGAGGTTTGTCAGTAGCCGCTTGAAGATGTCCTGTACTCAACAAAAATAAAAGCAAGTGCAGTATCAGTACACAACTACAGTGTACTGGTATGATCATGCAACTATCCCACTAAGTGCAACATACATAAGTCAAACAACAATATAATCACATACATATATCGAACATATACAATATCATCAACATTTACGAATAACGAACAATTTCACATGTCTCAAAATACACAATTATGACAAGTCATTAGTCCTCTCATAGAACCCAAACCCAAACAGTTAGCATACCAGAACGTGGTACCCGATCCAATGATTATGTCGGAACGTGAAAACCGATCTCATAATTATGCTGGAACGTGGCAACCGATCCAAGTTAGTTATGTCGGAACGTGGCAACCGATCCATTCAACACACTACAATCACAATCACAAGTATATCACCAAGATCATACAATTAAGTCATGATTTCATGGTAACCATCATGCATCTACCTCATTACAACAAGTGTGATCAATAATGCAACATTCATACACATACATGTATCACAATGAAGCAAGAACAAACATACATCACACAATCATAGAATCACAACCATCACCTACCTCGAAGCAAACTTGAAACCCTAAGAAACTTGATCCTTCCCTTTTCGGATTCGTTCTGCTTGTTCTTGGTCTACAAACAATCAATATAATACGGGAATCAATAAATAATCACTAATTACCCGGATTAATAACAATTCTAACAACCCTAGATCATACCCATGATCCCAAATATCCAAAATAGGGTTGTTTCCACCATAGAATCTAGATCAAAACCCTCCCCCATCATTAATTGTCCATTCTATTACGTTCTACGGATAAAAAAAAATGGATTCGGGGAGTGAAAGCTTACCTTTAGCCTCAAGAATGGTGGAAAGCTGTTAGGATTCATTTGGGGTTCATTTTTTAGCTCTAAAAATTGAAAAGTGCAGAATGAGGTCGTTTAGGGGTTTATTTACGACCTTAAGTCGCGTCGAACCCGCCATAACGGCCCTCATCCCGCTTCAGCGACCCCGCCAAAGCGGCCAAAACCCCCACCAAGGTGGCTTGCACCAGTGAGCTATTTAAAGAATTCCAAAATCCTCATTTCACAACACACCTCTAACCCACGATGCTCAGAAAATACCTTTCACGCTAAGATCAATTCCAGGAGTTCTATTCGTCTGAATTCAATTCCGTAAAGTTGTACGGATTCTTTAACGAGTTATCTAACTACTCATATAATCAAAATCATAATTAACTCCCCCGATTGTTACCAGATTTCCCTACACCTTAAAGACTCCGATTTCGTCCAAATTTGGACTAGGTTGGGAAAATCCAAATACTACAAAAAAAGTTTTTCGGCCCCAAACTTTCCCCCGTTGGCATTTCTATAACGACGAAAACAAGTCGTTAAAACTAGTGCTTTAGATTCCTTGTGTTTAGTTTGGGGTTGCACCCATTTTCTTAGACTTGTCGTTCGTAGATGTTTTGGTACATTGACTTTCAGGTTCTAGGGGTTGAATTTCCGCATTAGTTATGGTTCGTTGTTTTAGTTGAACCCTTGAAGTTTATGAGGACTCCATTTTTATTGTCATTTAAACCTGCTTTCGTATCTTTAAATGCCTAGTTTTTCATTAAGTTGTTTAGTTCTTGAGTTAGCTGATTAGTATTAATGGTTCTCCTACTGGAGGGTTAGTGTGGGTGCCAATCACGACGGTCTGGGTCGTGACAATTTAACAAAAAATATTTGAAATAATGTCTTTTAAACAAAAGTAGGCAAAGTTTTTTTATGGCATTTTTTCTTAATTATTGTAGTGCATTATTAAGTTGTAATATTAATGCTTTAATTGAATCTTAAGGGAAGTCTTCCAAAATTCTTTTAACAGAATTTAAATAGAGGGGAAGGAGTAATTGTAATAAATAAAAATAATACTTGGTTTGTTCACTTAGTCATTATACTAAATTATTTTTTATTTGTTTGATTGAAAATAAAAAATAATTTGTTATTTAATTTATCCTTATTAATAACTATAATTATTTTGCAATATATTAAAGGGGAACTTTCACATATAGCCTAATTACTCTCCATAGCTATAGTTTGATAATTACAATTCATAGCTACATGTTATATGGAGGAGAGAGGTGAGCGAGACTGGTATATGTATATAGGTTAGATAATTGTATATTATACCTACGTATTTATATATATGGCAAGAGAGATTGGGAGAGGGAGGAGAGAGGCAGCAAGATTGGGAGAGGGAGGAGAGAGTCGAGCGAGATTGGGAGAGGGAGGAGGGAGGAGAGAGGCGAGCGAGAGAGGGCAGAGAGTAGGAGAGAGGTAAATTGTATATGTATATAGTTTAGATAATTGTATATTACACATATGCATCTGTATATATGGCAAGCGAGATTGGGAGAGGGAGGAGAGAGGCAGCGAGATTGGGAGAGGGAGGAGAGAGGCGAGCGAGATTAGGAGAGGGAGGAGAGAGGCAAGCGAGAAAGGGCAGAGAGTGGGAGAGAGGTGAATTGTATATGTATATAGGTTAGATAATTGTATATTACACATATGCATTTGTATATATGGCAAGCAAGATTGGGAGAGGGAGGAGAGAGGCGATCGAGATTGGGAGAAGGAGGAGAGAGGCGAGCGAGAGAGGGCAGAGAGTGGGAGAGAGGTGAATTGTATATGTATATAGGTTAGATAATTGTATATTACACATATGCATTTGTATATATGGCAAGCGAAATTGGGAGAGGGAGGAGCGAGGCGAGCGAGATTGGGAGAGGGAGGAGAGAGGCGAGCCAGAGAGGGCAGAGAGTGGGAGAGAGGTGAATTGTATATGTATATAGGTTAGATAATTGTATATTATACATATGTATTTGTATATTCTGGTGAATTATACATATACAAACGTGGCTAATTATACAAACTCGAAGTCAGCCTGTGTAATTAATGTATAATGTTAGTTGTGAGTGGTAATTATAGCAAACTATAGCTATGATGAGTAATTAAATAGTATAAATTTACTTAACCGCATAATTTTTCCATATTAAATTTGTTACGTTATTATTTTATTTATGCGAATCTCACTAAGCTCTTTCAATAAAACAACCAATAGAAAAGTATGTCATATGCTGAAGGAATAAAGTAGGGGCAATGTAGAGAATTCCACTCAAATGGACCCATGTATTTACTTTATTTTTATATGAATATGTGAGACTTTATATAATTTGGGGTCCACAAAAGTAACATGCAAGTGAAAAATTGTACAATGATAAGAGTATCCTCAAATTTAATTTTTATCCCAATAAACATACATGTCGACAGTGTCCTGGTTGCTATTCCTATTTCTTAGCAATGCTCGTGCTGTGCACGGGCCCAAGCGTTAAGATTAATTTTTAAAATTGATTTACATGTTTTAACTTTCAATTTGTTGTATATATATACTTATAAATTAAATATTCAAAAAGGAGAATATTTGATATTCCCTCCGTGTTTTTTTTGGTTGTCATAGTTTTCTTTTTAAGAGTCAAGCAATATGAATTTTGATTAATATTTTAAGATGTATTTTTTATCATATTGATATGAAAAATATTGCAATTTATAGTACTTTCCGTATAGTTTTTGAATATATAAAATTTTATTTTAAAATATCAAATTAATGTTATCTAATTTAGCTTTGAAAATTAGTCAAAATTAACTCTTGAAAAGTGCAACATGACAACTAAAAAGGGACGGATAAAGTAATATTTAAGCTATACTTAGATAATAATACAAAAAATATTGTAAATTATATCTGCTATTTTTATTAACTCAATTTATATAATATCTTTTAAATGTAACTAATAATATTTTGTATCTCAATTTATATAGTCTTTTTATCTTGATTAAATATTTTTTGTGTGTAATTGATTAACAAAGAAGTTGCTTCTACTTTCTATTGAATAAAATATACATTTCTATATGAAAGGTATTAGCATGTATGATATAGTTCTATTTTATGAGTATATATAAGTTGAAATTGAACAAACTGTAATAATTGATTTATCGCACCACTATATTGAAATTAAACTTTAAAATATAAAATTATATGGAATTAATTTTTAAAAGCCATAATTCTCTATTCTATGAGTATATATATAAGTTGAAATTTTAAATTGAAATAAGTTATAATTACCTATTTACCATACCGCTAAACATTGAAATCAAATTTAAAAATATCAAACTATATCAAATTAATTTTGAAAAGTCATGATTCTCTATTCTAAACTTGAAATTGAACAAATTATAATTACCGATTTACCATATTACTAAATATTGAAATCAAATTTGAAATGAATAAATGGATCCCCATGCATGATGGAAGTTTGAAATGAAGAAATGGGTCCCACGCATGATCACAATATTGTTGCAGATGAAATTCTCCTTGAAATGAAGTGTTGGCAAGCAGGTGAAGCACACATGTTGACGGTGTGCTGCCTGCTAAGTGTTAACTCTCACTTGTTAAATAAGAGAATTTATTTCATTCAAAGTGGCGTAAAGCAGGGGTAGATCTACACGTAGGATAGGGGTTCACCCGAACCCCTTCGTCAGAAAATTACATTATATATATAAAATTAAATTCTGTTTTTATGAAAATATATATTAAAATGAACCCCCCTCAAAACATGTAAAGAGGCTAGCACAGTGGTTAAGGGGTTCATGTATTCAACTCGACGTCTTGGGTTTGATTCCACGCAATAAGGACATCTCCAACCCAATCCTCTATTTTACTCTCCAAATATAGAGTTCTCTCTTTTTTCAGACAAACAACTCCAACCCAATTCTCTATTTTACTCTCTAAAAATGAATCTTTTTCTCTCTCCTCAATATTATATTATTATTTCTATTTCATTCTTATTTTCTTATTTCATAATATAAATCCTTTATTTATTTTTTCCCAAATAATTAATTTATATAATTATTAATGTGATATAAAATTATTTTTATTCTAAATTTTTAAATAACATAAATTGCAAGAAAATATAATATAATACATAAATTAGGGGACAAATTCAAATTAAAGTGACATACAATTACATAAACACTCAATTTTCAAAATTATTACATTGCTCCCATAAATGCTCTATTAATGCATTACGGAGTTCAAAATGAGCATTTTTGTCCTTAATTTTTTTATGTCTAGCTAAAAATTGTTCAAATCGGAGATTTTCATCTATCACCATTTCTATAGTTGGAGTTGGAGCCTCTACTACATCTTGAATTGGTGCATTGAGATCACGTTCATCCTTAATTATCATGTTGTGCAGTATAATACATGTAATCATTATATCATGTAGCACTTCGTTTCTCCAAAAACGTGACGGTCCTGCAATAATTGCAAAACGTGATTGCAAAACTCCGAATGCACGTTCAACATCTTTTCAGCACGATTCTTGTTTCATCGCGAAATATTTCTTTTGTTGGGAATGAGGATCACGAATAGTTTGAACAACTGTAGACCATTTAGAATATATACCATATTGTATACCATCACAACCGTAGTCACAACCGCAATCACAACCACAATCGCAACAATTCTCGGAATCATATCCTATTTTTTTCCAAATAGTGCTAAATCTGGAAACGACCTACCGGATTTCTAAATTATTGTTGTGATCAATTAATTATTATGTTATGTTGTATTTTATCTTGTATTTAAATTATTATGTTATGTATTATATTGTATTGTTATCTTGTATTTAAATTATTATGTTATGTATTGTATTGTTATCTTGTATTTAAATTATCATATCATGTATTGTATTTATAAATTAAATTTTTTCATCTTGCCATTTTAATTTTGCGTATTCTTTATAATGAAAATTAATAATAAAATAATTTTTTATTATTCACAAAAATTAGAAAAAAAATAAAAATACTATTAATTTGAAATTAAAATAGTATATATTAAATAATATTTTTTAAAAATATTATATTACATTTAAAAAGGAATTATGAATATTAGATAATTAATTAATAGAATTATATGTAAAATAATATGTTAATTAGAAAGTAATAGAAATAACAATAAAATAATGAAAAAGTGAAATAGAGAGTGTGAATAGTAGTTCTCCAACTTTGGAGAACTACTATTCAACTCTCTAAATTTGAAGAGTAGAGGGAGATTTGGAGGTGGGTTGGAGTGTTCATTCTCTATTTTACTCTCCAAATATAGAGTATGGAGAGTAAAATAGAGGTGGGTTGGAGATGGTCTAACACTTTCCTTAATTTTTTTTCCTTTGGAAAATCAAATAGCAAAGCTTCATGGGCTCAAAATCTCAGTCCAATGAAAAACTTTATTATTTTTGGGTTAGAGCTTTATTTTTCATTATTTTTCTTTTCTTTTTTTTTATACTATTTCTCCTTTTCAATTTCCATTTGTTCAAATTTATTAGGCGCATTATTTATATTTTTGTATTTTGTTCTTTTTATTTCTACAGTTCATTTTATTTTTACGTAACTCTCTTTTTATATACTAATTAAACGAAATTCTTTTTTAAAAAAACTATCAATTGTTCTTAAACTTGAAATTGAGATAGAGAAAAAATATTTTAAAGATAAGGTAAACAAAATTTAATCGAATGAAGAAATTTGAAAGACATGAATATTCATAATATTTCTTTCTTATTTTTTCAGTTATATTCTAGAGAGATCTAAACTAAATTTATTTGATTTATTCATCTTTTTTTTTATACAGATGAAGAACCTTATAATTTGAATAAATGAACTAAAATCAGCAATGACATTTATTTTTCCTTTTAATTGCATTATAATTATAATATTAGTAACTAAATCCCCACATATTTTTAAAGAGTATTAAACAATTTTAATGTAACATATGATTGAATGAACACTAATTTAATTTATTTTTAAAATTCAAAATAAAGTAGAACAATATAAAAGAAAAGAAAAAAATCACATTGTTTTACAAAATAAAAGAAAAAATTCACATTTTTTTTCAAAGAAGAATCAATGAAGCAGGGTAAAAGGAAGAAACGCTAAATGCGGCATGGCAAGGCAAGTTAAATTTAATGAACTAAGGATAATTTTCTTCTTTCCCGGTTCGTTTCGCTCCATTTTTTTATGAGCAACTTTCGCATATAGCTACCATAATTAAATTAATTATTCCCCTTAGCTAAAGTTTCCATAATTACTGACCGTAGCTATATTTTTAAGTTGCTACAGTGGTGATCGGCTGTATAATTCTTTTTTTTTTCAAAGTTTTTATAAAAAATTGAATTCAAATTTTATGAAAGCTAATGGCGGTAATCTCGGCTAGGAAAAGGTATAAATCCCTTAATTCACAGAATATTAGCTCATTAGACTTTCCTACCAGTTATATCTTCTCCGTACAATTCAATTGATTTCATCTACATACATCCGATCCAATCTCGGCGGCAACTCACTTTTCTCGGCTAGAAACATATATTTGATTTGCATTGATTCGTGTTTTTGATTTTGCATTCATGTAGATGAAGAACTTGAAAAAACAGAGCAATTGAACTGATTTGTATATGTAATTGTATAAATTCTCCATTAATAATTGGAGTTTCATTCTAACAGTTGTTCGCAATTGTATTCTAATAGATCGAGAATTAACTAATTTTTATCCGTGATTGTATAATTACTCCATTGATAATTAAGATTTTGGTTGAAGAATCTGTTTTCAGTTGTATTTGAATTGATAGAGAGACAACTTGATGTCTTCAATTTGAGTACGTAAATGTATAAAAGTAGAAATCAATTGTATAATCTACTGTAGTTTATGTCAAATTGTATACGTCCGTAATTGTATAAATATATTCATGTGTGTATGTGTATAATTGATTGTTGGGTGTAAATTATGTGGAAAAATTGTCTAGTTAGCTAATTACGTTTGTAGTTGTATAATTGAGATAAGTTTGATTTGTGTGTATTATTTGCTTGTTGACCTGTATCTTTTGTATACGTATAATTTTACATTATTTATTTTGTGGAAAAGTTGTCTGTTGAATGTGTGTTTGTATATTTTTGAATTCTTGTTTGTATATGTATACATGAGTTATTTTTGTCTGTACATGAATATCTTCCATCGATATTTTGGTAATACATTCTGGAAAATGGGATTATGCAAACTGTTACATTGACTACGTTATCGAGAGGGGTAGTTTTTAGAGAAAATGCATTTACAAATATATGAATTTATATACAAACAACAAACCTCAAGAGTAGATGCGAAAACAACAAATATACAACAGTAGATCCGAACTTGAAGAGTTTATACAAATAATATTATACAATTTGAATAAAAATTATACAATCATATTATTATATAACTATGGATACAGATTTGACCCAAACCAAACCCAAATACAAAAAAATATAGTAAAATGTAATTTATTTGAAAACTAAAATGAGATTTCCTTTTACCTCATAAATATACGATTAAATTTGTCTATACAAACACAAGTGTGTTACAAAATTACAGATGTTGCTTTTTATGCTCGTGATCCAAGATCAAATCCCAAATATCTCTAACCTGCATATATACATTTTACACAATCTTAACCAATAACCACGAAGTCATTATCTTTTAATCGCGCAAATTAAAAATTATATTTAACATGTATATTTGTAATTTTGTCATTACTCGCCTCTAATTAAAAGTTAATATATTCTTCTTACTCTTCACTCCTCAGCAAGGAATACATCATATCATGATATCATATTATATATCATCAATCATCATATCATATCATACAATATTAAAACTTAAAAGTGGAAGAATCTAAGTCAAAAATTGAATTACTATTTTATATTTATACTAAATTAATTTTTTATAAAATATTTTAAGTAATTAAATAATTTAACATGATATTTAATGCGTATAATAATATAATGGTTCAATACCTATAAATATTTGGTAACGTTAAAACTTTACAACTACAACACAAAATTTTAAGTGAAATATAATCTCATCAATTATATTGAATCGAGTAATAAATGGAAGAATTGTTCTCTCTGCCAAATAGTTAATGCATGTTGTATTTATAGTGCAATTTTTTTTTTAATAAATGGGGAGGATGTATATATGAAAAGTTTGCTAACTACTGATCAAAGTTTAAAATTTATATTTGGTTACTTTAAATAAATTAATTTTAAACATCAAAATACTCCTCTCATTTGAAGTTCTCATCATATTTTTTTTAAGAATTATTTATAATTATTGTATTTTATTTATTATTATTTACATATTTTCATAAAATTTTAATTATTCTAACATATCTATATAAAATTAAATAAGACACACATACAACACACGCATCGAGAAACTAGTAACTAGAAAAGCATTGCCTTCATGGCCTTAATAAGAAATGATATTAATTACGATAACACGTTCAACACTAATCACGGTATATTTTAATAAAATATGCATATTAAGCTCAAAATATGAAAATACACGCCATAAATTATATGATAAAATGTGAGGGAATTAACATATAAAAATGCGTACTCCTAGTCAAATATCAGTATATACCCCACACTAAAATTCAGGTTTCCCCTCAAACAAGTTATACTTTATGGAATTTTCACTATATGTGGACTAATATTAACTTAATTATTGCAATTTATAAAATAGGTTAAACAAACATAGTTGATAAATATGACTAGGTTTTTCCTGTTGGATTGAATCACTCTCATAAGCCATAACGGTATTCTTGATCTATGCAACAATCCTAGAGATGTCATAAACTAACTAACAATACTTACGAGATACACATAGAGCTATTTTTCTTCTTTACAAATAACATTAACAACGGTTCCTCAATCTATTTCTTCAACTCTTTTAACTTTAGATTACGTGAAATTGTGATAAAGAAATGAATTATGAATTTAACTTAATCCCAACATATAATTCATGAAGAAAGAATTGCTTAAAATCGATATATGGAGATCAAAGACTCCTTATGACTTCAACTTTGTTATATGTTTGCTATGAATTTTTTTTATCATAATTAAGTCATGCTTTCTTTTTTCTGAAAGAAAAAATTATATTTGACTAATCTTTTTGTTTTTGGGAGATATTAGTGGTACCCTATCATTGTAAGAATCTTTTTTTTTAGTGAATTGCCAAACATTATTTCTCTCAATATTTTATAATCTTTTATATTGTGGACAACATCTTCATCTGCAGATAAAGATCGATCGAATCACATTAATTTTTTAATGTCTCTTTTGATATATTCCTCTTTTGTTACTTGATTTATCGTCCTTCAAGCTTTGCTTAAGCTAACATCTAGTTATTTCGATCCTAACTACATCATAATCAAAATAATTTTATAATTTTTCTTTCATTGATTTCTTTGACTTTAACACCATCATATGCACCCATCAATCAATGTCTAATAAGGCCACTACTTTAATGATTCGGTAGAGAAAAATAGAAATTACAAACAAGTTGATGAAAAAAAATTCTACATCCCTTTTCCTTTTCAGTTTTTTCCTTGAGAAAAGTTGGATATTATCATAATAATAAAATGGTCAAACTTATGGTAGGTGTCATAGAACAAGTATTTCATTTTAATACACAAAACACGATAATATCGTCGACTAACTTCCAAGATTCTAATATCATGGTGGAGCCACGTTGAAGAGAAAAAAAAATAGTTTTATAAACTCAAAGATTCTTGAATCTTACTCCAATTCAAGTTCTATTTATTTTATATATTTCTGTATTTTGAAAATAATTAGTAACATCTTTATTTATAAAAAGTAAAAATAAAATTAAACTAGGGCTAGAAAATCTAAACTAAGACAAGCAAATTCTAACTAGATATAATTAAATAAATAGAAAAAATAACAAATTCGAAACAATTTAGGAATCCTGCTCCAACTTTTAAATATCATTCCAACATTTTTCCCTTTTAAAAATGATATAATTAATGACGTGGACAAATCATAATTGACCAAAAAAAAATATTTACAAAATTAAAATTGTTTTTTGTTAACATATAATGACATGGATGAACCCTTTTTTGAAAGAAAATAAAATAGATGAGCCAAACTTTTGACGTCATAAATAAATCTCTTTCCTCAAAATTTAATGACATGTTTGAGCTTTTTTCTTTTTTATTTAACAAAATTTGAATTACGTGAAAACGTTTAACACGTAAGCTTTTATGTACAACATTCACTAACCTACTAATTAGAAACTTGTGGTTAAACATATCATGCTATTATTATACAGATTACCATTAAAGAGACATTTTTTAAAAAATTGTGAAAGAGTCTTTTTTTATATATATAAAAAGGTTAGTTTTATTTATTTTTTTTGTAATAAAAGGGAATCATAATAAAATATAATTGGGCGGAAAGTTACATAGATTTTGTCACCATGCAATTAGTACTTTTTTTTTCTTTTATTGATGTCACCGGTGGACCACACTAAAGATGTTTTTTTTTCCTTTTATTGAGGTCGTCGATGGATCATGATGCGTTTGATACGAAGGAAAAATATTATTTTTTTTTATAAAATATCAATGATAAAATATGTTAATGATATTGGGATTGGATACATTAAAATAAAAATAGTACTTATGTTTTTAGTGTCATGATTTATTATGTATAAAAATAATATTAAATATAATATATAGATAATACATATGATAGTTATATATAAATTGAAAATACAACTTATCACGTAAGGAATTAAGTAATATTAAAACTAGTAAATACATTATTATGTTATATCTAATAATAATTCCTACTATGACTCATTACAGCTTGCAACTTACAAGTTACAAGTAACAAGCACGTTGGATAATATTACTTTCTCTCAATTTGATTTATATGGTTTTGAAAAATTATACTCCATGTGGAATATATATTTACATAACTATAAACCTTATCATTAAAGATAAAATACGTCTTTTAATAATAAATAATTTTAAATAAAAAATATGTCAATTTTTAAAAAATAAACTAAAAAAATATATGACGCATATTTTATGAGATAGAGAGAGAGTAGGTAAAATTACAAAATTGTTACACCTTTTAAAAAAAGAATTTTGGCATTGTTTAATTTGATATGAAGGAAAAACTTTTAAAATATACTATCTAAATTTAGTTTTTTTATTTTTATTTTCTATCCGGTGTCCAGTAACCTATATTGGAACTCAACTAAATTTGGATTCGTGCCGGTAAGTCCCACGGGGTAAAACGCTCCTTAACAAAAGGGACTCCGTATCCAAGGGGCTCAAACCCGACCTTTCAATTAAGGATAAAAGAGTACATACTACTCCACCACAACCCTTATTGGTTAAATTTAGGCATTCATATGGCTAAACTTATCTAATTAAGGATAAATATCAATCTTTAAAATTAAATTATTTCTATATTTCATACTGTATTATTTTAGTCAATATAATGTTTAGATTGGAAAATTTTTATTATGTACGAGGCACAAGTATGAGGTGGCCGACAATATTTGTATGAGCCTCTACTTATATTGTGCCAAGTGGAAAGTTGGGTCCCATTTCAGAAAATGGCCCAAATTCCTTTTTCTCTCTCTTCTTTTCAACGATTTTTTTCTCTTTCTTACTTTTTTTACTTCTTTTTCTTTGGTTTTTCTTTTCCAATCATTGTTCCAAATTTTCTACTTCCATACTTTAATAATTTTATTCATGGAAAATATGAAATTCAAAATTTTTTACCTGTTTCATTCTATTTCTAACATTTTGATATTATTTTTTCATCTCGAAATTAATTATTTATATTACTAAAAATAGTTAGATAAAATTATTTGTTAATTTACAAAGATATAATTAATTACAATTTTTCTATTTTATTATAACAATTATTTCTTTTTGCCATTTGCCATTTGTCATTTGCCATTTCCAAGCTAACAAAGTGACCTTTTTTTGAGTTTCCTCCTTCATTTTTTTTTTGTTTACGCCCCTATTCAATCTATTTGTGTTTTTCTGTTTTCAAATATTTTTTCTTCTTTAAGATTTTTTAACCAAATCTAATTTTGTTTTTTGATCTAATTAGTTTATGGTTTTTCCTTTTTAGGTAGTGAATTTTGATTTAATTGTTATCATCATTATATAAGTTTTTACTTTATTATTCTAATATTATTTTTTCTATTCTATGTATCAATTCATATTATATAATAATAAATTGTTATTTGTATTTAATTTTCGGTTTATAAAATCAAGATATAAGTAATTTTTTTATAAAATATAAATAAAATTTGTGAAGTCGCAAAAAATCTTTTTAAGGAATAAATTAATAAAATCATCATTTTTATTTATAATTTCTTAAGAAACGTGTAAGGAAAGTAGATAAATAAAATATTTATTAAATTTCACCTTGCTTGAATTTCAAGAATAAAAAATACCGTATAAATTGACGGAAAGAATATGTATTTATGTATGTGTTTATGGATGCTTTTCGTTTTTGAATTTCATGAAAATAGTATCAAAACTTATGTAATTGTTTGTCAAGATCATTGATGCTCTTTTCGTTATATTTTCTTTTTGAAGAGTATTTGATGGATTTAAGTGCTTTTGGAATTCTGAAATTGTTGGGAAGAATAAAAGAACAAATTAATTTTATACCTTCTTTGTTTTTCATATTAATAGTCTACTTTTTCTTTTACAAATTTCTTAAGAAATCATAAATAAAATAATAGTTTTATTGATTTACACCTAATTATTTTTTTTAACTTTATAAATTTTATTTACACTTTCAAAAAGAAATAATTGTTATAATAAAATAGAAAAATTGTAATTAATCTTTGTAAATTAACAAATAATTTTATCTAACTATTTTTAGTAATATAAATAATTAATTTCGAGATGAAAAAATAATATCAAAATGTTAGAAATAGAATGAATCAGGTAAAAAATTTTGAATTTCATATTTTCCATGAATAAAATTATTAAAGTATGGAAGTAGAAAATTTGGAACAATGATTGGAAAAGAAAAACCAAAGAAAAAGAAGTAAAAAACGTAAGAAAGAGAAAAAAATCGTTGAAAAGAAGAGAGAGAAAAAGGAATTTGGGCCATTTTCTGAAATAGGACCCAACTTTCCACTTGGCACAATATAAGTAGAGGCTCATACAAGTATTGTCGGCCACCTCATACTTGTGCCTCGTACATAATAAAAATTTTCGTTTAGATTGTATCATTTTTTTATTATATAATGTCATACATTAATAATTTAAAGAATAAAGTATTCAAATGTGTAGCGTAGTGGTTAATTAAGTGGTTGAGAAAATAAAAAATATTAGATGATTCTTCTCATCTACTCCTTCTGTCCGACAATAGTTATCCACTATACTAATTTGAAATGTACCATAATACTTATCAATTTTATGAAATCAATGAATAAATTATAAAGTGAACAAAGTATGGGACTATGAGATTCACTGCTGAAAAAGAAGTCTATTTAAAGGCTTATGAATGGTTAACCCCACTCTCACTTGCAAATTTTATTCTTCCATTCATCATCAGATATCCATATCACAGTGTCATCTTTTGCCTCATTGCGTTTTAGTGGGGTCTTCAAAAAAAGGTACCTTTTCTATGCTTTTTGTTTTGGTTGTTTTCCCTGTTGTTTGGAAGAAATCAACAACTTCTTATCTGAAAAAATATTTCATTTCTACTGATTCTTGATACCATGTTTGTCTTTTGACATGGTGAGTATTGTCTATGTTTGAGAACTAAAGAAATGGTTGGTCAAAAATCAAATCTCTATCCTTTTTTTCTGTGTTTATTGGTTGTGTCTGTTTGTTCTCTGAGATTGTTGGGAAAAAAAGGGATCTTTTACACAACTACTGTCGGATTCACTGTTTACTTTTTCTAGCTAGTATATATAAATTATACTATCTCCGTCTCAATTTAAAGACACTTGTAGTCCTTTAAATCTTGTCAGGTGAAATCAGTGGCGGAGCCACCTTAGAATGAGGGTTCATCCGAACCCCATTAGGCGAAAAATTATATGATTTATACATGGTTAAAATAAGTTTTTAAGTGTATATAGTAGATGTCGAACCCCTTGACTATTTCGTGTGTCTATTTTTTAAAATTTTGAACCCTCTTATTGAAAATCCTGGCTCCGCCACTGGGTGAAATGTTGAAATTGAAAAACTTACTAAATATAGAAAGAGATTCTTGGGACAAGCCAAAAAAAAAAGTAGACACTTAAATTGGTTATACACAAATTGTACATATTTTCTTCTGGCTGTTTTTTGTTTAAGTGGTTTGGGATGGATGGCTATTTAGGTTAATTGGTTGAGATCATTCTCACAATTTACTTTTTCTAGCTAGTATATATAGATTATACTGATTATACATTGTTATACACATATTGTACAGTTATTCTGTCAGCTATTTTTAGTTTAAGCGGTTGAGTGGACGGCTATTTATGTTAATTCTTCAAATTTCTTGCATTAATAGCCGGTCGGATTTAGAATAATGAATTGAGTTATGGACTATGGTTAGATTGAATCCTTAATATTGTCTTTTCTAATTTGTGTAGGATTTTTGGAGCATTTCTAATTTGATTACAATTTCACCTGAAATTGAAAAGGTTTTATCTAGTGGTTGGAAGATGTATTTGGTTGAGAGCAAAGGAGGGGCTATAGTTTGCATGTTGTTGTCTTTGTTCTTCTTAGGGACATGGCCAGCCTTACTAACTTTACTTGAAAGAAGAGGAAGATTTCCTCAACACACTTACCTTGATTATACTTTGACTAATCTTTTGGCTGCTGTCATAATTGCTTTTACTTTTGGTGAAATTGGGACAAGTTCATTGGAAAAACCGAATTTCCTTTCTCAACTCGCTCAGGTTGGTGCCTAATTTACAGCTAATAACTCTATATGATTCGATCGATGGGTTCGAGTGTGAAGCATAGATGCAGGATGCTAATGTATAATACTTGTATAGATATGAACACCTTGAAATTTAGTATTGTTAATGATAAAGTATGAATAGGTGAGTTCTTTTGGTACTTGTGCTGATAGGAGGTAATAGGTATCTTGTAGAATTAGTCGAAATGCGTGCAAGCTGACCTGCACACCGCGGTTATTTAAAGAAGTATGAATAGGTTAGTTACAGAACAAGAAGAGTAGAAGGGGAGGGGGATTGGCTAGTGTTGTACCATTAAGGTCGAAAGAGTTTGTTGCACTAGTTTTTAGTTCTTGTTTCGTTTGGTTTACGTTGCGTGTAATACTCTGAGTAATAAGTAGTTTATTTGACTGAACATGATTTTATATGTGAGACTTTTGCTGGAAATCTTGGATTGTGAAATTAACATTCTCTAATTTTGGCATTGGCAACTTATGGATCGAGGCCATTTATATGTTGCATAACTTCCATTCAATTAAGTACAATATATATGTTGCAAGTAGCCACTCGGGAACATGATAATGAATAATACAAACCTACGTGACTGTCCTTCCGTTCACCAGTCACATTATGTTCAGTCTTCATTTCACCAGCATTTTTAGCGGTTTAAAATGATGACCAAGAGACAGATGATATTACCACCTATAAGCTACTTGATAGGTGGATTTAAAGACTAGAATTCACCGCCTCTTGTTATTCATATGATGTCTCATTGAGATGAATTATTGTTACCATGCTTAATTAAGGTGGAGTCTTTTTTATTAATTTCGTCATTGGTTTGTCCGGTGATGTCATCTGGAACTTTGATTAGCATCTGTTTTAGTTTCTTCTGGTTTAACTTTGTCACTACCAAGAGATCCGTGTTACTGTCAAGACTTTATCAGTCATCATTACTAGCAACATTTTACGGTTTTAATGCTTACTTCTATCAAGATCACTTATAGGCAGGATATGCTCTTGTTCAAATTGTCTATGGTAATAGAAACTTTCCAACAATTCCACCAGATTGATCGCATGTACTGTTGTTAATTGTTGAAATTGCACAATATTATGCATTTTGGAATTTTCAGGATTTTAGAATCACATTCGTGGACAAATGGTGCAGGATAATTGGCCCAGTGTCTTGTTTGCAATGGCTGGAGGGGTGGTTCTCAGTATTGGGAACCTTACAACTCAATATGCTTGGGCATTTGTTGGTTTATCAGTTACCGAGGTCGTCTCCTCAAGCATTACTGTTGTTATAGGTATGATTTTAACTTTTCCGAAATGACCTAGTGACTGATGTCCATTTCTATAGTACCATAATTTGTTTAAATTTTGGACTATTGCTTCGGTTATGACAGGAACAACCTTGAATTACTACCTTGATGACAAAATTAACAAAGCGGAGATTCTTTTTCCGGGGGTTGCATGTTTCTTGATTGCTGTTTGCTTAGGCTCTGCTGTTCATGCATCCAATGCAGCTGATAACAAAGCAAAGCTTGATAGCTATTCAAATGAGTCTAAAGATGGCATTAGGTATGCACCAATACGTGTATATACTACGGACATCATTTTCACATCTTTGCAAAATGGGGAATGCATTTTTAGTTTGATTCTTTTTGTTTAAATAATAAAAACAGTATACGTAAGACGTTATTTTTTCGTCTGAGTCTCATGTCATGAATTCATGATAGAGTTGGTGTTGTATATATGACTAGAGGAAGAGTACTGTCATTTAATGACTTAACCAGCATATAGATTTTCCATATTTTGCTTTTTTTCTTCCTATTGAAAAATGCAGGATTCGCCATTTCTCGGGAAATTGATGTTTATTCTAATTGAAACATTTGCAGGGCTAATAATATTACTGACTCTAAAGAAGCATATACAAAGACAGGTATTATAAGCTTGAATGTGAAAATATGAAGTTTCATATCTTTACTGTTTTTATAAGATCCATAGCCTTTATATAGTTTTTTCCTAAAGAATTATTTTGGGAATGCTAAATATCCATAGTTGACATAAATGATGCGGAGAAGGGAGTTGCTTCCACAGAGAAGGCCAAATTTGGGACTGCTCTTTTCCTTATTGATCTCGAGAAGAGAAGAGCAATCAAGGTATGTTCTTGAACTACTAATCTTATTAAATATTATTAGCGCTTGAATGTTAACTTTTGTCTTAAAAGTTATCATGGACTACATATTAGATCTACGTGGAATACTTCATTTAGACACTAGAACTACAACATGTTCCGATTGAGCACCTGAACACATGATAAAGTGTTCCTATTAGACGTAGACACTTCCAGCTCAAATTTTGAAAAAGTTTCCACCTATATCTAATGTTTTTTATCGTTTTGTCAGTCCAATGTAGTTGAAAATGTTCAATGTAAAAGCATTTTCCTTGTTTGTTCATAATGGTGTGTTTGCTTGCAGATATTTGGGAAGAGCGCTATCATTGGTTTGGCTTTAACATTCTTTGCTGGAGTTTGTTTTTCTCTCTTCTCTCCAGCATTCAACCTTGCCACAAATGATCAGTGGCATACACTAAAAGATGGAGTTCCACACTTGAGCGTCTACACAGCATTCTTCTACTTCTCAGTTTCTTGCTTCGTCGTTGCCTTGATTCTTAACCTCATCTTCTTATACCGTCCTGTTCTAAATGCGCCCAAGTCATCCCTAAAGGCTTATATTAACGACTGGAACGGTAGAGGTTGGGCACTTTTGGCAGGACTTTTGTGTGGTTTTGGAAATGGTCTACAATTCATGGGAGGTCAAGCAGCTGGATATGCAGCTGCAGATGCTGTTCAGGTAAGTCATTTATATTATTATATTAATCAATCGCGCCTCAACATAGTTGGTGTTGGATATAATGAATCCTCTGTATCAACATGTTTTGCAATTCCAGGCGTTGCCTCTCGTGAGCACATTTTGGGGGGTAATTTTGTTTGGAGAGTATCGAAGATCGTCTAGAAAAACATATACGCTACTAGTTGGTATGCTGTTTATGTTTGTTGCAGCTGTTGGAATACTTATGGCATCATCAGGGCATCGAAAATAGTGTTTCGGAGACAGTTAGAACTCCATAAATCATAATGTTATTTGTACATATAGTCAAAATTAGAAAAATGGTACTATTGTATATGATACATTGCTGTTTCTTGTTGAATAGAAGCACAATTTAATTAAAAATTCTGCTGGAGAATTCTCACTGTATATATCAACCATTGTAAGCATTTAGAGACTTTTTGTATGGATAATGAATCATATCTTTCAACTTCCTTGTATTTTATTTATTTATGCAATTCTTGAATTTCACTGCAGTATAAGTGAAATTTTAATGATTTCATTAAATTTTTAACTTACGTTAGTTTGAAGGATTAAATTACATATGTATATTAATTGAAGGTTAATTATGCTCAATCTAATTACACAAGAACCAAAACTGAAATTTATATCTATAGACTATAATAAAGGAGAAACATGGAAGAGCTGACATGACACCTCTCTATGAGCTCTATTTATATTTAATTTTTTTCTCATTTTTTCTTATTTAAATCAATTCTTTTATTATAAAAGTAATTTACTGAATTTATTACAAGTATTTCATTAATGGAGGTAGGTACATTTATAATAAAAACTCTTCACATGCCTAAAAATCTATTTATTTTCTAATCAATTGTTTAGTAATTAAAATAATACTAGTATACGTATCCGTGCTTTGCGTGGATATTTTAAAATGAATAATTTTTTAATTTAAAAATAACTAATACGAATTATTATTGAGTATTAAAATTGCAGGTGTAATCATATATAATGTTTTGAGTTTACATAAATAGCTGATGCTAAAAACTTTATCCTAATCTATGTGCAAGTGAGGATATGCTCTTTAAAGACCAAGGAACATTTGTATATGCATTTAATACCAAGGAAGAAAGGAAGAGTGTATGGGAATACTTACTGCAAATGAATGGGATTGCCAAGAAGGCTTGGTTAATCTTAGGAGATTTCAACTCTGTACTCACAGCTGAAGATAGGATAGGAGGTAATCCTGTGGCTTGTGGTTGATTTTGCAAATTGTATAGATGAGTGTGGACTGATACAACTACCTTATCAAGGGGGGAGATACACCTGGAATGATAAAAGTAGGGATGACAGAATATTCTCTAAGATATATTGGGTGTTTATCAATCAAGAATGGTTAGACACAATGCCCACAAGCAGAACTATTTTTCTACCTGAGGGGATCAGTGACCATTGTCCTGACAAAGTAACATTAAAAGATGAGATCCACAGAAGGCAAAAAGCATTCCAATATTGTAATGCTTGGGGCCAGCACCCTCAATTCCAGAAGGTAGTGAAAGAAGAATGGGATATGCCAATTATGGGGTGAAATGTTTCAGGTAGTAAGGAAGATGAAACTATTGAAGGGTGCACTCAAACAATTGAATATCCAACATTTCAGAAACATTATTACTGAGGCAGATGAGGATAGGAAAGCATTGAAAACAGCTCAGTTGGAATTACAGGTTCATCCATCAAGCATTGAAGCTCAACAGACAGAGAAGGAAATTTATATGAAGTTCAGGCAATCTTCATACTTAGCTGAAGTGTACTTGCAACAACAGTTGAAGGATGATCAAGGTAACTGGCAGACTGATCCATCACAATTGCCAACATATTTGTGTCTTATTACAAGGACCTATTAGGGAGGAAGGAACCACATAGAAGGAAGGCTAATAAGAATCTCCTGCAAAATGGTAATGTCCTCACAATAGAGCACCAGATTAAACTTTTGGCTCCTTTCTCTGAGAAAGATGTAAAAACAACAATGTTCTCAATTGATATCAACAAGAGTCCAGGGCCTGATGGTTATGGAGCTGGTTTCTTTAAGTCGTCTTGGAATATAGTGGGCAAGGACATTACAGAAGCAATTTTAGAATTTTTTCAGAATGGGAAATTGCTTAGACAACTAAACTCTACCAATGTTGCTCTCATTCCTAAAGTTGATAGTCCAGAACTGGCAAGTCAATATGGGCCAATATCTTGTTGCAATGTGGTGTATAAATGCATTTGCAAAATGATTTGTAGCAGACTGAAGGAAGCAATTAGTCATATTGTAGCAAACAATCAAGCTGCTTTTGTCCAGGGCAGGTCCATGCTTCACAATGTACTAATTTGTCATGATCTACTTAGGCATTATAAGAGGAAGACTACTCCTAGATGCCTAATGAAAATAGACCTAAAAAAGGCATATGATATGGTGAGCTGGGAATTTTTAGAGGAGGCACTAGTAGGATATGGTTTTCCTACTAGGTTCATTCAATGGATCATGGTCTGTGTTACTTCTACCAAGTTTACAGTGAAGGTCAATGGTGAAGGACATGGTTACTTTGAAGGCAAAAGAGGGCTCAGACAGGGGGACCCTGCATCACCATTATTATTTGTTCTAGTGATGGAATACCTTTCAAGAATATTAACGTGTATGAGCTTATTACCAACATTCAGATTTCATCCAATGTGTAAACAATTGCAGTTAACTCATCTGATTTTTGCTGATGATCTGATGATTTTCTGCAAAGGTGAAAGTAACTCAGTCACTAGAGTTAAGGAGGCATTGGAGCATTTTAGTGCCACTACTGGACTGGTGGCAAATATTGATAAATCAAGTATTTTCCTAGCTGGTATGGAGGATCAGGAAAAAGAGCAGTTGATCAGATTGACAGGATTCACACAAGGGGTATTTCCCATAAGATACTTGGGCTTGCCCTTGACCTCAAAGAGGTGGAGCAAGATGGAATGTCAAGCATTAATAGATAAGATTACCGAGAGAATCAAGACTACTTATGCAAGGCAATTGTCCTATGCAGGAAGATTACAGGTGATTGTAGCAGTGCTTTTCTCCATTCATAGTTTCTGGGGATCTGTGTTCATCTTGCCTCAGAGAGTTGTCAAAGAGGTTGATAAGAAATGTAGGGAGTATCTTTGGGGGGCTACAAGAGACAGGAAGAAGGTAGCATTAATAGCTTGGGATAAAGTTTGTTACCAAAGAAATATGGAGGTCTTAACATTAAAGGGTGTGGGAATTGGAATGTAGCTTCAGTGGGGAAATTGATCTGGCAGCTTGCTTTAAAGGAAGATTCGTTATGGGTAAAATGGGTGCATGGAGTCTACATTAGAACAGATATCAATATCTGGAATCACAAGGCCCCCTTAGATAGTAGCTGGTATTGGAGAAAATTGAATTCACTGAAAGATAGAATGAGAGAATGGTATGAACAAGGCTGCTACAACCTCACTGCAAAAGGGACTTATTCTATATCTAGGAGCTACATGGCATTAGCTGGGGATCAAATGAAATGTGATGTTGCTGAGCTTGTCTGGAATAGTCTCTCCTCCCAAGCATAGATTTATTATGTGGCTTGCTGTGCATCAAAGACTTCTAACGAAAGGAAGGCTAGCACATATGAATATATTTGTTGAAGATATGTCATGCTGCTTGTGTGATACACATGATGTGGAACTAGCCAACATTTGTTCAAGGATTGCCTCTGGTTCAAATTAACAAGAGATGAAGTACTCCAATGGGTTGGCGTTACTCTTTCAACTGGGGAAATCAAACAGGTTTCCGCTTTCTAAGGAATGTCAAGCCTGTCTGTTTATGAATCCTCTGTTCATGAATCGGATGTGCGATGGGACCCCTTCCTTGATGAGGATTGCTAAAATCTTTCTTTTTTAATGAAAAAGACTGGGTTTCTAAGCTCGATGTGGGAAGTGGAGGTTCTGGAGACATGCTACCTGAGCATGTAGCTCGTTTAGAGCAATAAGGAATTCATTCTAACAAATAGGATCTATCGAGTGAGGGATATAGAAGCTAAGGCAAGCAATCAGTACACGAATCCCTTCCTCTAGAAGGAGTGAACCCGACCATCAATTGACTCTGAAACATAAAGTAACAAGACCATAACCCCGTGCCCCCGCCTTAAAGGATCCCAACTCATCACCCTCATCTCCAACTTATTCGTGGTTTTAAGGTGCTTTTGACTATTAAAAAAACTTATTTGGAGACCAAGGCGAGGGGTCATCTTCGGCAACCAACCGGGGTCATGTGGAGCCGGCCTCCCCGCCGTCCCCCCTGCCCGCACCCTCCATAACGGAAGTACGTAGAAACCTTGATCTGTTTACTTCCTCCTTTAATAAGATCGGGATGAGGAGTGACCTTTTACTGGATTATGGAGATGATCATGAGAAGGCATTGGAAGAAATTCAAGAAGGAAATAATGGCAGCTATTATGGGAAGATTAATATATCACACATGGAGGGCGAGGAACTGGAGACTATACAAAGGTGTTGTGATACAAAGAAGTGAAGTTATGAAGCTAATCAAACTGGAAATTGTAAACAGGATAGAGTTTTTCAAGTGCTCATAGGAGTAGGAATTTTTGGCAAAAATTTTGTAATTAGTTATCTGTTTTGTTTTTCTGAGGCTTGAGGATCATCACTATTGGTGATGGACGAGGTGCTCTTAGCGTGTATTTGTTCTTGGTTGTCAACGGTAACTTTACAATGTTACCAAAAAAAAAAAAAGACACCAACCATTTTTCTAACAACTTCTTCTTCTCATAGTATAATGAAAACTAATAATAGCATATGTGGTGTGTGTTAAATTGATATTTGCGCTAATTAATTAAATTTAAAATTTGTAGATCAAATTTGAACCTAGTATTAAATATAAAGACTCTAATTTTAGTAAAAATATAAATATAATTTGTAAAAACATATTGCAACCTCTTTAGCACACTCCTCTCTAGTTCAAACTTGCAGAATAAAACGATTTTCATTTAATCAAATATAAATTCATGAATAAGGATGCACACAATTAAGTTTGTTCTGAATTATTGAAAAAAATTCCGCAAACGCTATTTTTTGTTATATATATTTTGCTAATTTTAAATTTATTTTATCTATATAGATTTTTTTTTTTTATTGAGATTGATAAAGATAGTTGTTAACCACCTTATCTTTCAAAAAGAATGTATATAAAATTAATTGTTGTTGTTGTTGAGTGTTACCATTAACAAAAACCACATACAAACTAGTTTCATCCAACCCTCACCACCCTTACTAATGAAGGAGTAATAAAGGCTGGCTTCAACAAAATAACAAACTAATTACATAGCTTTTGCCAAAAGCTTCTACATCTAGAAGTTTTGTGATTTGTTAGTATTGTATTAATTAATAAGTTTAATTCTTTTGTGAAAATCCGCAAATTAGTAATGGATAACTATTAATTAAAAAAAATAAAATATATATTATATTATATTATATTATATTATTATTATTATTGGAACAATATTTTAAAAATTATATAAGGATGCACAAAATTGTATTTTAAATTATTAGAATTTTGTCCACAATGTTATTTTTTGTTCAATATATTTTGTTAATTTCGTCTCTCGGAAACAGCCTCTCTACCTCTACGAGGTAGTGGCAAGGTCTGCGTACACTCTACCCTCCCCAGACCTCACCTAGTGAGATTTCACTGGGTATGTTGTTGTTGTTGTTGTATATTTTGTTAATTTCAAATTACTTATCTATATACATTTTTTTAAAAGAAAAATATTTAATGTTGAGATTAATAAGGATAGTTACAAACCACCTTATCTCTAAAAAAGAATGCCATTGAGATTAATAAGGATTGTTGCAAATCAGCTTAACTCTAAAAGAAATACTATTAAAATTAATATATTTTTATTAATTAAATATAAAAGGTTTAAAAATCTCTAAATTAATTGATAAGGAAAGATTACACGAAGGGGAGAGAAATTGGAGGGTAGGCTAGTGCTGAGAAAATAGGCAAATTACTTATATTGGAATGATGTTGTAAAAATATTTAAATATTATTTTATAGCTATATCAACTATACTTTTAGTTTTATAATATATTATGTTGAAATTTGTTTTAATTTTATGATTATTTTACCTTGATCAAACATTAAATACTTTAAACATTCTTACAAATTCAAATATTGCAATTTTCAACTTAAATTAATGTTGTGAATAGCCTTAAATTTGATAAATAACTTATAATTGTGATATTGTTCAAGATAGAATTTAATGCTTCCTAAATATAGATAAATATTATTTATCCTAAATTTAATATTTTAAATTTTATTTCTTATAAAATTATTAATTGTCCATTTAATAATTTGTTTAGAAATGGAAAGATAGTGGGAGGTTTTAATAAGTCTAATCTCTCTCTCTCTCATTTCTTTAGGTTGTGTTGGTATTCTGATAGGATGTTTCTTATGTTTAGACTTGTTAAATAGTTGGAGACTTGTATTGACTTTAGAAGCTCTTGTACTTATGACACTAAATCTTGGGATGATATTTCAATTTTTTCACATTTTATTATAAGGGACTTAATATTTGAGATATTGCTTGCTACTTACCTTTCCACAATTTAAGTTGAATTGGTTAACTTATTGGGTTGGTTTACCTATCGGCAGGGAACATAGGTGCGCGCCATCACGACTTGTCATTTTGAAACCTTGAATTGGATTCTAGGAAACATCCTATTTTTGAACTTTCTTAAAAAAATAATTTTTAAGAATAAAAGAAATGTTTCACAATAAAATTAATTAAAATAACAAACAATTGGCATCTCCTATTTGCATCCGTTAAGTGGTATATCACCTTATTCTTTTTTTAAAAAATTTTTGTTTTACATTTACATTTATTTTCTATACTTTCTTACTCAATGGTGATTGATTGTCTTTTCTTACAAATTATTTGTATCATTTATTTTTAATATACGATGCCAAGAGTTATAGAGATTTGGTTGAATGATAAAAAAAAGTGCTTGATTAATAAAGAGTAATTTCTTTTATTAAATTTATAATACTAACTGTTCAGTCATATATTATTATTTTTTATGATAAAGTATGGACAAAATTTCATGAATAACATTTAAACAAAAAAAAGGGAATATCATTTAAATAAGAGTGACAGACCCACGATTGAAAAATAATGGATAGTACTATAAACCTGTCTCGTATAGAGTATCTGAAAGCAAACAAACGCACAAGACTTACGAGACACATATTTTACACAATGAATGTTGACTTCATTGATAGATTGCCTATTTTCACTATGATATGAACATTGACTTTATTGATAAATTTTTCTTTTCTATATAAAATGAACGTTGATTTTATAATAGACTGTTCTTTGAAAGCTATAATGTGCAAAAAGTTATACAATTGTTTGGATTTATTCTTGCTTTTAATTTTCATATTTTTCTAATTTATTTTTTCATGTATGCCTTATATTATTAACTTATCTTATTTTGGTATTATAAATATTATGTATTTTATCTCGATTAGTTTTTTTAAAAATCAATATATAAATGTATTATTCCAATTGCGCACGACGCAGATAAGTTCATTAGTTATAACACATGGGCTAAAATATAAGTGTAATTTGCCCATTATATTTTCTAGCTTCATTATTCAACTCAATCAGACATACAACACATAAATATGTATTAGTTGTATAACGATTTTATATTTTTCTAAATAGAGGGAAATTTCACAAATGTAAATCAAACACAACTTATATATCTACATTTGTGATTTAAGGAGTAAAAAATGATGAAAAGTACTATCATGTTTATGTAAATAAATAAAAATAAAGAAACAATTGAAATTAGAGAATTTTATTATTGGATTTGTTATATGTTAAATAAATAAAAATAAAGAAACAATTGAAATTAGATGCAGCAAAAGTGAATCTAGAATATTAGAGAATTTTATTATTGGATTCATTACATTTTGTGATTTTTCACACATAAAATTTCAATAGTTCACATCAAAAGTATTAGGTTCAAATCGACCATGTTACTTTTGAATGTAATATTCGCCGGAAAACTACCGACTACCCGGCGCATTTGTAGAGATGCTACTTTTGGCCTCAATGAGGTGGCGGTGGTGAAGAACCTTCTGACTTCCGTGAACAATGTCAGGAAAATGATATCGAATGATCAATTCATCATTAAAAACATTACTAAACCTAAAATGATGAATATTGTGGTACTCCAACAAAGGCAAATCAAACCGTCCGCCTATTTGAAGCGTTGAAAGTATATTTTTGATACTTCTAATTTTCCCATCGTTGAAAGTAAGTCGTTGAGGAATATCGAGAATTTGAGTAGGAAAGGCCATGGCTTCTTGATATACACCAAGGAGCAACATAGAAAGGAACAAGGCAAAGAAGGAGGGAGCCATTAAAACTTAATTTAATTTGAAGAATAAAAATATCATATAGTCGATAAATTAATTTTGCATGAATGTACGTGTTAGTGTAGGTCAATTTATAGTATTCATAAGAGATAGTTAGGTAGCTATAAAGTCATATTTTGACTGAAGCTCTATGTTATGACTTATGCTATGTCGTGTGATACTATTGTATATGATACATTGCTGTTTCTTGTTGAATTGAAGCACAATTTAATTAAAAATTCTGCTGGAGAATTCTCACTGTATATAACACCCTTGTATTTTACCCTCCGTTACCTTAGAAATGAGTGGTTCTGAATTTTTAACCTCTCCTTTAAGATCAAAAATCAAAATTTATTAAATTTGGAATTTTGGTCATGAGACAAACGAGGTCATAAGTTCAAAATCATTCTCGTAAATCACCCCCAAAGTGGAAGGAGCATGCCATTGGTACCTAACCTTCCATAAGCTTATTGGAAATTTTTACAATGTAAATCAAACACAACTCATATATCTACATTTGCAATTTAAAGAGGAAAAAATGATGAAAAGTACTATTATGTCTCTGTAAATCAACAAAAATAAAGGGAAAATTGCAATCTAATTATGTCGCGTATCATGATAAAATACTTATCAATCATTATTTATTAAAAAACATGCAAAATTCAAAGTGGAGAAGCAAAGGTGAATTGAACGCAAATTGAATATCAACCACCATTTTAATCTAATGACACAATATATGAATCTATAATGAATTTATAATTAAGTGGATGTGTCTTGTGTCCCTACAAAGAATTTCCACACGGTATTATTCTTAAAAGCAATGGATATATTCAGATTAAAAAAGAAGTTTTTCGAAATGAAAATTTAAAAAGTCAACCTAATATCTGTAATATCTCTAATAATAGGAGGGTAAAAGTTTGCGTGTTAATTAAGTCAATAATAATAATAGGAGGGTCAAAGTTTTTTAAAACTCTCTTCATTGAAAAATTACTATACATAATTAAAATTATTTATGTACCGTTCAGCTTCTTCATATTTGAATATCCATAATAAATATCTTAATTTCGTCACTGATCCATAAAAATCAATGGTTTTTACGAGAGTGACTAAAATATTCAACATTAAGGAATAGTAAACAAATAGAAGAATTCTAATTGACTAAAACTAAAAAAATAAAATTGGGGGGTGGGGGGAATTCGGGGTGAGGGTGGAGTAAAAAAATAAAAAAAATTGAAGTTGAAAAATATTTTTTTAAAATAAGCTTTAAATTTATTTTTTTTCAACAAAAAAAATTGTAATATGAAATTGGAGCAAAGTTTTGGAAAACGTTTTCCTTAATTTTTGAAGGGAAGCCATTTTTCTTAAATTTGAGGAATATGAGTTGATTTGGAAAACATTTTACCCAACCAAACATGCCAAACACACCCTTAGACATAAAACTTTTGCGGTACCGGATAATTTGAATTGGAAAAAAAGAAAAAGAAAAGATAAATGTGTTAGAAATTTATAGAAAAGGGAAAATTCAGAGTCAACAAACTTATCATGGATGTATATTGATTTTATATATTCCTCTAAATAGAGAAATTCCGTATTGTATATCTAAGTTTGTAATTTAAAGGATAGGAAATGATTAAAAATACTGCTGTCTATAAATAAATAAAAGTTAATAGAGAAAATTTTCATTTATAAGGAGTGGTTTGGTGAATGTACGGTCCAAAATCAAATTAAAATCGATAATTTGAACCAAATGCTATTGGATTGTTTGTTCAACACTTTTAGATTATTATTTTTACCAAGTTATAAATCTGTAATGATTTTTATCATTTCTTTTCTGAACAGATTATAATCCAAATAATTATAATTTTACTTTTGGGTATATATAGTTACTTGACCTTAGGGTCTGAAAGATTGTGCTACGTATACTTCTACTTGTTCGACTTATAAGCTTTACTAGACATAAGTGTCCGTGCTAGCACGGGCCCAATATTTATTATTTTTTGTTTTACTTTATGTGACATAGATAGAATTTAGAAAGTCAATTAAATTTTAATATGATTTTTTAAATATTTTAAGTTGTTACTTATTGTAATTTATAGTATTTTTTTACGTAATTTTTAAATAATACATGTTACTTCTCTTGTTCCAACTAGTACACATAGACTTTCAAGAGTCAGTCAAATATGTTGTTAATTATTGAGATTTACAAGGTAGTTTCCAAATCAAATAATACCCTGTCTCTAATTACTGGTCCACTTTTCTTTTTTTTAGTTGTCCCTAATTACTTGTCCATTTTGACAAATCAAGAAAGGACAATTTTTTTTCACTTCATAATTAATGAGGGTAAAATGGTAAACTCACTATGTCAATAATTATTTTCTTAATAGGTGTGTCAATTTAAAAGTGGACAAGTAATTAAAGACAGAGGGAGTACATATTACTTCTTTTGTTCCATTTTATGTGACACAGATTGATTAGTTTTATGAATCAATTGATTTTTTTTATAACCAATAGAATTTTTTGTATGATTTTAATAAAATATTTTAAGTTGTCAATTACCATAATTTATAGTATTTTTTAAATATATAAAAAATTTAAAAATAAGATATATAAATTAAAACGAAAGAAAAAAATGAATATATGTGAAGCTGCCACTTATATATTAGTAGGGGATATATTTAGCCTGTCACTGTAGAGGTGGAGCTTGGTGGGAGTTCATGGGTTCAAACAAACCCATTAACTTTTCCGTAGACCTTATATTTGTACTAGAATTTTATTTTATTTTTGTGTGTATATATATATATATATATATATATATGTATGTATGTATGTATATTTATTTGTGAACCACTAGTAAAATTAATTGACGATTATTAATGAAATTTAAAACCCCAAACTCTTAATTCTGACTTCGCCTCTTAGCCAATGAGAGAACTACACAAGTTAACTTCATAAAACGTTACTAGAAGTATGAAATATGTGCATTTGTTTGAGCCTCGTGTAAAGTCAATATTCGAATAAAAAAAAAAGGTAGAGAAACCAAAAGTCAAATCGATAATCGACATCTTGATTATTTTCTACTATTGATTTAGCATATTTATAAATCAATAAGTTGAATTGATAATATTCAAAATCGAACGAAACCACTTGATCGATAAGCCTGCTATGCAGGCATATTAAAAGATTATATTAGGGGTATGTTCGGTAGGGTGGAAAACATATTCTAAAAAATATTTTCCAATTTTCTTGGTTAGTCAAAATAAGAAAAATGATGTCCTTAATAAAAATAGGGAACACAAATTATACGAATGACATTTTACATTGATTATGTCATCTCCATCTTCCGATACAACTATACAAGCAGAGATGGACCCAAAATTTGAAGACTTCGAATGCACCAAATATAATCTTTAAGCTAAATTTAAGATAAAAATAACAAAATAGAACTAATTTGATTTAACTTCACTTTTGAGAGAAAGATATGCTTGCAATTTGATAAGTACAATTAAGGAAGAACAAAGTGACAAACAACATTTGCAACAAAATCCAAACAATTAAATCCATCGATTAATCTTGTCATTATAACATCTAATCAACTTTTTAGAGTGATATTGTTGTCATCCAACATGAAAATCTAGCCAAACCACACCAAATATCAATTTGATTCAAATTTCAATTCGATTTAAATTTTTTAACCATAATGATGAACAACCCTACTTTTCAATCCATCATACTAAAAAGGCATGTCCCTAAAAATACATTTCGAGACAGATTCTTCACCAGTTGACGGGCAATCAATTTTTATACATAAATTAATTAAATCTCTGAAGGAAAATTTCGTCTGCCTAACTAAATTTTAAAGTCTCACAACAAATGTTCTTATGCTATTTATAAGATCACAAGTTTTTAAATATTCATATTTTTGATATTAAATCAAACTAAAACAAACAAAGTGAAATGAAATAAACATATTTATATACGTTGAAAAAAATTACAACATTATTTTCTAATGAAAAGGAACCCTGCCAATGTATAATTTCACATAAAATATTAATATTTTGCGTCAAAGCTGTATTAGCCAAAGGATTGGCTAAATATTCGCCGGAAAACTACCGACTACCCGGCGCATTTGTAGAGATGCTACCTTTGGCCTCAATGAGGTGACGGCGGTGAAGAACCTTTCGATTTCCATGATGGATAATCCTGGTTGAAGTTGATGGAATAATACTCATAAAATTGTGAGTTTCACCTTTACTAGTTGGAGTTGATGGAACAGTGTTAGAAAAAGGATATCGAATGATCAATTCATCATTAACCCCAAAATAACGAATATTATAGAGCTTTAACAAAGGAAAATCAAACCTTCCACCTATTCAGAGTGTTGAAAGTATATTATTTTTGATATTCCAATCATTGAAAGCATGTTGCTGAGGAATATCAAGGGCCATGGCTTCTTGATATACAGCAAGGAGCAACATGGAAAGGAACAAAGCAAAAAAGAAGGAAGCCATTATACTTATTTTCAGTTGAATTTGCATGAATGAATATGAAAAGTATTTATAGTCAAATTCAGGGGCGTATCTAGAGGGGAGCCGTGGGTTCACATGAACCCATGCTCCCCTCTCTAGATCATAAATAGTAGTGTTATATTTTTAAAAAATATTTAAATATAGATGTGTGAACCCACGTTTAAAGTATCATATAATAATATGATGATGATGATCGAGTGCACCTCTCTAAGTGAGGATAGAAATTTAAGTCTTATATCTATCTTCTAATTTGAGTAACACCTCTCCAAGTGGTTATCAGTTACGCTTTTGGCGTTTCAATTAATTTTTCTTTTGTTTTTTCCTTAAATCTTTCAAAATTTTCAAGTGTGTTACGTTGAAAATTTCTAAAAAATTTAGCACTATAAATTTTTTTATATAATTAAATCAAATGTGTATATTAAAATTTAAAACTAGTAGTATTATATATTTTGGACCTATAATTTTAAAAATTTAATGATTCATATTAAGAACCTAAAAGTCAAACTGATCAAATTTATATTTAAGAAGCATTTTCTTGTAATCGTGCACCCATCTTATTGAAATCCTGGATACGCCTCTATTAAATTATAGTATTATAGTACTAGATTTGAAGTCGGTAATAAGTACAACAACACTAATTGCCAATAATGAGTGGATAATAAGGCACAGTTGAATGATTCCAAAAAGTCTTCATCTTCGAAAAATGAACGTGCCATTTCCAGTTTTCATATTTTGCTTTCCCATATCTAAGAAAAGAAAAAACAAAATCTATCTCAAAATACCATTGTCATTTGTCATCTATCTCAAAATACCATTGTCATTTGTCAAGGCAAATAGAATATTTTAAATTATTCAAATCCAGTGTACTTTGTTGACTCATGTTGTTGCAACTGTATGGCTAAAGAATATTTCTTTTGCTTTTGCTTTTGCTCTTTGCCATTAAGAACTTCTCCAATCCACCTCTATTTTACTCTCAATTTTTAATATTTCTAGAGTAAAATAGAAAATAAATACTCCAATCTATTTTTATATCACTCACTATTCTTTAAGTTTAGAGAGGTTGAAGAACTACTATTCACATTCTCTATTTCATTTTTTGATTATTTTATTATTATTTTTATTACTTTCTAATTATCATATTATTTTACATATAATGTCATTAATTAAATATCTAATATTCATACTTCTTTTTAAATGTAGTATAATATTTTAAAAATATATATTATTTAATATATACTACTTTCATCCAAATTAATAGTATTTAAATTTTTTCTGATTTTCATCGATAATATAATTTGATTTTATTATTAATTTTCACTATAAAGAAGACACAAAATTAAAATGATAATATGAAAATTTAATTTAAAAATACAACACATAATTTGATTTTAATTTAAATACAAGATAACAATACAATGCATAACATAATAATTTAAATACAAGATAAAATACAATACATAACATAATAATTAATTCGCGATGAAACAAGAATTATGTTGAAAAGATGTTGAACGTGCATTCGGAGTTTTACAATCACGTTTGCAATTTTTGCAAGACCACCACGTATTTGGAGAAAAGAAGTGTTACATGATATAATGACTAAATGTATTATATTGCACAAACATGATAATTGAGGATGAACGAGATCTTAATGCACCAATTCAAGATGTTGTAGAGGCTCCAACTACAACGATAGAAATGGTGGTAGATGAAAATCTCCGGTTTGAATAACTTTTAGCTAGACATAAAAAATTAAGGACAAAAATGCTCATTTTAAACTCCGTAATGTATTAATAGAACATTTATTGAAGTAACGTAATAATTTTGAAAAATTGAGTGTTTATGTAATTACAGCTTTATTTGAATTTGTCCATTAATTTGTAGCTTATATAATATTTAATTGGTGTAACTCTAGATTCTTCTCCCTTCTTTGGTTGCAAAACTTTAAGGGCCGTCATGACACATGGCCCTACCACAAAAAGGTCCACCACGTGAAGATTAAATATGATTCGGCATTTAAGAAAATCCGTTTGATTCTTTTGTCATTATAAAAGTGCCCATATCGTCCGTCGTTTTCATTCCAATTTTACGTGCCAAATATTTATTTTCTTTTCGTCTGTTTTTTTTTAAAATATTCATAGTAGAATGCTTACTTGAAGAATAGAGGTTGTAGGGCTACGAATTATCCTGGATTCCAAAAAAAAAAAAAGTTACCTTATAAGTATTATAAATAATTTAATTTTAAAAATTCTCTTTTTATATTTAATGAAATAATTCTTAATTATACAAATATCTAAGAATTATATTTTAGACCACTGTGCGACAAAGATGTCATCACTTTATAATCTTATGATAGCCAATAACATCAATTGGCTATGTAATAAGAACATAACAATAAGGAAAAGATTCCAAAAAGTAACAGAATCAACACGTCTTCATCTTCAATTAATAGAAAAATGCTTTTCCATATCTAAGAAAAGACCAAAAAAAAACTACAATCATCAATTTTATTTTAAAAAATAAATGTACAATATATTATCCATAATATATTAGAAACCTAACATAATTTTTAGTGAAATGATTCTTTTCTATACATATATCTGAGATTATTTTAGATCATAAATTTCAAAAAAAATAATAAAAATCTTTCTCAAATTACCATGTCTAAGTCAAATAGAAAATTAAAACGTATCACGGAACTAGACAATGCTGTCTTTCAATATTTTCAAATTATTCAAAATCGCAGCGTACTTTGTTGGCTCATGTTGTTGCAACTCTTTTGTGTTAATTGGTTACCATTTCCAGTTTTCATATTTTGCTCTCCCATATCTAAGAAAAGAAAAAACAAAATCTATCTCAAAATACCATTGTCATTTGTCAAGGCAAATAGAATATTTTAAATTATTCAAATCCAGTGTACTTTGTTGACTCATGTTGTTGCAACTGTATGGCTAAAGAATATTTAAATTGTTTCTTTTGCTTTTGCTTTTGCTTTTTGCCATTAAGACCATCTCCAATCCACCTCTATTTTACTCTTAATTTTTAATATTTCTAGAGTAAAATAGAAAATAAACATTCCAATCTATTTTTATATCACTTACTATTCTTTAAGTTTAGAGAGGTGAATAGTAGTTCTTTAAATTTGAAGAACTACTATTCACACTCTCTATTTCATTTTTTGATTATACTATTATTATTTCTATTACTTTCTAATTATCATATTATTTTACATATAATGTCATTAATTAAATATCTAATATTCATACTTCTTTTTAAATGTAATATAATATTTTAAAAATATATATTATTTAATATATACTACTTTCATCCGAATTAATAGTATTTAAATTTTTTCTGATTTTCGTCGATAATATAATTTGATTTTATTATTAATTTTCACTATAAAGAAGACACAAAATTAAAATGATAATATGAAAATTTAATTTAAACATGCAACACATGATTTGATTTTAATTTAAATACAAAATAACAATACAATGCATAACATAATAATTTAAATACAAGATAAAATTCAATACAATTCTAGCTATCCTCTCTCTTCTTTTGTGTGCCCATGATGTTTTGATCCTTAGGATATATTATTTTTTTGTTTCAATTTATGTGATACTGGAGAGTTAATCAATGTTTTAAAAATCATATTTTTCTAATTTGTTAGAAATTTATGTTGTAATTTTTTTAAACGTATATGCATATGCTTATTTTTGTTTCACTTTATTTGTTTTAGTTTGATTTGATATAAAATTAAAAAGAAAAGATATAAATTTTTAAAAACTTGTGATCTTATGATAGCACAACAACATTAATTGTGTACCAATTGTCTTGTGGTCCACCACGTGAAGATTAAATAAAATAAAAAAAAAGATAAGCCTTTGTCAATTAGGAAATAACGTTTTTATTGAGACTTATGATGGGACCACTGTGCGACAAAGATGTCATCACTTTATAATCTTATGATAGCACAACCACATTAATTGTGTACCAATTGTCTTGTGGTCCACCACGTGAAGATTAAATAAATAAAAAAAAAAGATAAGCCTATGTCAATTAGGAAATAACTTTTTTATTGAAACTTATGATGGGACCACTGTGCGCCAAAGATGTCATCACTTTATAATCTTATGATAGCCAATAACATTAATTGGCTATGTAATAAGAACATAACAATAAGGAAAAGATTCCAAAAAGTAACAGAATCAACACGTCTTCATCTTCAATTAAAAGAAAAATGCACGTGGCAGTCCTATTTTTCATATTTTGCTTTTCCATATCTAAGAAAAGACCAAAAAAAATCTACTATCATCAATTTTATTTTAAAAAATAAATGTACAATATATTATCCATAATATATGAGAAACCTAACATAATTTTTAGTGAAATGATTCTTTACTATACATATATCTGAGATTATTTTAGATCATAAATTTCAAAAAAAATAATAAAAATCTTTCTCAAATTACCATGTCTAAGTCAAATAGAAAATTAAAACGTATCACGGAACTAGACAATGCTGTCTTTCAATATTTTCAAATTATTCAAAATCGCAGCGTACTTTGTTGGCTCATGTTGTTGCAACTCTTTTGTGTTAATTGGTTACCAAATTCCCCCCCCCCCCCCCCCCCCCTCCTGATATTGATATCTTAAATTTGTTGCTTTATTTTATGTTGCGCAAACCTTACGTTCCTACATGAGACTAGGACACAATTGCACATCGTAATTGAATACTCTCTCATATCACTCCCTGTGGGATCGACCTCAATTCTTTGTAGGGTTTATACTTGTTAGTGACCGCCTACACTTAGAATCGAATGAAGTGTAGTTGAGCGTTATAAAAAATGGCATCGCTGTCGGGGAGTGGTGCATAGAATTCTTTTATTGAAGTGTTTTTGTGAATCAATTTTATTGTAGTTGAATTATCCTATTTTTGTTCTTTTTGATTGCTCCAAAATAGGTGAAGAAATGAGTGTGAACGGGAGCAATGCAAGTCAGCTTGGGAATAATGATGACATCGTAAACTTGTAGTGACTTACACTTCCTTAAGCACTTTGCAATTTTAGACTTCATCACCCATTATTTTCAGCCCTCTCTTTAACAATTATTTCACAAGTAATTCTCATCATCTCAAGAATGCTTCAATCAGTTTTTTTTCAAAGTTTTTTTTTATATGCCTTTTCACTAGCCACCCTCAATTGAGGTGCACAATATCCTTGGTAGGACCATGACCAATGTTTGAGCATACTTCTGAACTAGCCACCCTCAATTGAGTTGAGGTGCACATTGTCCATTAAGGACCAGGGCCAAAACAAAGTTTTCCAATACTTTTATTTTCCACACAACATATCAGGGCTACTTTTATTTTTTTCATCACATTCTTTCAACAAGGGCTTTTTTAGCATGTTGTAGTTATCATTGATTACCTTTTCACTCAACCATCCCCTTTTCTTCAGATTTAACAACTAGAATAAGTTTATGCTACAATGCTCAAGGAAGCAGTGTGCAAAATCTAGGGATTTAACAAAAAAGTCAAGGCAAAAATATGGCTACCAATAAAAAGCTGCAGGCTCAAAGGGGCTACTAGTGATATGTATCTGAAAAGACTAAAATTTACAAGACAAATCAAAGAAAACCTATTATCATCTCCTAAACAAGCAACACTTTTTATTTCGCTCCAATAACATGCAGGGGAAGTTCTAGACTAAGATGCAAAACATGGAATAAGCAAATTCTCACCACACATGGCACAAGTATCAATCAAGATGGATCAATTCCACTTCTAAGAGAGACATGATCATAACAAACTATAAAATAAAAAGCTATATACAAAGTCACCACCATGAGCCTAGATGTCAAAGAGTTTGCAATTTCAATAGCAACCAAGCATTCACAAGAAAGTACTACTCAAAATTAGGCCCAAATAGCAAGTATCACAAAACTCAAAAGGGTCTTTTCTTTTCTCTCCAAAAACTAATAAAAAATAAAATTTACTTACTAACAAAAATAAAAGACACTCGGTTCAAAGGAACTATCCTCAGGAAAAGAACCGAAAACAAAGGCCAAGGAATCCATCCTAAAAAAGAAGAAGAAGAAGAAGAAAAGACTCAATAAAACAGTAAAACTAGGAATTCATTCCCCCACCCCACACTTAAAATATGGCACTATACCCAATGCAACAACATAAGTTACTGAGTGAAAGAAAGAATTTTTTTAAAACTATATTAAACAAATCTAACGCACACTTTACCCTAACCAAAATATGTGGAAGAATTCACACCCCACACTTGAAAAGATGTTATGTCCCTAAAACATCAATTAAAATTTTAAAACAAGGGTTAGGAAAACTCTCTGGGGCATCTAGGCCTAGCTAGTAGCATGTTCTCTTAATTTTCATCAAGGGTCGTCACCCACACTCGAGCTCAAACGTGCTCCTTTGCTTCAAATTCATGGGTACTCATATCTGAGGACACCGAATTAGTTTTTGTGACGAAGAGCTACCCTTTGAAGGCATGATGCACAACAAAGCTTTGCACGTCACTACTATGTGTCGGGACAAGATAATAAATCGCGTCTTGGTCGATGACGGATCCGGTCTTAATATTTGCCCACTTTCGACTCTGAGGCAGCTAAAATTTGATTTGGGAAAGCTTCACCAGAACCAAGTCAATGTGAGGGCTTTTGATGGAATGCAAAGAGACACATTGGGTGCGGTGAACATGGATATTCAGGTGGGTCCTGCGGAATTCAACGTAGAGTTCCAGGTGTTGGATATCAACACCAGTTACAACCTGCTTCTGGGCAGACCGTTCATTCATATGGTTGGGGTTGTGCCGTCTACCCTTCACCAACTAATGAAGTTTGTTTGGAAGGACCAGGAATTGGTCATTTATGGTGAAGGGAGTCATTCCAATGGGTATGCACTGATCGTTGATGATGTCTCTCGAGGTTGTGATTTCTACACAATGGAGCTGGTAAATGCCACCGGTGATGACTTGGCTCCACAGCCTCCTATGCCTACCTTGTACAAGATGATTGCTACCGTCATGCTCCAGAATGGTTTCGAACTAGGTTTCGGATTGGGGAAGCACTTTCAAGGAATCGTCGAGCCTATCCAAATTCCCACCAAAGGAGCAAAGTTTGGTTTGGGGTATGTCCCCACAGATGCTGACGAAGCAGAGATGAAGAACAAGAGTATTGATCAAGTATTGGCCAGGCCAATTCCTCATCTGTACCAGTCATTTATGGTACGAGAAAATGTCAACGATGTTGGTCTCGGGGAAGAAATTTGGGGCCTTTTGAGGAGATTGATGTGGTCATCGAGGAAGAGGCTAGGACATCAGGCATCCGTGATGCAGAGCCTGATGAGCGATTGTAGAACTGGACCTCCACACCACTCCTGATCCCGCTCATCTGGGTAGAAAAGATATGTGTCTTTGTTTATTTTAAAATCGGTGGTAGTTCGAAAGAGGCTCGAGACCCACCCTTTATGCAATTGTTATTTGTTTGAAGCTTTTAAATTCCCTTGTGATGTTTAAAAAGGCAAAATGACCCTCGGCCATGGCCAAAGTTTATGCTTGTCTTTTAATTTAAATGAAAAACCTCTTTTATTGAATTTTTTTTTATTTATCTGTTTATATTTTACTTTTCTAACTTTGTCTGTTTATGATTTCAGTGATAATAATTTAAAACCTGCCAATGTCATGTCATGTCATGAACCGAGTGAACAAAATGAGGCAGGTAATGATGAGTGCGAGGAATATGAAGAAGAAAATGAGGTACCCGAACATGTTGCTGAGGAGTTTCGACAATTCGAGAATCAACACAAGCCAAATCTTGAAGAAACTGAAACTGTGAATCTCGGAGATGAGGAATGTGTCAAAGAAGTCAGAATCAGTGTCCATCTGACTGAAGCCCAAAAAAAAGACCTGATTCGTTTGCTCAGGGAGTAAATTGATGTATTTGCCTGGTCTTATAAAGACATGCTAGGGCTGAGCACGAATATGATGTCCCACAAGTTGCCGATCAATCCAGATTTCAATCCAGTAAAACAAAAGACTCGGAAGTTCAAGCCTGAGTTGAGCTTGAAGATTAAAGAGGAGATTACAAAGCATATCGAGTCCCAAGTAGTGGAAGAGACGCAATATCCGAATTGGTTAGCTAATGTTGTTTCGGTTGCCAAGAAAGACGAAAAAATCAGAATTTGTGTTGACTACAGAGATCTCAACAAAGCTAGCCCGAAAGATAATTTTCCATTGCCAAACATTCACATCCTCATTGATAACTATGCTAAGCATGAGATGCAGTCATTTGTGGATTGTTATGCGGGTTACCACCAGATCCTGATGGATGAAGAAGATGCAGAAAAGACAGCTTTCATCACGCTTTGAGGTGTATATCATTATCGGGTGATGCCTTTTGGTCTCAAGAATGCCGGTGTTACTTATATGAGGGCCATGACAACCATCTTTCATGATATGATTCATAAAGAGATCGAGGTGTATGCAAATGATGTCATAATCAAGTCCCGCGAGAGTTCGGATCACTGGACTCACTTGAGGAAGTTCTTTGATCGCTTGCGCCGATACAATTTGAAGTTAAATCCCGCCAAGTGTGTTTTTGGAGTGCCAGCTGGCAAGTTGTTGGGATTTATAGTCAGCAGGAAGGGCATTGAGCTTGACCCTTCCAAGATCAAGGCGATCCAGGAATTACCTCCTCTGAAGACCAAGAAAGAGGTGATAAGTTTTTTAGGAAGGTTGAACTACATCAACCGGTTCATAGCTCAATCCACCGTGGTGTGTGAGCCCACCTTTAAGTTATTGAAAAAAAATGCCTCGACCAAGTGGACCAGAGAATGTCAAACTGCTTTTGATGTCATCAAGAACTATTTGTCCAATCTGCCGGTGTTGGTCCCTCCGCGATGGACCCGTTGAAGTATATTTTCCATAAAGCAATGCCGACCGAGAAGTTGGCTAAATGGCAAATGCTTTTGAATGAATTTGACATTGTGTACGTGACTCAGAAGGTGATAAAGGCACAAGCCTTAGCCGATCATCTTGCAAAGAATCCAGTTGATGAGGAGTATGAACTATTCAAGACTTATTTTCCTGACGAGGGAGTTTCATTTGTGGGTGAAGATATTTCTGAAGCGTACTCCGGATGGAGAGTATTCTTTGATGGAGCGGCGAATCATCAAAGGAAAGGTATCGGAGCAGTCTTACTGTCAGAATCTGGTCAGCACTATCCTATGGCGGCTAAACTCCGATTTGATTGCACGAACAACATGGCAGAATACGAAGCTTGCATCCTCGGTCTGAAGATGGCAATTGATATGAACATTCACGAGTTGTTGGTTATCGGAGATTCAGATCTGCTAATTCACCAGGTTCAAGGAGAATGGGCCGTAAAGAACCCAAAGATCACACCGTATGTGCAGCATATACGGAAGTTGTGCAAGTGATTTCGCAAGATTGAATTCAGGCACACTCCCAGGACACATAATGAGTTGGCTGATGCTCTCGCCACCATTGCCTCAATGATTAAACATCCAGATACAAGTTATATTGATCCCTTGGATATAGAAGTAAAAGAGCAGCATGTTCATTGTTCACATATTGAAGCAGAACCAGATAGTTTGCCTTGGTATTTTGACATCAAAAGGTATTTAGATACCGGAACTTATCCTGAGAATGCAACGTTCAACCAGAAGAAGTTGATACGCCGTATGGCCCTCAATTTCTTTGCAAGTGGGGAAATCCTTTATAGGAGGACTCCAGATTTAGGTCTTCTCAAATGTGTTAATGCTAGTGAAGCTGCAAAGCTTCTTGAACAGATACATGCTGGAGTTTGTGGTACTCATATGAATGGGCTCATTTTAGCGAGGAAGATCCTCTGAACCGGTTATTTTTGGATGACTATGGAACATGATTGCTGCAAGTTTGTGCAGAAATGTCATAAATGTCAAGTGCATGGAGATTTGATTCGAGTCCCGCCTCATGAACTCAATGCTATGAGTTCACCTTGGCCGTTTGTAGCTTGGGGTATAGAAGTCATTGGTCCAATAGAGCCAGCCGCCTCTAACGGACACAGATTTATTTTGGTTGCCATTGAATACTTCACCAAGTGGGTGGAAGCAGCCTCGTACAAGTCGGTGACCAAGAAAGTTGTAGCTGATTTTGTTCGCAACAATTTGATATGTAGGTTCGGTGTACCAGAGTCTATCATTACTGATAATGGAGCGAATCTTAATAGTCACTTGATGAGAGAGATATGTGAACAATTCAAGATTACTCACCGAAATTCGATCGCTTATCGTCCCCAAATGAACGAAGTTGTAGAAGCCGCCAACAAGAACATAAAGAAGATTCTAAGGAAAATGATTGACAATCATAGAGGTTGGCACGAGATGTTGCCATATGCTTTGTTGGGTTACAGAACGACTGTCAGGATGTCGATTGGAGCTACTCCATACTTATTAGTATATGGAACAGAAGCTGTCATACCTGCGGAAGTTGAGATACCTTCATTAAGAATCATCCAAGAAGCTGAATTGAGTGATGCGGATTGGATTCGCAAGCGGATTGATCAGTTAACATTGAGTGATGAGAAGAGAAAGGTTGTTGTTTGTCATGGTCAACTTTATTGACAGATAATGATTTGTGCTTTCCACAAAAAAGTAAGAGCCAAAATATTTGAAGTGGGTCAGTTGGTTCTCAAACACATTTTTCCTTATCAAGTTGAGTACAAAGGGAAATTTGCACCAAATTGGCAAGGACGCTACATGGTTCGCAAAGTGTTATCCGAAGGAGCTTTAGTCTTGTCGGAGATGGATGACACCGAATGTCCGAAATCGATCAACTCAGATGCTGTCAAGAGATACTATGTATAAAGCTTCAGTTTGTATTTATGTTATTTCCTTGTAATCGTTCTATTTGCTTGTAATTGCTTTGTTTAGAATCTATCCCTATGTAATGAACTACGTCTGACCCGAATTCTCAAGAATGAGATACTTAGGCGGCCTATGTCGGCCTCGGTCACCCCTTTATCCCTTTTTAGTATTTTCTTTGTATTTGAATTACGTCTGATCTGAACTCTCAAGAATGAGATACGTAGGCGGCCTATGACGGCCTCGCTCACCCCTTTATCCCTCTTTAAATATTTTCTTCTATATTTGAACTACGTTTGACTTGATTCTTGCCTCGATGGGATACGTAGGCGCCACAAGGGTTCAGTCATGTCTCCCGTAAGATTTTCTATTTTTCTTTACGATAGAAATTGGGACATAATTTTTTAGAGGGGCTCAGAAATTCACTAGAAGAAGATCTCTCCAACAAAGTCGAGACTGAAGTTACTTTGAAATTTGTAATTGGGACAGAATTTTTGAGAGGATCTAAAAAATTCCATGGTTTGTTCATCAATAGCAAAGATAAGACAAGTCAGTTAACTAGGACAGAATTTTTTTAGGATGACCTCAAAAATTCAATAAGGTTCATCGGCAGTTTAGAGCAACTTTGAATACCTCCCAACAAATGATCACATAGACCTCGAGTTATCAATCTCAAAGACGTTCGCTAAAGTTTGGCATGGCATGACATTTGGCAGTGACCTTTTTCAAACATTACTTTTGAAAACATGTTTTCCTTAAAAACTTTTCCTTCGTGTTTCAATTATTTTTGCATGAAAATGTTTTGTCTTATCTATCAAGAAGCGGGAGATCGGAGAAATCAATCAGAGATAGTAAAACAAGAAGCAGACAATTGAAGATATCGACATAGATCAGTTCATTTTTAAAACTAACAATTTTTTCTGTGGGTGCAGGTCTATAGGTTCACCTCAAAATCAACATATTCCACCATTTAATGAATATGGAGAAGTCAAAAGGGCGAAAAGCTCCCCAAAATTGACAATTTTTTCTATGGATACAGGAAATATTTTACGCTTCTTATATCAAAGATTTTGGAACATGAATAACATTATTTCATTCAATTCCCAACAAAAGCGAGGATCATAATAAACATTGTGACTATGTTCGGAGATGGAACAAACGAAAACCACGAAGAGAGCAATATTATTATTTTCCAGCAGCTAGAGACACCTGGAAGACGTTTATCTGCATTATATTATTAGATATAATAATATTCTTACCCTGAAGGTTATTTATATTGTATTGTCGAATGAGACGATATCACTACTCGGAGAGTCATTTATATCGTATTGTCAAATAAGATGATACCACTGCTCCGAGGGTCATTTTATTTATATTGTCGAATGAGACGATATCACTACTCGGAGAGTCATTTATATCATATTGTCAAATAAGATGATACCATTACTCCGAGGGTCATTTTATTTATATTGTCGATTGAGACGATATCGCCGTCCAAAAGATACCCAGAAGATCACCTATGTTGCTCGGTGAAGCATTATTTTCATTTGGTATCAGGGATGCATCATCAAAAGATTCATGCATTGTGGGAAAAACGGCATGCATTGCAGAAAAAAGGCCATGCATTGCGAGAAAAATTTCATGCATAGCAAGAGGAAAATGTCATGCATCGCGGAGAAGTCATGCATAATAAGAGAAAAGATTCATGCATCGCAGAGAAGATCCATGCATCGCGAGAAAAGATTCACACATTGCAAGAGAAGATCCATGCATCGCGGGAAAAAGATTCATGCATTGCATGATAAGATTCATGCATCGCGAGAAAAGATTCACACATTGCAAAAGAAGATCCATGCATCACGGGAAAAAGATTCATGTATTGCAAGAGAAGATTCATGCATTGAAAGAGAAGATCGATGCATCGCGGGAAAAAGATTCATGCATTGCAAGAGAAAATTCATGCATCGCAGGGAAAAGATTCATGCATCGCGAGAAAAAGAGATCCATGCATTGCAAGAAAAGATTCATACATTGCAAGAGAAGATTTATGCATTGCGGGAAAAAGATTCATGCATCGCGAAAAAGGAGTTCATACCTCACAAGAGAAGGATTCATGCATAGCAAGAGAAAGAGTTATACATCGCAAGAGAAAGATTAACCCATCACAAGAGAATCAACATCAATTGCATCATTTTCTTTGCAAAGACGACATCAAGAGAACTATCAACATATTACATCAGTCTATTTTACTACTTTTACATCAAAGGAAGATTACATTGAGGATCATATTGCAAATATGAGATACAAGCCTTATTTGCTTCACGTCAAACCTGATAGAATTGATGTCAAATGTTCAAGGAGAACAATTAAGTGTCAACACGGTAAAAGACACTGTCTCCCATTTGAATTGCATTTTTATGCTAATAAGTTTTATCTCAGTCTTTGTCAAGAGCATCCGAAAGGATGAATTCTCCAAAACAAACCACAGGTGGGGACGACATCAAAAGGATACAGCACAACATGAAACTTTTTCTTAGCAGTGAATTGGGACATAGTCCAAAGAGGAGTGCTAAACTCTTAGGACGCGAGCAAAGGAGCGACTTCCACTACAATCAAACCACACCCCTATCAGAAGGCATATGGGTTTTTCTTTAGGTTTCCTGGTTTCAGTTTCGCATCCGAAATTTTTTTGTCTCTATCGAAAGTAGCTTTCCAATCTAAGTGACAATGCACCAAGAGCTTTGGAAATTATGTCCTTGTAAGTTCTTAGTTATAGGTGTGAAGCGCGCCACATTCATGACTAAGAGGTTGCAAGCCTCATTTTTCATACTCGACTTACTTTGTCATTTCTAATGAACCAAAGGTTATATTGCATAAGAGATTTCCTTTTCAACTGATTGAGTCAAACTACAAGCAGCCTGATTCCCTAGGTCGAGGGATATGTAAGAGGGCTTAATGTTGAAAACTCGGCTGTATTTCAACATTCGCCCTTAAATCCTATTTTTGAGCACTCTGATTCCTCCATAATTTGGTATCAGGATAGCTTTTGAATTCTTTCAAAATCGTACGTGAGATCAAGCGTATCGAACTACAAGTGGCCTGAGTTCTTATATAGCCTAAGATATGTAGGAAACTCATTTTCGAGGTTCGGCCATAATTTCTATAATCCGTACCAAATCCCTTTTTCCCCAAAGATGAAGATGTGGTTGGCCAAAATTGGATTAGTCAATTTCATTTTCCTCGAATTTCTTACATCAATCCAAGTCAAATGAGGGACAGTTGTTGACACCCAATTTTGACCGTCCCCGATAATAATTAATTTCTGAGCTTCTTAAATTTTCAAATGATTCGAAATAATTAGCTTTATATAATTCAAATTAGTTTCAAGGTCATTTTAAGTACTTTCAATCGATCTTTATAGTATTTTGAATAATAACTATACTTCATGTAATTATATATGTATTTAGTATATCTTACAAATATTTTGAAAATCATAGCGAAAGAGTTCTACATTTATTAAATTAAGCATTCTAAACTAGTTTGTATTTAAATTAATTATGTTATAAGTAAGTTAATTATTTTATTTCGTTAAGATTGAGAAGTTCGTTAGCTAATTATAGTGATTCGTCTTATTTAAAAATTACTAGCCAAATTTATCCCAATTGATTCGATTTGGCTATATCTTTAATCTCCAATAGGCTATAATTTAAATCATATGGTCAATGCCTAATCTAATTCTCACAAATTTAATTTGCCTTTACCCTTGACCCATCTTAAAAGACCAAATTTTGGGTTGAATTCCAACTTCCAGCAGCCCCATTCCATTTTCCAGCCCATTGTTCTTATTTCTCAATCAGCCCAACACCTTTCCAATCCAGCAGCCCACCACCTCGACCCATTTCTCCTCGACCCGACCCAATCTTCCTCAAAAGAAACCCCAGAACCTTTCCAACGTTCATAGCAGTCCAAACAGCAACCCACAACAGATGAACAGCAGTGTTGTTCCAGTCCTGAGCTTCTGCAAAAATTGTCCTTGCAACTGCGGGATCACGCCACGTCGAGCAGCAAGGACAATGGAGTCGATCCCAGCCGCCCATCTCCCCTTTCCTTTTCCGGAATGGGGAGAAATCTCAGAAAAGTTTGTCTCCCTTTAATGGTGAAAAGATATTTGGAGTTTTGAATTTCGAATAGGCCCTTTGAATCTGAATTTTTTATCTGTTTCCCTCCAAGGTCGGAACCCTAGCATCCATCTATATAACCCACTACTATTTTGTTAAGAGAAAGGGGGACTTTTTGAGAAAAGTGGAGAGATTTTTGGAGTTGGGAAATTTTTACCAAGGGCATAAAAAAATAATTAATACCTACTAAATATATTTCAAGGAAAACAGAGGAGGGATCCTTTTTTTTTGTGTTTTGGGTTTGACATTCTTGCCCAAACTTCTTGGCTATTGTTCGTATTTGGATTTTGCGTGGTGAAGGTCGTCGTTCCAGCTCGCCCTGTTCTAGTCGCTGCCCCCGAATAGGTAGCATTCTCATTCTTACCTCTTATTCTATCTTAGCAAATCGTGTGTTGTTTATTACTGTCCGATGATTATTTTTTTTGAATTTCCATGTGTGGATTTATAGCTTGTCGTACCCTTTTAATGTGGTTTGAATACTTGGGTTTGTTATATTCCCGGTATGACGTTGACATTTGATGACTCGAGATGCATTCTTTTAATTTTTCTTCGGTCCTATTTATCGTAATCTTGGTTCTTTAGTGTATGAGTTTCTTGTTTGAGCTCCAGTCTCTTTCATTGAAATAAGCTTAATTCTAGATGATGGTGTGGATGTATTTGGTTGTCATTTGCTTACTGTTAATTAGGCCATGTATATTTTGAGGGTGTTGGCAGTTAGTCAAAAACTAATTTCATTTTTTTTGTGGTTCTAGTCTCTTATTCTTAAGCTACTCCTTTTTTTTTTAGAATCCGAAATGTGTGTCGGGTCATGGAATTTAGAGTTCGATTTTTCTTCTTTCACTCTTGTCCCGCGTGTGTCTATGCCCGTTGAGTGGGTTATTTCATAACTTGAATCTAGGGACCGCTCATCCATAGTCAATCATGACTTTTAGAGTCATTTTTTCAAGTCATTGTTTCTTTGTTCTTTAGACCTTCCCTAGGTATCGAGGTTCCAAAGATATGGCTAAAGATTTTTATTTTTTTTATTTTTTTTGTGAATAGGTCTGCCTGTAGTGTAACTGTCATAGCATTTCTTATCCAAGTTGAGAGTATTTAATTTATGCAAATGGTATACTTGTGTTGTTTCTTTAAAAAGTTCATTTACCTAATGTTGAGTTATTTTTATTTTTTCTCTAAGTTCTTTTATCACTCTTTAATAATTAATGTCTAGTTAATTTTGCTTACTCTAAAAAAATTCCTAAATTTGTTAAATTTGAGGCCATCTGTAATGTTAAGTCCATTATGCACTTTGTGAAACATAAAGGGTTTGATTCAGTCCAAACACTATAGTAATTTGCTTTGATATTACTTCTCTATGTTAAGGTCTTTGGTGTATATATTTTGTTTTTATTTTATTTTATTTTCTTCTCTTTATATCATAGCAGTGTTGGTTTATGTTTATTTCTCCCTAATCCTTGTGTTTTCTTTTTCCATGTGCAATTCTCTTGTATGAGTCCATCGGACTCCCCCTTTTGCATCGTGTTGGGTTAATCAACCCAACATTCTCTTGAGTTGGCCTTGGCAAAAGATCAGATTAGGGAAGCTAAAATATAGTCCCGGAAATTAATGTACAAGTTCTGAAAGCAGGTTGATATACAACTTTTATACACTAAGTATACATTGATATACAGTTCAAAATGCGGAAATACTAGGCTTAAATTTGAAATACAGGTTGGAGGCGTCAACGAGGGTCGTATACAATTGGTATACGATTTAATATACAGAAAAGAGGTCAAAACGTGGCCTTAATACGACAATATACACCCAATGTATAGAGGGAGCCATATGAACGAAAATGGGCCAAAGCCCAATTTTCTTTGCACAGCAGGTCCAGGAAGTCAATGGGTTGAAACCCATTATTTATAGCTGGCCCATGATGGTGGGCAAAGTGGTAAACTTAGGACAGGTGGGCCAAAAGCCCAATTTAATTGGATTTGGGTCAAAATCCAACTCTAATTATTTCCTTTCCCTCCTGTACTTATTTTATTTGTATTTGACTAACACTTTGATTATCTTATGGTTCAATTTAATTAAATTCCCGAGGAGGGTCATTTCATTTTATTTTCCAAATTAAAGTATATATATTTTAGTACTTGGCTCCTATTTTAATGTTAGTTTGGTCAATACTTAAATTATTCCCCTTTAGAAAAATTCCCCCTTGGTTCATTTCCCCTTAAGATAATTAAATGACAATAATAAAAATAAAGTGATGAAATAATAATAGAAATAAATAAATAAGTTAAAATAAATGAGTTCATTTACTTAGTTAAAGTTTTCAAAAAATTAGTTAAAGTAAATGAGTTCTTTTACTTAGTTAAAGTTTTTAAAAAATTAGTTAAAGTAAATGAGTTCTTTTATTTAGTTAAAATTTAAAAAATAAGTTAAAATAAATGAGTTCATTTACTTAGTTAAAATTAAAAAATTAGTTAAAATAAATGAGTTATTTTACTTAGTTAAAACTTCAAAATTAGTCAAAGTCGTAATGAGTTCTTTTACTTAGTTAAAATTTAAAAAATTAGTTAAAATAAATGAGTTATTTTACTTAGTTAAAACTTCAAAATTAGTCAAAGTCGTAATGAGTTCTTTTACTTAGTTAAAATTTCAAAATTAGTCAAAATCATTTTTAGTCAAATCGCCGGTCAACCGCGAGTTAGTGGGCATTCCGAGGGCCTAACACCTTCTCGGAATGTACATTGAACTTCGAACCCCTTTTATTTTCAATTGATTTTATCTGTTTAAATCTTTTGAAAGCTTTAAGTTTTTTCTTGATTTTTTACTAAAAAATTAAGTGGCGACTCTTTTTTTTTTTTTTAAATTCGATTTTTCTTAAATCATAAGTTTGATCGATTTTTCGAAAACTTAGTCATTTTTCTTTTATTTATATTTTTCGAGTAAAACAATAAGAATGGTTAACATTAGAGTTTTATTGTTATTGAAATTTATTAAAAGAAAAATGTTATTTTGTCTCTATGAATAATGGTAAAAAAAAAGGGGCTCGGCTGGGAAGAGGAGTGTACCATGAGAGAAATTTTGAACATTTTGTTTCATGGGAAAGTGTTGTGCTTTACCAATTACCAATAAACTGTAAAAGGAAAAGAATAAAGATAAGTAAAATAAATTTGTGTTGGCTGTTTTAAAAAAAAATTAGATGGGTTTGTATTTTAGCTCATTTAATTAATGACATGAACTATTACTGTTCGCCATGTGTACACGGTGGTATGTCAAAATCAGATATGTTTTTCGTTTAAAAATAATGACATGGATGAGCACTTTCACTGTTGAACGGTGCATAAATGAACCCAATTTTTAATAGATGATATAAATAGTCCTATTTTCAAAATTCGATAGTATATTTAATCATTTTTTTCCCTATTTTTTATTAAATTTTGTATCAAATTAAACTAAATCAAACAAAGTAAAACGAAATAGATATATTCATATTCGTCTAAATTACTAACACAATTTCCTAATGAAAAGGACTATATATAAGTTGAATACTACTTAGTGACCACAACAACACAACCGTGCGTGGTAGGTAGAAGCAGCAAAAGTGAATCTAGAATATTAGAGAATTTTATTATTGGAATCATTACATTTTGTGATTTTTCACACATAAAATTTCAATAGTTCACATCAAAAGTATTAGGTTCAAATCGACCATGTTACTTTTGAATGTAATATTCGCCGGAAAACTACCGACTACCCGGCGCATTTGTAGAGATGCTACCTTTGGCCTCAATGAGGTGGCGGTGGTGAAGAACCTTCCGACTTCCGTGAACAATGTCAGGAAAATGATATCGAATGATCAATTCATCATTAAAAACATTACTAAACCTAAAATGATGAATATTGTGGTACTCCAACAAAGGCAAATCAAACCGTCCACCTATTTGAAACATTGAAAGTATATTTTTGATACTTCTAATTTTCCCATCGTTGAAAGTAAGTCGTTGAGGAATATCGAGAATTTAAGTAGGAAAGGCCATGGCTTCTTGATATACACCAAGGAGCAACATAGAAAGGAACAAGGCAAAGAAGGAGGGGGCCATTAAAACTTAATTTAATTTGAAGAATAAAAAGATCATATAGTCGATAAATTAATTTTGCAGGAATGTACGTGTTAGTGTAGGTCAATTTATAGTATTCATAAGAGATAGTTAGGTAGCTATAAAGTCATATTTTGACTGAAGCTCTATGTTATGACTTATGCTATGTCGTGTGATACTATTGTATATAATACATTGCTGTTTCTTGTTGAATTGAAGCACAAATTAATTAAAAATTCTGCTGGACAATTCTCACCGTATATAACACCCTTGTATTTTACCCTCCGTTACCTTAGAAATGAGTGGTTCTGAATTTTTAACCTCTCCTTTAAGATCAAAAATCAAAATTTATTAAATTTGGAATTTTGGTCATGAGACAAACGAGGTCAAAAGTTCAAAATCATTCTCGTAAATCACCCCCAAAGTGGAAGGAGCATGCCATTGGTACCTAACCTTCCATAAGCTTATTGGAAATTTTTACAATGTAAATCAAACACAACTCATATATCTACATTTGCAATTTAAAGAGTAAAAAATGATGAAAAGTACTATTATGTCTCTGTAAATCAACAAAAATAAAGGGAAAATTGCAATCTATGTCGCGTATCATGATAAAATACTTATCAATCATTATTTATTAAAAAACATGCAAAATTCAAAGTGGAGAAGCAAAGGTGAATTGAACGCAAATTGAATATCAACCACCATTTTAATCTAATGACACAATATATGAATCTATAATGAATTTATAATTTAGTGGATGTGTCTTCTGTCCCTACGAAGAATTTCCACACGGTATTATTCTTAAAAGTAATGGATATATTCAGATTAAAAAAGAAGTTTTTCGAAATGAAAATTTTAAAAGTCAACCTAATATCCGTAATATCTCTAATAATAGGAGGATAAAAGTTTGCATGCTAATTAAGTCAATAATACTAATAGGAGGGTCAAAGTTTTTTAAAACTTTCTTCTAGAAGAATTCTAATTGACTAAAACTAAAAAAAATAAAATTGGGGGGGGGGGGGGGGAGGGGGGGGGGAGTTCGGGGTGAGGATGGGGTAAAAAAATAAAAATAAATTGAATTTGAAAAATATTTTTTAAAAATAAGTTTTAAATTTATTTTTTTCAACAAAAAAAATTGTAATATGAAATTGGAGCAAAATTTTGGAAAATGTTTTCCTTAATTTTAGAAGGGAAGTCATTTTTCTTAAATTTGATGAATATGAGTTGATTTGGAAAATATTTTACCCAACCAAACATGAGAAAATTGGAAAACATTTTTCGGAAAATGTTTTCCTTCGTACCAAACACACCCTTAGACATAAAACATTTGCGGTACCGGATAATTTGAATTGGAAAAAAAAGAAAAAGAAAAGATAAATGTGTTAGAAATTTAAAGAAAAGGGAAAATTCAGAGTCAACAAACTTATCATGGATGTATATTGATTTTATATATTCCTCTAAATAGAGAAATTCCATATTGTATATCTACGTTTGTAATTTAAAGGATAGGAAATGATTAAAAATACTGCTGTCTATAAATAAATAAAAGTTAATAGAGAAAATTTTCATTTATAAGGAGTGGTTTGGTGAATGTACGGTCCAAAATCAAATCAAAATCTATAATTCGAACCAAATGCTATTGGATTGTTTGTTTAACACTTTTAGATTATTATTTTTACCAAGTTATAAATCTGTAATGATTTTTATCATTTCTTTTCTGAACAGATTATAATCCAAATAATTATAATTTTACTTTTGGGTATATATAGTTACTTGACCTTAGGGTTTGAAAGATTGTGCTACGTATACTTCTACTTGTTCAATTTATAAGCTTTACTAGATATAAGTGTCCGTGCTATTACAGTTCCAATATCTATTATTTTTTGTTTTACTTTATGTGACATAGATATAATTTAGAAAGTCAATTAAATTTTAATATATTTTTAAAAATATTTTAAGTTGTTACTTATTGTAATTTATAGTATTTTTACGTAATTTTTAAATAATACATGTTACTTCACTTGTTCCAACGTATGTAGTACATATAGAATTTCAAGAGTCAATCAAATATGTTGTTAATTATTGAGATTTACAAGGTAGTTTCCAAATCAAATAATACACTGTCACTAATTACTGGTCTGCTTTTTCTTTTTTAGTTGTCCCTAATTACTTGTCCATTTTGACAAATCAAGAATGGGCAAATTTTTTCCACCTATTATACCTTCAAGTAATTACTTTGAAAAAGGTAGAACTTTAACCAAACACCACTTTTCAAAATTTTCCAAGTTTTTCCCAAATTTTTCCTAAATATTTTTGGGGCCAAACGGGTCCTAAAAATGACATACTTTTCAATAGGGGTGATTATGGTTTGGTTTGGAACGGTTATTGGTTAAAACCAAAACCAAATCAATTTAGTTGGTTTTTAAATTTCTAAAACCAAACCAAATGAAAAAAAAAAAAAAAACTATCGGTATGGTTCAATTTGGTTCTGATTTTTCAGTTTTTTCAATTTGAAAGTAATAAATTAAATTTGTTGAGAATATATGCATCTTGATAGAAACAAACACCTAATACATGAATAGTCCACAAGAAAGTCATTGTCGATTCAATTAAGCAATACTAGAGTTATTATTACACGAATAAAGTGATTCAATTAAGACAAAGCGTGACTATCCAATGTGACATAGGATAGGTAAAGATTAAAGGAATGGATTTTAATGGACTTGGTCTTGGGTTTTAATAGTTTGGCTAAAATTTGAGTGTTGGACTTGGAACAATGATAAAGTTAAGATTTAAGTTAATTAAAATTTAACAAAATATTTATATTTATTTATGAATAATATATAAATAATTAAAAAAATTATATATATGATTTCTCGGTTCGATTTGATTGTTTTTGAGATTTTTTTTTAGTAAAAGCAAAACCAAACCAAGTAGTATCGATTTTCAAAATTTAAAATCAAACCTAACCAAACCACACCAAATATCGATTATTTTAATTGATTTGGTTCAAATTACAATTCAATTTAATTTTTTTAACCATAACGATGAACAACCCTACTTTTCAATCCATCATACTAAAAAGGCATGTCCCTAAAAATACATTTCGAAACAGATTCTTCATCAGTTTACGGGCAATCAATTTTTATACATAAATTAATTAAATCTCTGAAGGAAATTTTCGTCTGCCTAACTAAATTTTAAAGCCGCACAACAAATGTTATTATGCTATTTATAAGATCACAAGTTTTTAAATATTCATATTTTTTATATTAAATCAAACTAAAACAAACAAAGTCAAACGAAATAAACATATTCATATACGTTGAAAAAAATTACAACATAATTTTCTAATGAAAAGGAACCCTACCAATGTATAATTTCACACATAAAATATTAATATTTTGCGTCAAAGCTGTATTAGCCAAATTGGCTAAATATTCGCCGGAAAACTACCGACTACCCGGCGCATTTGGAGAAATGCTACCTTTGGCCTCAATGAGGTGACGGCGGCGAAGAACCTTTCGATTTCCGTGATGGATAATCCTGGTTGAAGTTGATGGAATAATACTCATAAAATTGTGAGTTTCACCTTTACTAGTTGGAGTTGATGGAACAGTGTTAGAAAAAGGATATCGAATGATCAATTCATCATTAACCCCAAAATAACGAATATTATAGAGCTGTAACAAAGGAAAATCAAACCTTCCGCCTATTTGGAGTGTTGAAAGTATATTATTTTTGATATTCCAATCATTGAAAGCATGTTGCTGAGGAATATCAAGGGCCATGGCTTCTTGATATACAGCAAGGAACAACATGGAAAGGAACAAAGCAAAAAAGGAGGAAGCCATTATACTTTTTTTCATTTGAATTTGCATGAATGAATGAATGTGAAAATAGGGTCAAGTGTATTTATAGTATTTTAGTACTAGATTTAAAGTCCATGCTACACACACACGCCATAGAGCTCAGGATATATATATATATATATATATATATATATATATATATATATATATATATATATATATATATATATATATTTTATTTTTATTTTTATTTTTATTTTTCAATTTATGTGATACTGGAGAGTTAATCAATGTTTTAAAAATCATATTTTCTAATTTGTTAGAAAATTATGTTGTAATTTTTTTAAAACGCATATGCATATGCTTATTTTGTTTCACTTTATTTGTTTTAGTTTGATTTGATACAAAATTAAAAAGAAAGATTAGGAATAGATGGACTTTCTATAGGACCCATTTTATTAATAAAATTTATCACTACTTTAGCGACTTGATCGGTTACTCGAGATTCTAGATTATTCCATTTATCACGTTAGCAATGTACGGTGGTCAAATTGAGATATAATTTTTTAAAAACTTGTCGTCTTATGATACCACAATAACATTAATTGTGTACCATTTGTCTTTTTGTCTACCACGTGAAGATTAAATAAATAAAAAAAGATAAGTTATGCGGCAAAGATTTCATGACTTTGAAAGAATGTTGCTGAGGAATATCAAGGGCCATGGCTTCTTGATATACAGCAAGGAGCAACATGGAAAGGAACAAAGCAAAAAAGGAGGAAGCCATTATACTTAATTTCATTTGAATTTGCATGAATGAATGTGAAAATAGAATGTATTTATAGTATTATAGTACTAGATTTGAAGTTCGTAATAAGTACAACAACATTAATTGCCTATGTAATAAGTACATAATAATAAGGAAAAGTTGAATGATTCCAAAAAGTGAAGATCTTCAATTAAAAGAAAAATGAATGTGGCAATATTTCCAGTTTTCATATTTTGCTTTCCCAAATCTAAGAAAAGACAAAAACAAAAAGTAAATTTCAAAATACCATTGTCAAGTCAAATAGAATATTTTAAATCATTCAAATCCAGCTTACTTTGTTTACTTATGTTGTTGCGGCCGTATGGCTAAAGAATATTTAAATTGTTTCTTTTGTTTTTGCTTTTGCTTTTGCTCTTTGTCACTAAGACCATCTCCAATCCATCTCTATTTTACTTTCAATTTTCTATATTTATAGAGTAAAATAAAAAATAAACACTTCAATTTATCTCTATATTACTCGCTATTCTTTAAATTTAGAGAGGTGAATAGTAGTTCTCTAAATTTGAAGAATTACTATTCACACTCTCTATTTATCTTAGAAGAAGAGACATACATGTTAAGCTGAAATGACTTGTTAATTACATGCAAAAGTAGATTTATCTTATGCTATGTCACGTTTAATATTATCTTCTTTTTGTGACAAAATATATATTATCTTATTTTGTTCTCGAAGTAGGCCACACTAGATGTACGCATGCAATGTGTGGTGGTTGTATTTTTGACAGTGGTGGATCCAGGATTTTACGGCTATGAATGCTCACAATTTTTAATATAAACTTGTATCAACCAAAAAGCGTAATTGTGAGCTAAAATTCTTCAACATAAGTGTTATTTTTTTTTTCAATTCAATGCAAAAAACAATCGGAATCATTGGATTGGTTCAAGAAAAAAAGAAGGAGAAATAATATACCTTCACATATAATTGTAATTACCAAAAAGGCCAACCAGCGAGAAGGAGGATTTTTTCGCTTTTGAATTGGAGAACTGAAATGAAGGCGCTAAAACAATTTATTATTTTTCCTTCCCTTTTCATTCTTCCTAATTAGACTAATGAGAAAGAAGAGTTAATAGACATGGAAGATCATGACTGTTTATATTTTGGGAGACTAAGTCGCATAATAGACATGAATAGTGATCGATTCAAGATTTTAAGATCGTGGTTACTTTTTAAGCTATCAATCATAAAATATAAATGTACAAATTTAACACTTGTCATAAGAAAGACAATTATATTTAAATATGATAGAAAAAAAAATCAATAAGAAAAACTAGAAAAAAAATTAAGCTGAAAAAGGAGTTTTGTTTAAGAAAAGCTAGCAAAAGCACAATTTGTGAAAAGGAAAAAAAAGAAAAGAAGCTGAATTTTAAATAAAAGCATTGTCTCTACAGGGAATTGAACCCAGGCAACAATAATGACCCTCAACACCCACTTACAACCATCACACCAAATAAGCCATTTGTTCACTAGGTGTAACATCTCGCAAATTGAAATAACTAAGAAGAAGTCAAGAATTGGAAATAGTGATTTTTGAAAATAATGAAAATCTGGAAATTTGTTTAAGTTAAGAATGAGTTTTGGTCAACTTCAAACGACCATAACTCCTAGATCAAGATGAGTTAGGTGTGTTTCCAGATACCGTAGAAAAGATTGTTCAATTATCTTTCCAACGCCTCTGAGTTTGCGTGATTCCTAGTTCGTATGAGTGAGATATGCCCTTTGGAAGTTGGGTTGTTTGGATAAGGAAGTCCAATCCGGATTTTGGATGGGTAGTTTGGTCATTTCCTTACCCTATAATTTAAATTTCGTTTTTTGGTAATTATCTAAGGGTCTAAACTAAAATTGGTTAGTTTACGCTTTTGAAGTTAGAGTTAGGGTTTTTGGAGAAAGAACGCAAGAAAAGAGAAAGAGGAGAAAGGAGAAGAAAGTTCAAGATTCGTCGATTTCTTGGAGATTTGCGTGTGGATTTCGTCAAGGGGTGATCCCTACGAGGTATGTGAGATCACATAGCGTTGGGTTAGTTCACCCACGCGCCAATCATGATTCAATTCAACAAAGTTATATTGATTTGAAAGTAAATCCTATGAGTTCTTGATGAAATTTGTTTGAAATCTTATAGGTTCTTGAAGTTGAAGTTTCTTGATATTGATTCATGTATTTAGGTGTGAATTCGAGTTGAATCTTTCATATATTGAGGGTTTAGTCGATTCTAAGTGTTTGGGGAAAGAACCAAGTGAAATTAGAGGGTTTAGAGTTGAAAAGCGAAGAAGAAAATTTGAAATTTTCTGGGGAAGGGGCTGGGGCACCGCGCCTCTCAGCGCGCCCCAAAACAGTCTCTGAATGTTGGGCTCTGGGGCGCCGCTCCAACCAGAGCGCCCCAACTTGGTCTCTGAATTTCAAGGGCTGGCGCCTCGTGCCTCTCAGAGCGCCAGGGACCCTAGTTCTTCCCATTCTTCCCCCATCTTTCCGTACTAATTCCTTAGCAACGTACCTATGTTTTCTAGTTGATTCCAACACTCTATGGTACATCTAAACATCATGAAATCATCCATAAGCATGAGATCATGAACCTTGAATCCATAATTCAATTCAAGGAAAGTTAAGAGTCAAGTCTAGAAGTTAAGAAGCAAGTCAAGAGAAGTTCATAAAGTTTTCAAAAGTCTTTCGCAAACGTTTTAACTTTGTCTTAAGACTTAAGTTTCAAGTTGACTAAAGAGTTAAGAGTTAAGTTTATTTCTTCAAAGATTATACGGGAACTAAGTATTCCCAAAAGTTAGAAATGTTTTCATATTTGAGCAAGAAAGGGAACACCGATTCCAAGAGAGCTTTTAAGCTAAGTTTTAGATAATTATCTCAAACCAAAGAAAGAAGTTTTGTTCTTAAGACATATGAGCTAAGTATATTTTGGGAGTAGTATTGAGCACCGATATGGGGATGCAAGTTTATAATAACTCAAGTCTCCATAAACCATGTAGCCATAAAGAATTCTAGAAAATAGTATGAATTTGATTTTATAAAAAAATCAGTGAAATAAAGAATTTGACTGGAGAATAAGAAGAAAAAGAGAAGAAAAAAATGGGAGAGGGGTTCAACTTGACGTGGAGGGTAGGGTGAGGGTGGGAGGTGAAGAAAAAGAAAGAAAATGGAGGGATGTATCACTTGAAAATGTGGTGGAAGATGAAGTAGAATTTAAGATGAAATCAAAATTAAAATAAGTCAAAAAGTAAGAGAGAGATATATAAAGATAAAACTTAAAATGAGAAAAAAAAACATTTTAATTAAATTAACACGTGTCATATAATGATTGGTGTGTGAACACACTTGCTTCTTAAAATCTGGGGTTGATCGAAAAATGATATAATAATATCTGTTCAAAATTGTTTAGTGAGGTAATAGGACGGTTGCAAAGTTAAAGTATCTTTTCGAAAATTCAGGACAACTTTAGTGGTGACTTGTGTCTTCTATTCTCTTTCTTAGTTGAACGATGATGATAGTTTATAGATTCATGTGGACCCACATGTATAAGCCGGGGTGTACATATACCTGTTAACTTCAAAAAACTTATGTTTATATATATATATATGATTTTGAGAAACTGACATTTAAGTAACAATGCACCCTATAGAGAGCTCAGAAGTGCACCTTCGACTGTTGTTTTAAGCCAATGCACCCCATCAGTGCGACCAGGGGTCGATCCCGGCCAGAACCCCATTTCACTGTTTTTATTAGTATATTTTTTGGATTCAAAGAGCTTATTTATAAAGTCAAAATTGTGAGGTAGGAAATTTGAAGAACTCATGACTATTCAATAAAACAAATCCACCTTGATTATTGAGCTATCACACACAATTATTTTAAGAAAGCTAAAGTCTATATATTACCTGAAAGTCATAAGATCATATTATAACAAAGTAAAATTTAGGTATTAGCTTAGATTTCATATTTGATCAATATATTTGATATTTCAAGTTTGTTCCATTAATCGTCATTAAGATAATGTAGGTGCACCCACACTACAGTCTTCAAATCTGGAATTTGTCTTTAATAGTTCAGATAGTAAAATAGAAAAAAACTTATAGTTAAAATATAAAACTAGCAGAAAAACAATATTTATAAAATCAATTGAATATCCATGTCAACCAAGAGATATATTACATTGGGTGTCTCGATGCACGTGTAGATCACGTGAGGAAGATGTTAGTTAAGTTGGTTATTCAAGAATAATGAATGTGATGACACCGAAGCCCACTCTTTGCCCTCCCAACTTTTTCTTATCATTTCCTCTAAAAAAAAAAAAAAAACTAATCCTTCTTTCTCTTTTCAATTCTTCCATAAATGATAAAATTTATGAACCCTAAGAAAGAAATTTAGAAGTTGAAGAAGGATCAAGAGAGAAAAATAGAATCCAAGATTTCACTAATTACTAGGTAAAATGTTTTAATTCAGACAAAGATACTCAGTTTCTTACTTATTGGTAAATAATTTTTTTTGTTTGGGGATTAATATTAGATTCTTGATTCACTAATTAGGTGAAATGTTTTAATCCAGATAAATCCCACCAAAAATTTTCATTTTCTTGGTTTTTTTTATCAATAGGGTTCCATTTTTCTTGGTTTAATCTTGAATAGTTTCACTTATTAGATAAGATGTTTTAATTTAAGATAAATATCAAGATCAACATGTATTTATTTTTAATTGATAATTAGTGTTTGCTTTCGAGACGATGGTCTATAAGAAATAACCTTTCTAACCCCCACAAAAGGATAAGCTCTGGGTACATTCTACATCCCAGAGCTTATTTGAGGGATTACACGAGGTATGTTGTTGTTTTTGTTGTTGGTTATTAGTGTCTGCCTAAACCTTTGATTTTTTAAGTTAATTTAGTTAACATTAATCTTGTTGATAACATGTGATTTCTAATTTTTATTTTAGAGAAGCTTTTTGTTGGGAGGTTTATAGATTCAGCTTGGGGGAAATGGTTGAAAGGAATAGCCGAGACCGCCCCGGTAATATATAAGGAGGGCATTGACAACAAACTGTTGTTAGTATTAGCTAATGACTCTGTATTACTGGATTCGCGTATTATCTTATTCTTCAATTCTTACTATTGCCTGTTGCTTCTTTGCTTTGTTCATGTTGCTATTTACTGTCGTTATTTTAATCTTTCTGTCCTGCTTTGATTAAACTCCTTTGAGCCGAGGGTTTACAGAAAACAACCTCTTTATCCCCAGAAAGGTAAGGGTAAGGTCTAGGTCTCTACGTACATCGATCTTACCCTCCTCGGACCCTAGTTGTTGTTAATGACTCTGTATTACTGATTATTTTCGTTTCTTAAATAACTCACTCTTTTGTTAGACATCTGATTTCATTGCAGTAAATATGAATATATGATGGAATTAACATGGACTTAGCTAAGATTAGGACACGATGGAAGCGAAAGATCCATCTCGGAGATATTAATCAGTTGGATTGAGTGCTAAATTGCTAATTGTTGTTGTTTCACTTACATTTGGTCCAGTTTGCTTGTTTGATTAAAGACTTGTATGTAAGTGTAAGATTTAGTTAACCTCTAGTTCAATAGCATCTTAAATTTTGCAATAATACGACAAGTTGTTTCTCAGTACTGAAATGATATGGAATTCATATATCCGACCCCAATTTATTTAGGATTGAGAAGCAGCTGATTGAAAATAGACAAAGGTGATAGAATAGGCAGATAAGCGTTATGAGATGTTTCTGTCGTTACTTTGTTTCACTTTCTAGAAGCATCAGAACGTTTAGGTCAGGATATAGAAAGGTAGCATGGTACAGATAGATATAGAAAAAAGATAACATGTTAGTAATATATAGTTGGAAAGAAAACAGTTCAGTGCATGAAGCATCCCCCGTTCATACAAGGTCCAGGGAAGGGCCGCACCCAGGGGTTTGTGCGATGTAGGAAGCCTACTCTTCCCAAAGCATCAGTGATTGGATCCATGGCTCAAACCTGTAATCTATATATAGGTCACACGGAGACAACTTTAGTGTTGCTCCAGGCCCCCCTTTGTAACACATTAACATGGCTAAACTGTTTTTTTTTTGTTAGACAGCAGTCCAGTCTAAGAGGCCGAGTAAACATCTATACTTTCTCCCATGGGTCTTTATTAACAAAGTTCACTTTCAAGTGCATTCTATTATGTTTGATTGACAAGTCCTGGGTCAAAATTTTCATTTTCTTTGTTTTATGGTTATGAACATTTGGCCTAAATCTTAGATCTTTGGGTAAATTCACATTCATGATTCTTGTTGCTCATTTGTAGGAAATAGTGACATTTAAGTGGTATTTGCATTAGGTAATGATTCTATTTTATAGGTTATTATATGGAGATGATATCCATTTCGTAAATGACTTATGTTCGTTAGACTTTTTGTAGTAAAATTAAAAACTTGATTAAATAAGTAGATAGATGTACAATAAGTCTACAAGTCTTAGAGGTTAAATTTGTTAAGTTTGAATCCTAGATCCGCTCTGTTTCCATGTGCATTCTATTTTCAACTGACGTAGGAGAAGGCAACCATCGAGAGTCCGGAGGTACTTCTTTGCATGATATGTTGCTGGTTGTGAGTGTTGCATTGCTTCCTCAAACGATAACTTAATCTCATCCAGTGGTGTAGCCACATGTAGTGAAGGGTGGCCAATCAAACACTCTTCGTCGAAAAATTATACTGTATAGAAAATTTCATGAAGTATATAGGTCAAATTTTTTTTCATATGTATATATTAAATCTTGGACACCCTTAACGAAATTCCTGGCTTCTCACTAGTAATCTCATCTTTAATCTTTTTCATATATTTACATTGACTGGACATTGTTTGTGCATCTAAACAAGTTGATGGTTTCTACAGGTGATTTTTAGCTTTAACAGTCATGAGCCCTAAATCTGGAAGTGGAAACCATAACCATTCTCGAATAGATGCAGTGGTAACCAAAAGTGAAACTGAGGCCAAGTCACCAACAATCTTTCTCCGGGATTCTAAACAGGAGAGTAAAAGTAGAAAAAGCTCGGATTCTATCTTAAATGATAGTGTTTCAGGGTCAAGTAAAAGTTCAGAACTTTCCTATTCCACGTTTTCATCCTCGTCCGGTTATTCCTCTGATGATTTCATACTAATGAATCCAAAAATAGAATCCAACTCTATCTCATCAAATGTACCATCTTCTAAATTTCCTCTGGACGCCAAACCTTTGTCTCAAGCGGACTACAATCATTTGAAACTGAATACATCAACAAGCTCCACCTCACATGTTTCAGACGTCACTGATGAATCGTTATTGCCAACCGTGTCAATTACAAAATCTCCTTTTATCCAAGTGATGGACAGACAAGGAGGTTATGATCCCAACAGAGTTCCATCTTCAATTTTCGAAAGCAAATCCTCAACACCTAAAGAATGGAGTGCTGCCTCTGAAGAGTCATTATTTAGTATCAACGTCAGTCTTTCGAGGAAGTCAGCAGAACTACGCATGTGTGTGGAATCGGAAACATGTGAAGAAATTAGTAAGTCTGGGAAGCTAATCAGTAGACACTCATCACCTGTAAAAGGAGTAGAACATACGGAAAAGAGTTCTGTATTTGATACAGAAAGGGGCGTGATTGATCGAAGCAACCTTATTGAAGCAGGAAGTCAACATAAATCAATTAAGAAACAACCACATTTTGAAGAGGAAATAAAGTTAAGAGGGAACAGAGATTATTCAACTGCCATTAGTTATTCCGAAGGGAATGGAGGATTTAGAGACTCCTACAACCATTTCAATGGTAATGATACGGCTTTACCTTTTTCGACGTGAGTACCAGTTCCTATCTTTTTTTTCTAATATCATCTGCATTTAGCATATGTACATGTTCTTCTCTTTTCTTTTCCATGTCACTGGTAACATGTTGCTTCATTAATAATTACGCGGTTGTGCATTAGAGTTCATCTAACTTGTCATTCGTATAAATGTGTTTGAGTCTCATGTCTTCAACTTAAATGCTTTACATTAAAGATTATTGGTGATCTTATTTCTTCCCAGATATATGGAGCTTGCAATCATGCATTTTCGTGTTCACGGAATATATTTTTGTTTATTGCAGAGATAGAAAGTCCACAGAACCTCTTTGCCATCCTGCTTATTACAAAAAAAAGAAGTCCAGATGGTCGTCATGCTTCTCTTCCTGTTTTAGCTGCGGATCGTGTTGCTCTGGATGTCCAAGCTGTTCCTGTAAGTGCTCAGGTTGCTTCTCTTGTAAATGGCCAAGCTTGAAATGTTGTTCTTGTAAGTGGCCAAGCTGGAAATGTTGTTCTTGTAAGTGGCCAAGCTGGAAATGTTGTTCTTGTAAGTGGCCAAGCTGGAAATGTTGTTCTTGTAAGTGGTCAAGCTGGACATGTTGTTCTTGTAAGTGGTTAAGTTGCTCTTGTTGTTGCCGTAAGTGGTCGAGAAAACAGGGTTGCTGCTGCAAATGATCAAGCTACTACTTTTATTGTCCAACCTAGCCTTGTGACAGAGTCAGAATTTTTGTTAAGGAGGTTCATCGTCTATATATACATATATAAAAAAGATTTTGACCTTGTATATAAGTGTGATTTTTCGGCCAAAGGGGTTTATTCTGCCCAAGCAAAAGTAAAGCTAAAGGCGGGTAACTACTTTTGGTCGAACTATGTATATGCATATATACTTCTTTTTTCAAAATGTATACATATAGTAGAATCACACTTGTTCTGAATGAGTCGTCTGACTCTAGATCCTGGATTCCCCTCTGTGGCCCAAATGCACCTCAAGTGTTCAACGTCAGGATTTTCACTAAGGGATTCAACATATAAAAAGGTAGACACATGAAGAAGTGAAGGGGATTCAAATGAGTATGTATACATAAAAAATAGTTTTGACCTTGTATATACAATGTAATGTTTCTGGAGAAAATGATTCGGATAAACCCCTTGCGCCCCTCTATCTTTGCCTCTGGCTTCATGATAACCAATCACAGGACAACATTCAATTTCTTGTGTTCATATTTTTAGGTGATTAGGTATAGAGGATATATCAATTTTGAATTAAGTTGGGAAGCATGTAAATTATTCAATTGTTCCAATTTGTTTGACAATTTTCCAGGTGTATATTCTTAAATTATGCTCCTTAATAAGTCAGATTTGGCATTTATCAATTGTAATTTTTGACTGAGCATGCCTTCACTAGCTAATTTTGTATATTGAACAAGTTTCTCTTCTCAAACATATATAAACCATTCATGTTGAAAGTTTTCTCTCTCATTCAACATACCAACCAGGCATAATACATACACATGTCCTTTAATTTGACCTCATCTGACATCTATATCCTCTACCTTCGAGTTTGCACAAGTAGGTATTTAAACTTGAATAGAATTGAACAAGTAAACACACACATCCTACTTGGTATTTTATGTGGCAATTCACGTCCTACGTGTAACATAAAACGAGTGTGTACTTGTTCAACTTCATACAAGCTTAAGTGAGTGCATACTTGTGCACACCAAAAATTGAAGATCATAGATACCTGCAAAAGACATAGTTATGTATTATGCCTACGGGGAAAATAGGAGGTAATAACAGAGTAAATTCATTAGAGAGTACTCCACAACGAGCTGTCAAAGCACGTTAATCAGTCAATCTTCAATACCATAAGCTGAGCAGTACAAGTTACAACCATGGGGATTTCATGGGCATATTTCTCTCAAAATCAAGCTACCAAAAGAAGCAATAATAGATCATCATCACAGTCTAATTCCTCCTCCATGTTTTTCTAACTCAACAAGTTAACACGGGTATGGCACCCAAAGTGAAGAGTCCGAGCTACTTAGCTTGCCAACTGCTGCATAAACTCCTCATCAGCTGCACAGACCTGAAAACCTATGTCATGAAGGAAAAACTACTTCTGTAACTAATGCAGCACATAATAAATTTGTAGAAGTATCTCCAAATTAAGTTAAGAGTTATGCCATTTTTTGCATATCATTCACATCCTTAAACTCACCGTGGTAAATCGTGGCTCAGCACAGGCAGAGACAAGGTGGAGAATCAATAGACGAAACTCATTGTTGATACGTACATTGCCCACTAATGAGCTCCTGTCAATAGCAGAAGGAAGAAAGAAAACACAAATTAATGACAACAAAATTTTTATTAGTTTTCGAAGAAGAGACTTTGTATCTCATAAAAGGAGAGTAAAACAAGGCATGAGGTATATATACCGAAATTCCTGGGCTTTTGGGAAAGAGCTGCAATGTTTCTGAATATTAGAAATGTGACCTTTGTTTCTTAGAAGAGGAGCAACTGGCTTCATTGGTCACAGTAGAGTCGTCATATTTGCTCTTTCGTGTCCCAATGCAAAGATTTTTATACAACAAACGAAATCCATAATCCCTTATATCTCCAGAGAACGATAATATAATGCGCCCATAGTCATTTGGTGTTTTTCCATTTGCTTTTGATGTATCCCATAAGCCAGCAAAAGGTACAAAGAAAAAATGAATTACGGAATCAGGTGAGTATTCACATACAAGAGAATTACTGTCGGGCTCCAGTAAGTCTAGTCTCAAGGTCATCCACAACTTCGAATCATAACACAAGGGAATCAAGTGAGTTGTCATTGTCACGTACATTAACCTGCCAGTATAACATACAGCAAATCCCAAGAAGTTATCAGCTACATACCAATTTTCAGGCAAATTGACTAATCCACTTTTACCAGTTCCCCGACGGTGGAACCAAGTTGGGATTGTCAGTGTCCTACTTGTAAACAATCTTAGTGACAACGAATCTGAAGCAGAGATGTCATGTTGCGATGATGAGATATTCTGAAACAACAAATTACAGATCGAAGACTTGCTCCAATCTGCATATATTGTATCTAATTGCTCTGGGAATTCTGGCAACTGTTTAAGCTTCTTGCAATGTGATAAGTTCAAGGATCAAAGAGAACCAAGCTGGGCTATGCTTCGAGGCAAATGATGGAAGTTATTTCTACCAAGATACAACCTTTTCAAAGAGTGTAAGCATCCAATGTCTTCTGGAAGTCCTCCGTCTATTATATTGCAGCAACCGAGATTCAGAATTTCCAATGAGCGTAACCCTTCATTCACCTGAGGGAACACAAAGTACACTCCATCTTCTGATTCTTTTTCTGCAAAAGTCAAGAACTTAAGCTTGTTCAAGCAGATGATGGAAGACGGAGGACGTGAAATTAGAGTATGGCTAGCATGAAACTCCTCCAAGTTTTCTAAATCACCTATCTCTTCTTGCAAGCTTTCAAGTTTTGAGCAGTAGGACACATCTAGCTTCATCAAAACTTTCAACTTACAAATGCTACTTGGAAGAGCTACAAGGTTTTTCATAACACTCAAATCTAGCACTCTAAGACGAGCTTGGTGCTGAATAACATATGATGGTAGGTCCCTTATCCAAGTTAATCCCATGCTAATCTCTAACTCTAGCTTCATTTTTCCGAGGATTTCTGGAAATTTCTCTAAACTAGAGCAACCTACTAGATCCAGATATTTAAGAGATTCCACATTAACACATGGAAACCTCTCAAGTTTTTCACAATGATACAAATCTAACTCGATGAGTTTTATGGAACATCCCAGGGAATGGGGAACCTCTTTAAGACTCGTACATCTCCTAAGATTCAGATATTCCAAATTTGGCTTCCTGTGAAATCTGGTGTTTTCATCAAGCTTTTTGAGTAGCTGACATCTAGCTTTCGTAAAGACGGTAAAAACACCGATTTCAAACACAGAAAGAGATTGTTTAATTCACACCCTTAGATTATAAGAGTCAAAAAAATATTTTGTGGGAGATTAGAAACTGTTTTACTTTCACTTTTTTATGGAAATTACATGTTCAGAAACTAAATAACACAAGTTTAGGTCTACACTGAGTAAAACGTACCAAGTTTAGGAGAGTTTTTAACATTATACCAAATTAGAAACGGTACCTTTCTTTCGGTCCATAAATCATGCAACGAACTCCACTGGAGATCAAGACGACCAAGCCTCTGTGGTTCAAAATTTTCGGGCAATGACTTCCAAGGAAATTCATGCCAGACAAACCAACACAAGTTATTGGGAAGGTACTCAATGGAGACATCATGGCAATTGGAGTCATAGAGAACGTCTCCTCGATCAATCAGAGAGATGAAGCTACATATGTATAATATCCCTCCAGATTCCCTCCACTGCCATGGTCCCCTGGTAAAAGGATCACGAGTCAACAAATCATAACTTCAGATGTCTTGTACAATCGCTCACTAATCATGTCATGATAACATAAGATAACAGGATTGAGAAGCTTTAATTAAAAATGGCTACTTGACGAATTAGCAAGCATTTTAGGCCAACTAAAATGGTATACTTGCAAGACTATGAAGCAACAACAACAACATACCTAGTGTATCCCACTGAAAGGGGTCTGGGGAGGGTAGAGTGTACGCAGACCTTACCATTACCTTATGAAGATGAGAGACTGTTTCGGAAAGACCCTTGGGTCAAGTGTATTAAACCCAAGTAGAGGAAGAGGAAAACAATTAAGAATATGAAGCAAGAAGAACAAATAATGGAATTGACTGCCTATATATCTTTTGAATATGAAAACTAGAAATTGAATAGTAGTGTATTGTTTAGCCTACTTACCGTATTTTCAACCATCACTGCTTTGACATCTTCAATTTTCCATAGTCTGCTACGTTCACCCGGATGCTTTTGCATTTTCACTATATATTGACCCATATCTTGTATTAAATCATGCATTTGAATCTTATTATGGTCAGAGATGAACACAAGAGATTTGTCGATTAGGACACTCAATCCATATTCAGCTAGAAAATCACAACTCTGGAGGATTTGCATGACTTTTTCCTTTTCTTTCGTCGGAAGAAACATGCAATAACTAGAAATATCTCTTGCTCATTGGGCTCCAACCCATCATAACTTATTTTGAGGTTTTCAATAATTTCTGAACCAGAGTTTTCCCTTATTCGGTCGAGAGCACTTCTCCACACAATTATATCCTTCTTGTATAATAAAGAACCCCACACTTTCAGGGCTAAAGGATGACCTTTAGCATGACTTACTATCTCCAACGTTAGATCTTTAAAACACTCATCTGGAACATTTTCCATGAAAGCATATTGATTGAACAGTTTAATAGCATCACGGTCAAGCAGTGTTTCCACTTCATGTAGTACACTATTCCTTATCAAACACTTGTCTCTAGTAGTTGCAATAATCCTACTTCCCTTGCCAAACCAACGAAGATCCCCTGCTAGGTAATCCAACTGGTCTCTATGATCGATGTCATCAAGCACAAGTAAAACCTTCTTAAACTGAAGTCTACGAGCCATCAGGCTCCTCCCCTCCTTATTATTCACGCAATTTTCTTTTTCCCCTAACAGTTTAGAGAGAAGGATATTTTGCAGAAAGTACATTCTATGTTTGGTTTCTTTAATATCCTCAAGAAAACAAGCATCTTTAAATTTGCTCGACGAGAGTTTATTATAAATAGCATTTGCTATTGTCGTTTTACTTACTCCTCCCATTCCACAAATCCATACAATCCGAACACCATCAATTTCCATCTCTAGTAGAGATTCTACTTTTTCTATTTGAGTATCTATTCCCACAACTTTGTGCAAATAAGATACTAAAGTCTTGCATTTGGACGAAATGTCACCAACAATACGCTCAATACAGTCTGAATCAACCCTGCGAAAGGACAATGCACAATTGTAGTTTCACAATAATTATGATAAAAAGGACTATGCACTTAAACCAAACTCTTCGTTTGGTTGGGAACTAGTTATCCTGGGATAACTTATCCCACCATGTATATGGGATAACTTATCCCATCACTATGCTATAAATGGTGGGATAAGTTATCCCAAAAATGTCAACCAAACAAGACATCAAAATTTTGTCCTCGGACTATTTTTTATCCTAGGACTATTTATTCTTATCCCTCACAACAAACATGCAAAAATGACTCATTTTTGAGGTACAGATTCTTTGTTATATAGAGTAGAATATAATTATGAGTGTATCTATCGTTTAACTTACCCGTTAGGGAATACATATCCTTTTAGATTTGCGGCAGCAGTTAGGGCAGTCCTCCATATTTGCACCTTCTGCATCCCCTCATCATCATGCTTATACTTCAATTCATGTTTGGCAAATGTTTCTACAAAGCTCTTACTTTGGTATTGAACATTTGTTGCATCCACACCATAGAATACCGGTATCATTGTTTTCTCATTTTCGTTTTTCATGCATTCCATGATCTTCACTAGTTCATCCTATCATAGGGCTATTGTTGTTACCTTTACACAGCCAAAGACCTAGTTGTGGAGTTAGAAATTAACGAAGGACAAATATAAATAATAAATGTGAGGCAAATAATGATTAAAAATATGTATTTTGGCCTCACATTATGTACCTTTGGCAAAAGAGGTGAGTAATTTTTTGTCAAGAAATTGCAATCCTTTCTCTCTCATATGACCCATTTTTCTATGCCACAAATCGTGAGCCACATTCAATTCATCTTGGCATATTTCTACATTTGTCCTGTACAATGTGCCACGAGCAACTCCTTTTGCAATCACCATTTCCCCTTTAGTGAGTCTCCCCGTTTTATTTGCAAAGTGGTTCTCGTATTCATCTCGGTCCAAAAAAACTCTCGAGATCAAGTTCATCCGCATATTAGGTACGTGGCGCACATCTTTCAAAACCAATGTGCATCCGACATTTGTCTTTATGCAAATGTCTCTTATCCCCGTTATTTTTGAGTAACTAGTGTTACCAATTTTCACATTGCCAAAATTACCTACTACATATCTGTAAAAAAAGATCTCTTACCAATGTGGCATGATATGATGTTGTTGTGTCGACCACCCATTTCGACTCTACACCTGTCATGTGCATGCATTCCTTTTCTTCGTTTATGAAGAGAATAACATTATCATTATCTTTCACCATGGCAGCTCTGTTGTCATTGTTCTTGTGGCCGCTGCTTTCTCCTTTGCCCCTTTTTAGATTGAGACAATCTCTTCCGAAGTAACCTGATTGATCGCAATTGTAGCAATATCTGGCCTTTGATTTTGATCAAACCTTGGACTTTCTACGTGCTCTGGATATACCGTAGCTACTTGAACTCCTTTGGTAACTCCTACCTCTACTTTCAGAGTCTGTTCATGGTTTTCAAGATTTTTCTTATCTTCTCATTAAGTAGAAAAGTCGATGTGACATCATTAAGCTCAATAGAGTCCTTTCCATGTAATATGGTTGTTGCCAAATTATCGTAAGAAGATGGAAATTAGTTTAGGAGCACTATGGCTTTAATTTCCTCCTCGATTTGCTAGATGTGTGATTAGTATAGTACGAGAGGCCACAAAAAAATTATGTAAATGAGTAGAACATGTGCTCTGATACCAATTATTGGAATAAACCCACCACATAAATAATATTTGCGTTAATAAAAATAATAAAAGCGGAACACAAAAATACATTTAATCAACAAGAATAAAAAGAGTAATAATGACACCAAGATTTTACATGGTAACCCTCCTGAATAAGGGACAAATAACAGTTCGAGAGGAGCAACTGATATCACTATAGTAATGATTCTTTGCACTTGTAGGTCTGAGTAAAAACTCCAAAGACCACTACACATTCAAAAGAAATAACCCTCTTTTGATTTTCTTACATCACTACAATATCGCTCACACTTTCTGTTTTTCCTCACAGACTTTTTCCCTCTGTGATAGATCAATCTTCTTTTCTCTCCTTTGTTTTTGGTGTATTTGAGAATGAAAAATGACCCTCCCTTTTACAAAGGACAAATGTAGTAGCCTCCAAATATTTTATAAAAAAATTATTTTTTTTCTTCTTCACAAGTTACCAATATTTGACTTTAAGGAAAGCTGAAAAAAATCAGCCAAGTAAATTGGCACACGTATATCCAATTTCTTCTAAATCTTGCCAACCTTTGAAATTGTGTGATTTATCAAAGTTTGGCACATGAGAATGGACTCCACAGATGAGAAAAGACAAAAAAAATAATGAAGACAACCTTTAAAAAGACAGTATGAAGATACTTCTCAAAATTAAATTTTATTTTTATTCCATGTTAACAATCTAACTAGACCGTGCTCTGATACCACTTTTTAGAAAACTTAAAAAATCCAGCCAAGATTACAAGTAAATTACTAGACATAGATATTAATCTAGAAGAATGGTAGGAACACTAACCTTGTTCCATTGCAATAACTTGATTGAAGAAGATAATAACTTGATTAATGAACTTGGTCATTCAAAATGATGATCTTGATCTTTTAAAACCATAAAAATTACTTTCTGAGTGTTCTTTTCTGAGATGAAGAGAGAAAGACAAAGTATTTCTTCTGGTTCAAGGACCAAATCCTTTTAAAAGATTCTGAAGTGCTTTTTCAGGAAAGGTACATTTTCAGGTTTAAATGGTACTTTTTCAATAAGTTTTCATCAAACTTAAGAAAAGGTCAATGAATTCAAGCTATCTAAAATAAACCTATATTAATAGATATTAATTTTAATGCCCCAAACTTTAATATTTTATTAGAGTATACAATGGGCTACTTTAATGATAGCAAATCTATGTATAGTATACTAGTGAACATTTCCGCGCTTCGCGCAATCATAAAACTATTTATAAATTTAAAAATAAATTTATTTAAATATAATCAAGATAATAACATTTTTCCATGCATATCCTTACAAATTCTATAATATACATTAAAATTTTTCTTTCTAATAAAATAAAGTAAGCATGAAATGAAAAGCATAGGTAGAAATAAGTAGAAATGAAATGTATATTTGATATAGTTTCTTATTTTTTTTTCTATTCCCATTATCTAATATCCCTCATTGTTCATACCTTAAATAATAAGCTCTAGTTTGGAAAATAAGTTATTTTCTCTCGATTTTTTATCATGTTCTTCTTATCTCCGTTTTCATACCCTCTTATCCTACTTCCTCTTTTTTTTTTCCGGACCATTAGTTGCATCAATCCTTCCTATATTTATTTATTTATTTACTTTATTTCATTATTTTCTTGTTCCCCTAGCTCTTGTTGCTAGTTAAAGATTGTGCTCTATTTTTAAATAATCAAAAAGAAATTTGTAAAAATATTTTCATCACCTATTTGAAATCTAACCTTTTTCATCTTTCCTTGTCTTTTATAGTAATTGTATTTCCCTAATTAATTGACAAATTATTTAGTTAAATTTAGACTTTTAAATTAAAATGATAAGTACTAACAAATTAAAGAGACTCATAAATACAATAAGTGGTAGTTAACAATGAGTAATTGGAAAAAAAAAAAAAGAGTAACGTATATTGAGGAGAAGTATTTTAAGTAGTGACTTTTGATTATTATTTTTATTGTAATAAAAAACATATTAAAAAAAATTAGGAGAATGGTTAAAAAAAAGAGAGAAAAGTTGTAGCCAGTTGACACATTTTTCCTTTCACTTTCTGCAATTAATGGAACAAACTTGTGTATAGCAAAAATGATACTAAGCAGTTAAATAAAAGATATATAGTTATTATAAGAAAATGATATAATATACAAATATAGTATGAACTAAGGAGAAACTTTTACTTTAAAGTAATTGTCTTGTCAAGCTTTCATGGCCACTTCACCGGTTTAGCTTGTACTATAACCACTAATAAGTAAATCACATTACTTTGATTCACATAAAAGAATTTGTCAATATAATTATCCATTATTCGTCCAATAAAAATAATAATTAATATTACCTGATGAAATGTAGCATCATGTGTTTTTCACCTGGCATAGTGGAGAAGTTGCTGAAGCTTTGTTTCTAAACTTCTATCATTTTATTGAGTGCCCGAATATGAAGAGGTGCAACACTTAAAACCTATTAATAAATACTATTAATTATTAGGAAGGAAAAGGAGATTATTGAAATTAATTTTCTGGATAAAAAATACGTGAAACACTAATGAATACTAATAATAACATTAATAAATATAATAAATGTTGATTATGGGGAAGCAGAAGAGATTAATTTTTCTGACAGAAATTTTCGTGAACATTAATACATACTTATGTTTATTCTTTAATAAGGAGAGAATTCAATATTATGCTTTAATATTTTGTAAAAACTTAAAGTAATGTTTTGTAATATTTCATGTCTTTTAAAATGAGAGAAAATGGCCAAAAAAACCACAAAAAAGATAAATAGGTTTCTTGCCCTTAGAGGCATGCCACATCACCAAGTCTAACATATATATATATATATATATATATATTGATATGTGAGTCCACAAAATATAAATTATTAACATGTATATGTACCATATTTTTAACGATAGATATATCAACTCTAAATCGCAATGTTAAGGGATACATTTGTCTTTTTTCCTCATTTTTTAATATTAAGGATTTGTTAAGTCCTATACATTGGAATTGCTTGTTTAGTGAAAACTCACCAAAAAAACATTATTTAGTTTCCAAAATTCATAGTAGAACCAACTTTAAATTTTACGCGTTCGATAAATATCTTGGTGCTCATTCTTTTGACTCCATTAACATTACCACGTTATCTGAATATGTGAACCCCTTAACTGATTTCCTTGACAAGCTCCCAGATGGCAATAAGGTTCGACAAAATGTACCCTGACGCATACAAAATGAGAATGTGCTTTGGTGCTTTCTCAAGCTTAAATGTTGAAAGACATGTAAATTGGTTCTTTCGTGATGCAGGTCATCTTAGTTGGCCACGATATTGGAGGCGCTTGTGTTTCTTATGCAATGGAGTTACATCGATCAAAAGTATCTAAGGCGGTTTTCATTGCTGCAGCAATGTTGAAGAATGGACAAAGTGTACTCGATATGTTTACAATGCAGGTATGATTACTAATTTTGTGGCCTAGTAACTACTATAGTAACTCAATGAACATGACACATTGACAACATATATAATTTCTTATGTCTATGCAGATTGGCTCGAACGATCTTTGTCAACATTCTCAAAAGTTCCTTTATGCAAATGGTAAGAATCATCCTCCAACTGCAATTGATTTTGACAAATCATTGTTGAAAGATGGAATGTTCAATCAATCAACTGCTAAGGTATATGTATTGTAGAACAAAGTTCTATGTTCAAAATAGTTTGCTTGTAGTAAAGAAAGCCATTTTTGACACTTTTTTTTATTTTAGGATGTTGAATTGGTATCAGTATTATTAAGGCCAATCCCTTTAGCTCCATTGATAGAGAAGCTTTCCTTATCTGCGACAAATTATGGTTCTATCCCGAGATTCTTCGTAAAAACGCTAGAAGATTTAGCTATTGCAGTGTTCCTTTGGTAGGCGATGATAGATTCAAATTCACCTCAATAAGTTATCCAGATGAAAGGCTCTGATCATTCTCCATTTCTGTTGAAACCTCAAGCACTACAAACGATTTTGCTAGAAATTTCAAAGCCCTCTGTTAAATGTACTCTGATAAATCATCTAGCAAAAATTGACCTCCAACACATATGACATTTTTTCAAGAGAATGTATTTCATATATACATGTATAATCAATCATTAGTCATTACAAGGAGGCTATCGGTGCGTTAAAACGTAGGACTCGATGTGTTTACTTATTCAATTTAATACAAACTTAAGTGTCTAGCTACTTGTATATAGACATAGTTGAAGGACAGAGATACTAGCTTAAATCAAATAAAAAGACATATTTATATATTATGCTAAACTTCTACTAGTAATTGTTGGGAAAGGCAAGCACAAAATAAATGTGCACAACAGGACAATAGTGGAAGAAAAAATATGTCCAAATTTTCCCTTTCTATTTGAACCAAGAGAAGATAAAATAATGCAAGAAAAAACATTATTTGGGGCAGCAAACAAATCAACCAAGCAAGCAAAATAAATCAACACATGAGACACCAAGTTTAACGTGAAAAACCTCTTCAGTGTGAAGAGTAAAAACCATAAGGTCAAAGCTCCACTAAAAATCAACAAGAGCTACAAAAGTGTTCTCCAAAATGGTCACCAACAAAGTGTCAAACAATGAGCAACACAACTACAATATAGCACAAAAAAACTAGAGAAATAAAAAGAGTTATAATATGTTTCTTTTAGTATAGTTTTATGTGTCGTCTAATTTATCCTCATATGATATGCAATTGTAAGCTTACGCATGACGCCCTAATCACCTTCATAACCCAACAAAAATCTGGAGCTACAAGACTCCAAATCACCCTCTCTCACTTCCCAATCAAAGATTTCGTTAAAAGGAACAAGCTGTCCAAAAATCAGCTCAATCGGACAAGAAACAAAACGGGAATCACGATTTGAAATTGATTGCTATGGTTTGTGCAAAAATCTACACTCTCTCACTTTTCTCCCTATATGACTACTGATCAATCTCTTGTGATACTTCAAAATAAGACCTAAAATAAAGTTTTACATATGCACCATAATATTGGGCTTATGGGCAAAGTGAGCTAATTTAAATTGGGCTTAAATTTATCCATAAAGGAAAGGAAAGAGATCCAAAACTTTGGACTTTTATCTATCCACTTAGGAAGGAAAAAAGACCCAAAACCCAATAGTAATAACATTCATTACAACAAGCTATTTCTCAAAAATTTAAAACATTGTAGAGAAAGTAATATTTGAAACTATTGGAAATTTTAGTACTTAGAACCTAAACTATTGAAATTTATGTAGTTTATTTGCCCAATATAAAAGCATATGTATGAACTAATAGGCTAATGAATGATAAAATTAAACTTTTAACAATAAAAAGATAAATATGACCCTTTTTTCAGTATCCTCTTTTGTTCTATTTTCACAATCTCTTATACAAAAACTAGATATTAGGTGTCCGTGCCAGCACAGGCCTAATATATGTGACTTGTTTGTCTCAATTTATGTGATATATATGAAATTTGGAGAGCCAATTAATTTTTTGTATGTTTTTTCAAAAATATTTTAAGTTGTTAATTTATTATGATTTATAGTTTTTTTTTTCGTCATTTTCGAATAATATATGTTACTCCTTTTGTTCCAATTTATGTGACACATTTGAAATTAAGAGAGTCAACCAAACTTCGTATATATTCTATTAAGTTTTTTCAGTTGTTAATTTGTGTGATTTATAGTATCGTTTACATAACTTTCAATAATATATGTTGTTCCATCTATTCAAATTCATGTGTCACTAATAGAATTTCAAGAGTCAACTAATTTTTTTCTATTTTCTTAAAAAATATTTTAACTTATTAATTCTTGTGATTTATAGTACTTTTAACATCATTTTAAATAGAGCGAATTTTAGGAATAACAAACATAAAAATTATATTAGCGCTCTATAGCTAAATAATTACTATTTGAGTATCTAATTTGCATAAATTGCAAGCAGGCATCTCGTTTGTATAAAATCACAGCGATTATATATGCATATCAGTTAGATAATTTTACATATATAACTACTATATTTTGCATAAAATCTAAATTTGTATACAATTGAATCGAATTTAAATTTTGCATAAAATTTAAATTTGTATACAATTGAATCGAATTAAAATATTTGTATGTCAATCTCTCTCTCTTGCTGTATAATTTGTGTTTGTATGAAGCGAGAAAGAGAGAACCGGGCAGGGGAAGAGTTATATTGTATAATTATAAGTATATTGGGCGAAGAAATATGTATTTGTATATACAGTTCTCGCTCGTTTTATATAAACACAAACACTATTTATACAATTGTGTATGTATAAAGTGAGAGTGGCGAGCGAGATTCAAGGGAGAGAGGCGAATGACAATATGTTTGCTACGAATTAGAATTAAATAAAACTATAACTATAACATTTATTTTGAATTAATAGTTTTCTATAATGCACAATTTTTCCTTTTAAATATATAATAGAATATTTTAAGTTGTTAATTATTGTGATTTATAGAATTTTTAAACATATAACGTATGTTTAAGAGTAGTGTGTTTGTAGCCTCTATTTAAGTTGTTGACTATTGTAATTTATAGTGTATGTTGTAAAAATGTTATAATATTTCATTCTTAAAATTGCTCCATCCATTTCAATTATTTAATCTACCTTTTTTTTAGTTCATTTAAAAATGACTCTTTTCCTATTTAATAACATTTTTAATTTTTAATTTTTCGCATAGTAAATTTAAGACGACAATATTAAAAAATATGTTAATATATTCGACATAATTTTTTATTTAAAACCACAAAATGTAAAAATGCTCTTAATTTTGTAAAACTTCATGAAAAAAATAAATCAAACAATCTAAAACAAAATGGAATATAATATATGAATTTCTTATCATATTTTATAGACTAAAATAAAAGCATAAATTGATGTTTTTCAAGAAGCTGTGAAAATGCGTAAAAACAAAATAGAATGATATATGAAGTAATGGGAGGCCCCACAGGCATTAAAAGCAGATAAAACAAAAAAAAACAAAGAAGACATCATAAGCAATCTAAGCAGCAAAAAAGGTAAAAGAGCAACACGTGTAATGGTTTTTATGTCCAACAAAAAAGATTGGCTTAAGTCATCTGTAGCCCCTTAAAGTTGTCCGCATAATTCACTTAGACACCTCAACTAGGACTTGTACCTATTGAACACCTCTACCATCTCGGATTTGAACTGTTTGAGCATTTTTTTGAGAATAAACTAAAAGTAGAAAATGTGTGAAATACACTCGCGATGACATGTCAATTAGACTAATAAAATAATGACATGTGTTATTTTTTAGTCCAAAAAATTATTTAAAAATTATATTATAAAGTAAAGAAAAAGAAAATTATTTTAAAGTAAAAAAAGAAATGAAAAAAATTTGTAACTTAAACCACCCCTCCCTGTTGTACAAAATTCATCTTTCCCTCTTTAGTGTCATCTTCTTCACCACAACCCCTTCTCTCTCAGCCTATTATTCAATTATAACTTTCTTCTTTGTCCTGTTTTAGGTAGAGAAAGATGAAAAAACACTCGTCGAAAAATTATTGATCTGATTGCCATTGTCGGAGAAATAGAGTTATCTCGAATTTCTTTTTGTGTTTTATAGCCGATTAACTTTTTTGGTTGAAGAACATCCTTACATTAATATGCATCAATTTAAAGTCAAAACAACATATTCAGGACAAATAAAAAAACTTCAATAAAAATTTGAGCAAAGCAAATAATAAATAGAAAGATCCTCCAATAAAATTCATATAATTGGACATTAATTTAACACCAAATCACTACATTAACAGCAAAGAGACAAACTTCAAACTTAAAGCCCTTTACTATTAATATGATGAAAATGACGGTAATAATGGTGAAATAGCGATGGCAATTAATGGTGGTGCTGTCAATTCTAATAAGAATGGCAACGGAGCCAAAAAAAAAAAAAAAGCAACAATGCAGGTAAAAACTGAAGTATCCGGTGAAAAAGAGGAAAAAGAAGGGAGTGTAGCAGCGGCAACAACGATGAACTGGTGGTGTGGTGGAGGAAGGGATTACAAAAAAGAAGATGAAGAAATAATATGTTTTTCCACAAAAAAATGCCTAATTATACCTTTTCACGCGCTTATACGACGTGAATCACAAGCAATGTGACACCTAGGCAAAAAATGTTCAAACGGTTCAAATTCGAAAGAGTACAGGTGTTCAATAGGTACAAGTCCTAGTTGAGGTGTCTAAGTGAATTATGCGGACAACTTCGAGTGGCTATAGATGACTTAAGCCAAAAAGATTACACCTATGAAGCAATATCATACAATTCTTTTAAAGCACAACAAATGTAAAATACCATAAATGCCCTTGGTTGGAAGCAGGCATGTCGTCCATGAATTGCTTCTGTAGCCGCTTATATATAATCTATGAGAAAAAAATTCAGATGCTAAAAAAAGGAAAGAATTTTGGAATTTTTTTCTTTTTTTTATATTAATGATACGACAGATACTTTATAGTCGTGATTTGTTCCTAAATTTATATGCTTCGGTTATAGTTCATACTTAGATACACATAAGTAGATGTATATGCTTACTATGTATTTGAGATACATGTTGTTTTGGATATAACATATGAAATTGATACTTGATACATTAAATTATACATATAAAAGATATATAAAATATTATTAGATAATACAAATAGATACATGAAATTAATACTAGATAAATACATGAAATTAATATTAGATACTTTTATGATACATATGAATGTACTTGTATGATACTCATCTATCTAAGTGTTTAACTTGTTGGATACATCATATATTGATGATAGATACATCAAATTAATGAATTTATTATTTTATAAAATGAAAATAATCAAATTACATGACCAAGATATACATGTTTTTGTCTTTTATTAATAATATTGATGAATTTATTATTTCAAAGAATAGTAAAATGAAATTAATTAAACATAGATACACTCTTGATTTCCGCCTTATATTAAGAAATTTAATTAATTTAAATTTACAGAATTAATTGTCCATATATTCTGAAAAATCATCAATTACTCCTCTAATTAAGGAAATTAGTTACAACTAATTAATTAAACAAGTAAAATATGTATCTCTATTTTAAAATTCGACAGATAGATGTATCTTACAGATTTAGACTCATGTATCCTAAGCATGAACTATTGTAGAGGAAGTAATATTTGAAACTATTGGAAATTTCAATAATTACGACCTAAGCTAGTGAAATTTATGTAGTTTATTTGCCTAATATTAAAAGCATATGTACCAATAGGATAATGAATGATAAAATTAAACATTTAACAATAAAAAGATAAATACGACCCTTTTTCCAGTATCCTCTTTTGTTCTATTTTCAAGATCTCTCATACAAAAACTAGATATTAGGTATCCGTGCCAGCACCAAATATTTTCAAGATCTCTTATACAAAAACTAGACTCACCAATGCTCCTTTGGTGAGTCTCCATCTTTTATTTGCAAAGTAGTTCTCGTATCCATCTCGGTCCAAAGAAACTCTCGAGATCAAGTTCATCCGCATATTAGGTACGTGGCACACATCTTTCAAAACCAATGTGCATTCGACGTTTGTCTTTATGCAAATGTCTTCGATCCTCGTTATTTTTTAGTAATTTGTGTTACCCATTTTCACATTGCCAAAAATTACCTTGTACATATCTGTAAAAAAGGGATCTCTTACCGACATGGTATGATATGATGTTGCTGTGTCGACCACCCATTCCGACTCTACACCTACCAAGTGCATGCATTCCTCTTTTTCATTTATGAAGAGAACACCATTATCATTATCTTGCACCATGGCAGCTCTGTTGTCGTCGTTCTTTTGGCCACTGCTTTCTCCTTTGCCCTTTTTTAGATTAGGACAATCTCTTTTGAAATGCCCTGGTTGACAACAATTGTAGCAATTTCTAACCTTTGATTTTCATCAGACCTTGGACTTTCTATGTGCTCCGGATATACCATAGCTGCTCAAACTCCTTTGGTATATCCTACCACTACTTTCTGTGATAAGAGCATGTCCATGGTTTTTAGAATTTTTCTTATCTTCTCATTAAGTAAAAAGGTTGATGTGCCATCATTCAATAGAGTCCTTACGTAGGTTGATGGAAAGGAGTTTAGGAGCACTATGGCTTTATCTTCCTCCTCGATTTTTATTCCGAGATTTGCTAGCTGCGTGATTAGTATATTACGATTGGCCACAAAAAAATTATGTAAATGAGTAAAACCTGTGCTCTGATACCAATTGTTGAGATTAAACCCACCATAGAAATAATATTTGCAGTAATAAAAACAATAAAAGTGTAATACAACAACTTTTAATTAACAAGAATAAAAAGAGCAATAATGACACCAAGATTTTACATGAAAACCCTCATAAATAAGAAAAAAATCACAGTCCGAGAGGAGCAACTGATATCACTATAGTAAAGATTTTTTGCACTTGTAGGTCTGAGTAAAAACTCCAAAGACCACTACACACTCAAAAGAAATAACCCTCTTTTGATTTACCTACCTCACTACAATATCACTCACACTTTCTATTTTTCATCACAGATTATTTCCCTCTGTGAAAGTTCAATCTTCTTTTCTTTCCTTTGTTGTTGGTGTATTTAAAAATGAAGAATGACCCTCCCTTTTATAGAGGACAAATGCAGTAACCTCCAACTATGCTACAGAAGAAAAATAATTTTTTTTCTTCACAAGTTACCAATATTTAACTTTAAGGAAAACTGAAAATATCAGTCAAGTAAATTGGCACAAATATATCCAATTTCTTCTAAATCTTGTCAACCTTTGAAATTGTGATATTTATCAAAGTTTGACACATGAAAATGGACCCCACAGATGAGAAAAGACAAAAAAAACAATGAAGACAACCTTTAAAAAGACAGTGTGAAGATACTTCTTAAAGTTGAATTTATTTTTATTCTATGTTAACGATCTAACTAGACCGTGCTCTGATACCACTTTTTTAAAAACTTTAAAGAATTCAGCCAAGATTACAAGTAAATTATTAGACATAGATATTAATCTAGAAGAATGGTAGGAACACTAACATTGTTCCATTGCAATAACTTGATTGAAGAAGACAACAATATGATTAATGAACTTGGTGTAACGACCCATTTGGTCGTTTTTAGTACTAAAGCTTTTTATTGCATAAAAGACTCTTTCGATAGATTTTAAATGAGTATTATGGACTATTCGTAACTATAATTATAAAATTAATGGGGTAGTTTTAATAATTTATTTAATTGGTGGTTAAAGAAAATAACAGTAGAATTAGTAGTAGGCCACTTTTATCATTGTTTTAATAATTAGTCAGGTATATTAATTAGGGTATTAAATAATCTGTAGAAGAAATGAAAGATAAAAATAGACTATTATGAAAAGGAAATAAAGTTGCGATTGCATCAGGTAAGTTTTCACAAACTCTGCGTTCATATGTTGGATTTGATAAATACATTAAGACGTCGTATTATGTATATTGTTAGATATATAGAGAATGATTGATAATAGCTTAAAGGCTAAACGACAATTCCGATTTGCTATGTCGTAAAAATTGGATGATTTCAGAATAAGTTTTTAGGTGGTAATTAATAAGTAATGATGACTATCAGGGGATGATAATTAGCAGTATATGATAGATTTAGGCAGGGGCGAATTTATGTATAAATTTTGGGTCACCCGAACCCATGGTCATCCGACTAAACTCGATATATTACTTCTATAATTATTAAAGAATATATTAAATTAAAACTTGTGGAACTCGTTCTCAAGATGACTAGATGGTTCACTGGTACGACTGCAAGATTTCAACACAAAAGTCGCAGGTTCGATCCCAGGCAGCCCCAATTCGCTTCAATTTTTTTTATTAACTAAAAAACACGTTTTTCATTAAAAGAAACAAAAGAAGCTAAATTCTAAAAGTTCTAAAAGTCAAAGACTTCAAAAGTTTCCTTTCCACCCATTTTCCAAGTTCCAACAATATCTTTCTTCTCTCTTCAAATTTGTTTTCTATTTTCCACACAAAGAAGAAGCTTCAAGTCTCCAACTTCAAGTCAAGAATCTAGAGAAATTATCATTGTCAAAGTTTAAGGTAATTTTAGTTTATGATTTCTCTTTTTAATAAACAAACTAACAAGATAAAAAAATAAAAAATAAAAAATAAAATAAAAAATATATATTACTCCTATTTAGAAATGAGACTTAGAGGACTAACACTGCATTAAACTACTTGTACAACATGCATAGAATTTTGTACATTAACTTTTGACTGCATTAAATTAGTTGTACAACGTGCAAAAAGAATTGTACATTAACTTTTATAAATGACAATTAGAAGGACTAACATTGCAATTATTACTTACTTGGGTCTCATTTTCAAAAAAATGGGTCAAAGTTCCTTCTCTCTCTTACTTTTTAACTTTTTCCCTTTATTTTAACTTTTCCACTTTTTGTTTTGTTTTAACCATTATTTCAAATTTTATTATTTTCCGTATCTTTAAATAATTTTAAAAGTATAAAATTTAGCCTAATTCATCATACTCCTAACATTTCTATTATTTTTCTATCCTATATTTGTTATATAAATTACTAAAAATAATTATTAAAATTATTTATCAATTAACAAAATTAAACTATCATTTTTTTTAATTTTCATTACCCTAGCAATTATTTGTTTTAAAGTATAAACAAAATTTGTAAAGTTATAAAAAAAAATATCTTAAAGAGTAAATTAGTAATTTATCATTTTTATTAATAATTTCTTAAAGAATGTGTAAAAAAAACTAAAATAACTAATACGAAAAGAGTATAAAATCAATTTTTTTTCTCTTCTCAATAGTTTCATAATTTTCTAATTTCGTAAACACTTAATTGTATCTAATATTCTCCAACAAGAAAATATAATAGAAAGACCATCCGTAATCTTCACAAATAATTACATAAGTTTTGTTTCTATTTTCATGTAATCCAAAATCGAAAATCATCCATAAACTCCTACATACATACATACTCTCTCAATTTATATGATATATGTTTATTCTTGAAATTCAAGCTATGTGAAATTTAATTGATATTTTTAAAATATTTTTTTTATTATTATATTAACATGATAAGAATTGCAACTTATAGTGTTTGTTCAAAAATATAACCTTCTCACTAAGTTGCAATTCAACCTAAAATATTATTAGTTGCAATTCTTGTCATGTTAATATTATAAAAAATATTTTATAGCTTGAATTTCGAGAACAAAAAATAATAAATTAATAGAGAGAATAAAATTAAAAAAATAATTAATTAAACTAAAGTTAAAATTACGTTAAGGGTTAAAAAGAAGCTGAAAAAAGAAGACAATGTCTGATGAGAAAGAAAAAGTAAGAGAAGAGATTAAAATTTAAGGAGAGAAAAAGTAAGAAATTCATATAGGTAAAAAGTAGCCAGTGGGTCCCAGAATATACAAATGGCAGCCAAAGAGGCCCTCATACAACTGACAATAAGTGTGCCTGGTACAAAATAAAATTTTTCTTTATATCTGCATTTCAACAACAGAATTTCAAAGGTCTAAAGACCATCAGAATATTTTACTCTTATTTAGAAATGACAGTTAAAAGGACTAACACTACATTAAATTAGTTGTACAACGTGCAAACAATTTTCTACATTAACTTTTAACTTTATTAAATTAGTTGTACAACGTGCAAAAAGAATTGTACATTCACTTTATTATTATTACTCATTTTACTCCTTATTAGAGTTGACACTTTAAAGGACGAACACGGCACTACCAAGTTGTACACAATGCATTTCAAATTGTACTATAAAATTAATTGTGCCTCATTAATTGTACACGTGTCTTTCTACATATGCAACAACCCACATGAAGAATTACTTCTATGACTTTTTTCCTCAGTTTCTCTCTATATATTCGTTTTTTTCCCTTTTTTCCTACTTTCCATTCTCTCCTTTTACTCTCTCTTTAGTTAATCTTTGATATTAAATTTTTTATACATCTTTAAAATATTTTGAATTATTAATTATATTGACTTATAATACTTTGATATTACGTAGTTTACAAATATATAAATTCCATTTTTAAAAAATTGAAGATACCATGCGCAAACTTTCTGTCAAACTTAAACTATTTGATTCTCGCAAAATAAAAAGTGTCACATAAAATGGAACAGACGGAGGATAACTATCAATTAAATTTATTTCAGTTTTTATTGTCCATTTTTAACATAATTTTTCAAGTTGGATTTCTAGGAATTGTATTGTAGACCCATTTAGATTTTACCCTTTTATTTTAAATTCAAAACAACTCTAAAAAACAAATGCTGATTACAGACAACAAAATTTCAATAATAAAGAAATTTGAACGATAAATTCTTCACTATCAGATGACAAAATTTGAAAACCATTAAAAAGAAAAAATGTATAACCATACAGAGATTTAAATAAAAATTTAGCAAGCAATGGAAGAAATCAGTGGTAGGCAAATCAAGAAAATAAAATTTGCCTAAATAGCAGATGTGGTTTGATGAGAAAGAACTATAGTATAGGTATTTATACAAAAGTGAAAGATATTGAATAGCCAATCAGATTGGACCAAGTTTATAGACGCGTGGGGACTTAACACAATTTTTTAAATTGGTTCACGGTAGCGAAGATCTCTGTTTGTGATAGTGAACAACAACAATAATAAATATATTTACTGTAGTCTTATAAAGTACAATCTGAAGATGATAAAGTGCAAAGAGATCTCATCTCTTCTACTTTAGAGATAAAAAAATTATTTCTCATTAACCCTATTTATCGTTACGATAAAACATTAAAAAATACTACTATATTACTCCTTATTAGAAGTGACACTTTAGAGGACGAACACGGCACTACCAAGTTGTACTCAAAGCATTTTAAATAAAAATAAGTTTACATATTTAAATGATGAAAAATAATAATCTTAATTAGTTAGTTTCCATATCTTAATATATTATTATATTTAAGTTTAGATATCCAGTTACTTTTTGAGATAACTTATATTGGGAAAACAAAAGAATATAAGAAAATAAATTCAAAAATAAACATAAAACAGAACAAAAAAGATAATTAACTATGCAAAAAAGATTCAAAAAAATTACACATACAAATTCCTATTTCTTTTAATTTTGCTTGGCTTAAACACAAAAATATTAAAAAGTATATTTCACGTTTTAAATAAATATTACATTCAATATAATAAATTCTGTAACATAATAGGAGTTATATTTGTACATTCTTACACTAATAAAGAAATTAATTATAGAAAATGAAGGCAATAAAAATAGAGTTATTGAGACAAATATTCTATTATAAGTAAATAGAAAGCAAAGAAACTAACTGTATTTTCAAAATTATAAATTAACGCAATTTTGAAATAACTTGAAAACTCCTGGAAAACAACAAAAATGAAAAATATAAAGACTGCAACTTCACTTATTAATAAACAACTTGAAATCTCCTCAAAAACAACAAAAATGAAAATTTTAAAGACTGCAATTTTACACAGTAATAAATAATTCATTTTTAATAAAACCAACTGTATTTTCAAAATTATAAATTAACTTTTCATTATCATGTTCTATCATTTTTGTTAGTAAAAGTTGCTCCACCAAACTATGAAAGTATATGTACGTATTTCTTTAAGTAGCATATCAATATCCATCGACTCATTTCATGCTTTTATGTTTTAAAATATTATAGCCCACAAACACAATAAACTACTATTATCAACAAAAAAGTCAGATATGAATTTACATTAACAAATAAATTTTTTGAAGAGTGTTATCAATATAATATAATCAAATTATCTAAGAATTACATAGAGGTCTAAAGAGAATAATTTAAAGGGAAAAGGGCCTGATATACCCCTCAACTTTATCAATTAGAGCTGATATACCCCTCATTATGGTCAACTTTATTATAGATGCCCCAATTTTTTTTCAATACAAAAACTAAATAACAATAGAGTGGAAAAAAATTGTGTTAAATTATAATATAGCCACAAAAAAATTTGGTTTTAAAATTTTCTCTTTACACTAACGAACGAAAGAAAAATTTAAAATAAGAATAAGAAACTCAAAAAATGATAATCAAAGACTTCAAAAAATAATTTATGTATAAAAAAGATTAAAATATACCTTGAAATTCGCTAGAAGGATCATATATACCCCTACATGATTTTTTTAAAATTTAAAAGTCAAAAATATAAATTTAAAACTATTTTTTTCACTTCCGTTAAATTAAGGGTATATGTGAGCTCATTTTGTAACGGTAGGGGTATATGTGAGCCGTTTGTATAACGGTAAGGGTATATATGAGCCACTATCATAACGAGGGGCATATCAGCTCCAAATGACAAAATTGAGGGTTATATCAGACTCTTTTCCCTAAATTAAATAATTTTAAAAAAAAAACTCAAGATTTATATCTTCACGAACACAAACAAATAATATTAAATGTATGATTTCAACAAAGAAAGAGTTGTAAAATCAAATTATGTAAGAATGTCTAACCATTTTCATTATAGATATATCTCCTATAATTTGCAAAATATAATCAAATAAGTAAAAAAATTATCTAGCAAAAGAAGAAAAAGATAAAGAATAAGGACAAAATTACATTTAATCATAAGTCCTCCTACACATATAATTATTTTTGACAAAACATAAATAATCCAAAAGGAAATAATATAATAGAAACATTACTTCTTTAGCACCTAAAAAAATAAAGAATAATCAATCTATATAGCTAAAAATCCATTAATCTCCATCTTTGGATGATTTCATTTCATCCTATATACAAGAGTCAAGAAAAATAATAACAAATTATTACTCCTAAAATGAATCTCCATTTTTATGGTTATAAAGAGAATCATAAAAATAACAAACCAAAATAATTTATCCAAAATAAACAAAAATATGGTTTGACATATTAGCCTTACTTGCTAATTAAAAGTAATATATGAAATCATATTTCCAAAAGATAATGCACCTTAAAGCTTAAAAATATTGTAACATGTCTACCACTAATTCTCTAATTGAAGATCACTACAATATAACACAAAATTTTAGGGTGATTTTATAGTGTTAATATAACCTTCTACATTAAATAATTAGAGGTTACAAGTATGAAAGGCTTGAGAGGTTATGAATATGAAAGGTTTGGGAGTTATGAATATTATTAATTCTAATTTAAGAATATAATTGGGAAAATGCATAAGTACCCCCCCCCCCCCCCCAGCCTATACCCAATATCCCTGAGACACACCTAACCTTTACTAAGGTTCTATTACCCCCCCCGAACTTATTTTTTAATTAATTTTTTACCACTTTCGGCTTACGTGGAAATATAAACCAAATAGGTTGAAAGCTTTGTTCAACACGCGCCGGGCCCCACTTTTTCAACTTTCTAAAAAGTAGCTTTTACACTTCCCAAAATTTCAAAAAGCTATCCTATTATTTATAATCTACTTTGTGAATATATTTCTAGTTAGTTTATAGATTTTAATGTTTATATATTTTATTTCAAATTTGGGCATGTAAAATTTTGTAAATATTATATATATAATTTTATTTTATTTATAGATAAAAAAAATTATTTATAATCTACTTTGTTAATATATTTTTAGTTAGTTTATAGTTTTCAATGTTTATATATTTTATTTTAAATTTAGGCTTGTAAAATTTTGTAAATATTATATATATAATTTTATTTTATTTATAGATAGTTACACTTTTCCAACTTTATCATAATTGTAGGATACTTATAAGACTAGAAGGTACTCTCTAATAGTGCATATAATTATTTTGTTTGTTCAAACATGTTTTTATTTGTATGCAACCTCAATTTTTATATCAATTATGTAGAAACTTTAATAGTGAATAATTTCGATCATTATTATTAATAGAACATAAGAAGAATTATTACTCAAAATGTTTACGTTAATTAAAATATAAATTGTTGTAACTATTATTTATAGATGATTAAAAAAATAAAATTGGGAAGAAAATAGTAAGTAAAAATTACACGTTATATTAAATTATCTTTACATTAATAAAAAAAAGAAATTGTTGTTAGTATTATTTGTAATATAATTAAACAAAAATAACAATGGGAAGAAAATAATAAGTAAAGATTACACGTTGTATTAAAATAATAAGTATTAAAAATTATGATAAATTTTATAATAGTCATAACAGGAATTTACGCAATAATTACTATATTAGAATACTAGAAAAATTGATAAGTTCCTCGACATCTAATCATTGATTAAAATTTAAATTATTATTTTCTTCTGCGAAAGTTTAAGAGATTAAATTAATGTTTTAAAAAAATAATATAACAAACTGATTAATTAATTATTTTCAATGATTAATAAGAAAATGTATATAGCAAGTACATGTATTATTATTACATTATTTATATCCACTCTATATTAAATCATTTTTCTATTATAGTTTGACGCAAATTTCAGAATGTAAAGAATGTTTTGGATTCGAAAAATAAATATTCAAAATATACTAACATGTCATTTAATCTTATGATATCTTACATTTCATGTGAAAAAAAATTAAATATTAATTTTTTAATATAAAAAATATTAATTTATTAATACAACATAAAAGTAATAAAGGACAATATATAAAAATATTTGAAGTATTTGATATTTTATTAAATTAAAATAATTTTAAATTAATATATAGCCGCGCAACGCGCGGGTACGTATACTAGTGAAGAACAATAATAAAGAAGAAAACAATTGAGTTAATATTTATTTTTTCCATGTTTATTTTAACACATGACCAATTTTTATTGGTCAGTGCAGTCTAAAAGCTGCACCCACGCGCTTAGCATAGGTGAAATCACGGACTCAGCCACGTAGGCCGAAAAGTGGTAAACAATTAACTAAAAAATAAGTTCAGGGGGGTAATAGGACCTTAGTAAAGGTTAGGTGTGTCTCAGGGATTTTGGGCATAGGCTGGGGGGGTACTTATGCATTTTCCCAATATAATTTATATAATTGAAGAGGTATAAGTTAAGAAGATGATTTTGCAAGAAAAATAATAATTGAAAGAAATAAAAAAAAATGTCAACAAATAGAGAGGTGCCACATCACCTTCTCTATTGGCTTCTCAATTATAATCTATTCACTCCCACCTCCTCTACACCTCAACCAGTGTGGCCGTCCTTTCACCTTATATGTGAACCAATCATTGTCTGAATCATTTCCTCCTTTTAAGCCTTATTCTGTAGCCTTATTTTGTACATATATAATTATTGTTGAACATAGATATACAAGTTGAAAGATTGGTATTAAAATCATCAAGTTTGAGCTACATGATGAACATTTCAAGACCAAACATAAGGATATAATATACTAATTTTAAATTGGAAAACTAATATTTATGACAGTGCCATGATGTTTTGAATTCGAAACTGAAATTTAGGATAATAATGTTCTAAATTTTGAACTGAAAAATCCAAACTTAGAATAGCAAAATTGACAATGTTAAGTTTTGATTAATATTTAATACTTTATACTTATAAGTTGCATTTAGAAGTTTTGAAGTGAAAATACATAATTTAGGGATACAATTTCTTCAAATTTGAACTGAAAAATTCAACTCATCTGAAATATTAAACCGACAAAATCAACATGAGGATATAAAATTATGAATTATGAAATTATCTCACAATACCAAAACTGCCCTTATTTGTCTCATCACATTTTCAGCACAAGGTACAATTATTTTAAGTTGTGTTACTCCTTTAGAAGTGCCACTTCTAAATAAGGGTAATAAATATATAATATAGGAGTAAAATAATAAGAGAAAAGAAAATTGATGGGTAAAATGTTCTTTAAAATTTGTATAAAATAGAGAAATCTCATACCGTGCTAATTACATCCTATTCCAGAAGTCTTCTTAATTACAATAATTTTGAAATTTTCATTGCTCTCAGATACATTACTCAATTGTTCGATACATTGCAAATGATACATTACTTAAGATTCAGTTGCGTTCGATATATTCCTCTACTGTCGAATACATTGGTCTGTACTCCGTTGTTGTGTCATACATTCCTCTATTGTCGGATACATTGATCTCTACTGATTCTGTTGTGTCAGATACATTCCACTATTGTTGGATACATTTGTTTCTACTATGTTGTTGTGTTGGATCCATTTCTGTATTGTGGGATACATAACTGTATATGAATATGATTCATAATGGGAGGGATGTATCCAAGAGGAGATTTTTGTAATTTTTATAAATGGTAGGAAATTTTACATACATACTACTTGGCTGGAATATTAAAACTTTTATTCAATGACTAAAATATCCCAGCACATAGTACAATTTTTGTGGCGGTGTTCAGGAGTGCACGTGGTTTGCTTACAAACTAAACAACAATACACGTGTCAACAAGGAAAAGATGAAGCCTCATCCCAAACAACTAACTTTGAATCTTCAATTAGAGTCGCTAATGAACTTTGTTTACTAATATTGCAAGTGAAATTCTCATCAATGTCAATAGGAATTTTGAAACGTGAATGAGCTGTTCGTCCTCCTGGAAGTACTATTTGACTCCTCTATAATTCAAAAATGTTTCATACACTTGCCAATTAGAACTTTTGGATCCTCACTCGCTTAAACAATTGTGTTGTTGAGTGAGGCAAGTGACCGAGAAAAACGGTCAACTTCTACAAACAGACCTGCTTTGGAAAATGATTGATTTCAGATTCTCTAATTTTTAAGCCTTCAAGTACAATTTCACACCCTTTTCAAGCTTTTAAGATTTGTAGGGAACCATAGTGTTCTATTTTGGATGATGTGTATTAGTATTTAGTAGTTATTCTTAGATAGAAGTTATGCTTTTAGTATCATCTAAATTTCTTCCGTTATTTTTGTATTGTTTGAATTGCAACTTCTGATTTATTAGCAGACTGGCAGACGATACCAAAATACCATAGTTTATCATATTCATAATTACAATTGTGGAATTGAGAGGATGATCATACAATAGGAGACTAATGATGTTTGGAAATGATTTAGGTAATATTCATTTCCTTAATGAGTTATTATCTGTATTTTTGACACACATAATATTTTATGAAGAAGTTTTCACATTTTATGTCATTGTGCATGTAGGATAGGTTTTGCTTTACAAATTTCTTGTTCAACTTTTCCTTTAAATAAGTGAAATTCAAGATATATAGTTTAAGAGAAAATGACAATAGGGTTGCGGACCGTCTCAACTTCATTTGAAAATGTGACGCCCCAAAATCTTCAAGCACACAAGAAGAGAGATAATACATGCAAAGAGTGAAGAAGAGAGAAAATACATGCAAAGAGTGAAGAAGAGAGAAGCACCAGAAAAATTTGTGAATACAAAATGGGCCTACCCGAAAGAAGATGAAGAGAAATAAGGAACTAAAGAGCAAACACGTGTTAAATAGTCACATATGGATCCAAGTATAAACTATAAAGCAGACATTTCTTAGCTTGTTGCACAATTTGTATCCTCTACATATGATAAACAATGACATGCTAATCTTATATATCAAAACTGAAACATCTGCTATATCACTCTTCTAAGTAAGGGTAATTATTTTGGTTGTATTACATTAGTTAATATTTGCAGATCGTTCAAGTTGGCATCATACTGATGTCTGTTGTACATATTCTAAATATTTCTAATAGTATATAATATATGATATTATCCATCTTCTGCAAAAGGTATCACCCTTGATTCATTAGTATTAATATTTTTACAAGCATAATATTTTGACTATTGAGCCCGTGCTTGCCACGGGACTCCCCCATCTAGTATATATATATATATCACTTTAATTTTAGGGTTTTCATATAAAAAAATCTTGTCATTACTTATAATAGGAAATCATCAATAGCTAATTTGATTATCTCAAACTTACATATTTTGCGGATGTAACTTGTAAGGAATGTGTTTCATATTATATTATCAATTTTGAAGGGTGTGATTCCTTTTCTTTTTTTTAATGTGAAAGGGGTTTGATTCCCTTTTTTTTTTAATGTGAAAGGGGTGTGATTCCCTTTATTTTTTAAATGTGAAAGGGGTGTGATTCCTCTTATTTCTATGAATATGTGATTTCGAATGCAAAAGAGGCATAAGTCCTCTTTTTATTATGAATGTGTGATTTTCTTATTGTTAAATGTGAAAGGGGTGTGATTCCTCTATTTTAGTTAGATTTGCAAGGATTGTGATTTTTCTATGTTATTGCAAGGGTGTGATTCCCTTTTTTATTGTGAAAGATATGCGATTCTCTTATTTTATTTTAAATTTGCTAGTTAAATTTGTGACTAAGTTGAATAGTTATTTTAATTTGTAGGAACATTTATCCTTGAATATCTAAATGGATAATTTTTTTATTAAGGAACCACGTTCTTGTAGCGGTCCATCTGTTAGTTCACATGTAGCTCCAGAAGCTTAAAGAGAGACAATTACACCTCCTTCTTCAAATGTTGATTGTATTCTTGGGGTTGGATCTCTCAAACGGGATCCCGGAGAAAGAAAACTCATCTTTGAATATGATTCTAATATTCGAGATGTTGTGAGGATACATTATATTTTGATGGGGCCTTATCAACTAAAACTTCGTGTATATCCTAAAACAACATTTGGGACTAGTAATCGGCAATTTAATCCTGAGTGGTTTACTCCAAATTCTGCTTGGTTGGAATATAGCATAGATGATGATGCTATATTTTGTTTGTGTTGTTATCTCTTCAAGAATGAATTTGAAAGTCGTGGTAATGCGGGAAAATCATTTACACAAGATGGTTTTAAGAATTGGAACCATGGTTCGGAAAGAATTCGATTGCATGTTGGTGAGGTGAATAGTATTCATAACAAATGTTTGAATAGGATGCTTGATTTTGCGAATCAACGTCAATCAATTCAATCTTCTCTTCACAAGAAAAGTGAAAAAATAAAAAGTGATTATCGAATTCGTTTAAATGCCTCAAACGATGTGGTAAGGTTTCTCCTAAGAAATGGATTGCCATTTCGTGGTCATGATGAGAGTGAAGATTCCGATTACAAAGGTCTTTTTCTTGAAATTTTGAAATTTCATAGGGTTAATCGTCCGGATGTGGAAAATGTGATATTACAACATGCTCCAAAAAATGATATGATGATTTGTTCAACAATTCAAAAAGAGATTGTGGATGCTTGTACTAAAGAAACAATTAAAGTTATCATCAAAGACTTGGATAGTGATTATTTTGGAATACTAGTTGATGAGTCAAAGGACATTTCACATAAAGAGCAAATGGCACTAGTTTTACGATATGTTAACAAAAACGGAGAGTTGATAGAAAGAATTTTGGGTATTGTTCATGTGGGTGATACATCCGCAAGATCATTGCAAAAAGTAATTTACTCTTTACTTTTGGATCACTAGTTATGCCTATCAAGACTCCGTGGACAAGATTATGATGGAGCTAGTAATATGCAAGGAGAAAAAAATGGCCTAAAGTCTTTGATTTTGCAAGATGCTCCGTCTGCATATTATATTGATTGTTTTGCTCACCAATTGCAATTGACACTTGTGGCTCTTTCTAGAAAACATCTGGATGTGAAAATTTTCTTTTATGTTGTCACTAATGTTTTGAATAGTATTGGGACATCTTTTAAACGCAGGGACTTACTTCGACAACACCAAGTTGAGAAGTTGGAAGAATTGCTTAAATCTGGAGAAAGTTTTACCGGACAAGGATTAAATCAAGAACGTGGCCTCCAACGACCGGGTGATACTCGTTGGGGATCCCATTTCAAGACCTTGGAAAATTTCATGATTATATTTTCTTCAATTGCTAATGTGCTTAAAGATATGAAAGAAAATTATCCACATGATCTTGATAAACTTGAGGCAGGTAACCTTTTAGATAAAATTCAAGAATTTGAATTTATCTTTATGTTGCATTTGATGTTCAAGATGTTGCTTCTTACAAATGAATTGAACAAAGCTTTACAAAAGAATGATCAAGATATTGTCAATGCTATGGGATTGCTTAATCTTTCAAAGAGAAGATTACAAACAATGAGAGAGAGTGGTTTGGAGTCTTTGATGGATGAGGTTTCTTGATTTTGTGGTAAACATGATATTTTGGTTCCCGAAATGACTGAAGACTATCCAAGATCAAAGCGTAAGAAGTCTGAAATTTCATATTTACATCACTTTCGTGTGGAAGTGTTTTGTGCAGTTATTGATTTGCAACTTCAGGAGCTCAATAATCGTTTTGATGTTGTGACTAGTGACTTACTCCTTGGCATGGCTAGTTTGAATCCGGTTGACTCATTTGTCAATTTTAGTAAGAGCAGAATAATGAAGTTGGCCGAATATTATAAAAGTGAGTTTGGTGATAATGAACTTCGAGATCTCAGTTATCAGCTTGATAGTTTCATTGTCTATGCTCGAGAGTGTGATAACAAGTTTCTCAACTTGAAGGGGATTAAAGATCTTGCTACGATGATGGCACAAACAAAATTAGATCATAAACTTGGTCTCTTGTTTATTTTCTTGTAAAGTTGGCTTTGATTTTGCCTGTTGCTATGGTAAGTGTGGAAAGAGCATTCTCCTCAATAAAGCTCATCAAAAATGATCTACGTAATAGCATTGGTGAAGAATTTTTGAATGGCTGTTTAGTTTGTAAGATAGAGCGGAAGATATTTGAAAATGTAAGTAATGATGATATTATAGATCGTTTTCAAAATATGAAGTCTCGTCGAATACAATTGTAAACTTATGATATTTTTTGTTGTAATGTAATTTTTATGTATTGCTCGCTTAGTTATTGTTATTATAAATTTTTTGATCTTATTTTTAAAGCAATGGTACACCCGTTTTCTTGAAATCCTGGATTCGCCTCTGAATTTAGGGGTAAGAATACATGTATGTTCAAGTTACTGGTGGTAACGTGGTGGTCCTTATTTTATTGTATTGTTATAGGATTATTATTATGGCTATATAGGGATGACAATTGAATAGTTAAAGGTGCATTGTGATTGGAAAGTGGAGACCAAACATTAATGAGGAGCAACTAAGGTT